>REGM01000178.1:452676-493731 GCA_004194415.1 Aurelia aurita
TCATCGAGTTACATCATACAAATCCCATTTCTGCAAGGAATAAGATTGAATTTTAGATTTGACAAGTTTTTTCAGCAAAAATCGCTTTAAAATGCCAAAAATAGAGGCTCAACCGGAAATATAAGAAGTGTCATAAAAAAATTTTGGCTACGAATTTGTACGAACCCTTTGGCAGAAATGTGCACGGAGACTGGTTCTTAATTATAGAATTTATCTGGATTTCTCCCTTTTCCTCCCTTTCTTTGTATTTAGCGTTGAATTTTACAGTTAACTTTTTGGGCCCCTTAACTTCTCAAAAAACCGCCATTATGGAATTGTTTTAAAAAGTATCAAAAATAACCAAAGTACAAAATATACTGCAATTACTTCAAAGTACATGATTAGTAGTTTAAAATGAGACAAAAATGAATAATTTCTGACTCTTCTGAGCTGCGAAATGCTAACTTGAAAAATGCTCTACAAACACTGCTATTCCGGAAACAGTAATGTAAACAAACAACAAATTTAGGCCAAACTTTAAAAATCAATATCTCCACTAACTCTTGACCGATTTTAATTTTTTTTGCTGTACACCGACCCCCAGAGTATGTTTAATTAGGACAGTGTATAATTAATTTTGTATTCAAAACTTCATATTTGGCCATTTATTCCCTGCCCTGGATCACTGTGGAGGGGTCGGCCAGACGGACTTCACAAAATAGACTTGGTGCAAGCCTAGGAATTATGCTTTATTCAAAAAGGAACACCTACTTTCACTCTTATCCATCAGATTATTTAGAACCTTACGATACAATACAATACACTATTTAGGGCAATCCTACACATGATTCAGAACCTGCGAAAGCATCAGGTGGCAATCAAATACAGTAAGTCTATCTATTATACTTTTGACTTTTCCAGCCATCATCCAGAGGCTGGTAGACATTGTTCGTAGCTGCATAATTTAGTTCTTGATATTGCCGGGGTGACTGAGCCCCCGTCCCATCCACGGTAGAGCTCGTTGCGTCTGCGTAAACAGGAGAAGCAGGAGTCTCGTCTTCAAGTTCACGATATATTGGTTGGTCAATTGGAGCGTATACCGGGGGTTCCTCCTCAAGTTCACGATAAATAGGTTGTTCTTGTTGATCTTGGTTACCCCTGGCAGCTGTATTTTCGTTTGGATCCATGTAGACTTGTTCCGGTACTACTTCTCGATAAACCGGTTGTGAATCGTGTCCCTCGGAATCAAGGACGTTATAAACCGGTTCTGAGATCTGTATATTGTGATTGTAAACCGGATTTCCAACCGCATTCATGGTAGTGCCATTTGGTCTGCTCAAAGTGCTGGCATCAGCGTATGTGTAAATTCCGTCGGGAGAAGAAGGGCTTTCTACTTCCTCCCTTGATTTAAGATCTGCAAAAAAGCAAAATAGTATCGCTTTTGATATACATCCATGTTTTATAATAAAATTGCATCTGACCTATGCAAGCTGAAAATCTGAAAATATGTTTCCACAATTTGGCAGTATGCTTCAAAAATAGGTAGCAATTAAAACAATTCGGTTCCTGAATGAAACGTTGGTACACAAAAGAGAAGCTTGATATTTTTACGAATAAATAAAAGTTGGGACATTATTTCGTTATAAGAAACGTTTATTGGAACCACGGCATCTTTTAAGACATTGTTACTGGTGGAGAATCTATTGAAAGGGCACCTTAAGATACGTAGTCCTAAAATGGTATTTTAAAAAGTCAACAGAAACAGCTATATAAATCTGTTTTTAACATATGCACAAGAACAAGTCTCTGTTGCCTTAGTTGTCCTTTAAAGTAACGCCATCAGTTTAGGACTCACTCATAATAATGAATTTTTGGAAGAAACTAATTATCTAATACCAAGTTATAATCTTCTGAAAAAACTTTTTGGCAGAAAAGGGCATTTCACTGGTGGGGAAAATGGGCATGACTGGTGGGGACACTGAAGGGGCTGGTGGGGAATTCCCCCACCACTTTGTATGTTAAAAGATGTCCTGATTGGAAAGTCCAGGCTGAGATAAAGCCTACATTTTAAGAACATGGCAAAACAGTCCAAAGGCTGAAACGCAACATTTGAAAATTCAAAGTTTTCGTACATTGAACTGCAACAACCTTTATTATGCAGATAGCAATAGCACAAAACAAAACCGTTATCAAATATTACCAAATATAACCTCTTTGTATCAGTGATGGGTGTACGCAAAATTTTAATTATAAAAAGCCGTTAACGTACTTTTTCTGGTTAAGACTATAATTGAGATAATTGAGAATATTTCCTGGCAGAAATCATTTAAAAGTCAAGAATTTTTGGGGAAAATTTGACACAAAAATTTACGACAAGTTGATGACACAAATTGACGAACTAAAATCCACTCGAAAAATTGTCGCTCCTAGTGCACTCACCATTGAACTGGACATCAAGTGGTGCTCTCCCATTACCTTCTTTCGCTCCCCTAAAAAAAGGAATAACGTCACTTGGCAATCAAAAACAATAACCGAATGTCCCAAAAAGTAACATTTTGAAAAATCACCAAAATTCGAATATTCTGTATTTAAAGATTGAATTATTTTCACCAATAGTAATACTGGCTTTCCCATAGATGAATGGGAAATAATAATATTTTGGAAAATATCAGTTCGAAAGATGATCTTCAAGACACATTATTTGCCGCTTTCACGCTAGCAGTGAGACAAATCATCTGGACGGACAATTCGTCCAACACGTGTTCACCTTATGCGAATTTAAGTCAATTCATCCAAAGTAAATTTGTATATTCAAATGTACAATATTGTGAACCAAGGCACCCTGATCCTATAGCATGGGCGCCGGGCTTTGCGCAATGGAGATTTTGGACGGGGAGCAGTGGCGGCTGGCGGCAGCAATTGTTGTCGTTGTTGTTCTCTCGGCCGGGGTTACTGTTGTTCAGCATCATGCGCCTATGTTGGCCTGACACCCAACGTGAAACAGGCCTCAGTATTTACCAGTAGAAATCTTTTATGTGTAGCTTTTGGTAATTGTATATTTAGTTGTAAGGCCTGGTTCAAACGTCGCGCTTCTCATGTGCCGAACCTAACTCAGTTAGGAGCGACACTGGAGCATGTTTAGCGCGACTCTCGTTTCAAATGTCGAGCCTAATTGTGCCGCTCCTAAGTTCAAATGAAATTGTAACATGAAGTACTTCAGGCTATGCAGACTCGGTGTTGTTTTTGCTCTTTCTGATGATAAGATTGGCGTTCGCACCAAAGTTACATTTTACGCATGCGCTCTGTACTACAGAAGAGAATTGTAGGATGGGAAATGAATTATGCATTGAGTTCGGCACATGAGAAGTTTGACGTTTGAAACCGAGCCGTGCTCGAGTCGTGCAGCTCGGCAAGATCTGCCGATCCGAAGTAGGTTGCCGCTCGTAATTAAATCTGCCGTACCCAATTGATTCAAATGTCGTGCCCCTCATGTACTTAATTCTCGAGTTAAGTTCGGCACATGAGAAGAGCGACGTTTGAACCAGGCGTTTGCATGTTCTTTATGTAATGGCCATGGGGTAGTCATTGTCTTTTGCTCCCTGTGGTATCGTCCCTGTAGTGTTGTATAGTTGTATAGCAATTAGAAAGTATAGTAGGTTGTATCATGTATTGTAATATTTTAGATAAATATAAAAAAAAATTTAAGTCAAACTTTTGCCGAGTTCTCTGTGTATACAAAAAAAGTCGTCTTGTCATCCGAATAGATCCGAAAACAGGCGTAAAAATTGACCTGTACGTCGAAAATTTTGCTCATCACCAGACAACTTGTCTTGTCCGTCAAGACGATTTGTCAGTGTTCTAGTGTCAGACGGGCTATTACGATCCTGATCTACGTGTAGTAATTTTACGACGTTCCATTTGCCCTTTAGCCCTTTAGCCCTTTTCATACTAGAAGATGGACAAAACGTCTGGACGGAGAAGCTGGACAAGTCGCCTTACATGGAAAAATCTTCTGGTTGTGAAAACGGGACGATAACTGTTTGTGACGTACAAGTCGTTTGATGTTTTCGGTCTATTTGTTCGTCTATCGAGGATTTCCGAAGACACTTTGTTTGATGCACTGTGTGTAAATATCAAATTTGATGAAATTTGATGCACTGTGTGTAAATATAAAAAAAGAAAACATCGTAAATATTGGAAACATTGTAAATATTGTACAAATCTGTTGCCAAGTATTCTGTATTGTATTTTTTTCTTTTTCTTTTTAACAATTTTACTTTGTTAGATAGTAGGCTTGAATTAGCTTTTATTTTACAGCTATCTATGTGTATGCCTACTTTAAATAAATCGATAATAATAATAATAATAATACTTTCTAATATACTTTGACTAACGAGAACTACAAGATAAAAGTCTCAGCGTCAAATGTTTGTCTGGCAGACCTTCAATGNAAACTTGTCTTGTCCGTCAAGACGATTTGTCAGTGTTCTAGTGTCAGACGGGCTATTACGATCCTGATCTACGTGTAGTAATTTTACGACGTTCCATTTGCCCTTTAGCCCTTTAGCCCTTTTCATACTAGAAGATGGACAAAACGTCTGGACGGAGAAGCTGGACAAGTCGCCTTACATGGAAAAATCTTCTGGTTGTGAAAACGGGACGATAACTGTTTGTGACGTACAAGTCGTTTGATGTTTTCGGTCTATTTGTTCGTCTATCGAGGATTTCCGAAGACACTTTGTTTGATGCACTGTGTGTAAATATCAAATTTGATGAAATTTGATGCACTGTGTGTAAATATAAAAAAAGAAAACATCGTAAATATTGGAAACATTGTAAATATTATACAAATCTGTTGCCAAGTATTCTGTATTGTATTTTTTTCTTTTTTTTAACAATTTTACTTTGTTAGATAGTAGGCTTGAATTAGCTTTTATTTTATAGCTATCTATATGTATGCCTACTTTAAATAAATCGATAATAATAATAATAATAATAATAATAATAATAATAATAATAATTGTTTGTCTACTCTCGAGTTCGGAATAAACGTCTCCTCCCGCTTATCAAGTTTTTGAAAAGTATCCACCCAGGACATCCTTATTCCAGACCTCCGTTTATTAATTTCGAGCTTCTTGAAATGCGAAACATGTGAAATCATCTTTCCTGAAATTTGACTCAAACTGTATTTTTAATTGTTGATAGTTTCTAAGACTTTTAACTTGTTTTTACGGGGGTTTTTACATTTTTACAGTCAAACAACTTGTGCGTTTCGCCTAATTACAGAACTGCAGATGGAATTTTCCACCCACCCCGTTTATTCCAGACTTGAGAGTACACAGACAAGTCGACAAAAGTCCAACTCAAATTCACACCAGACGAACAACTGTCAGATCAACCTCGTCCCCAGCGCCTTTTGTCGTACTGGGATGGAGATTGGGACGGAGACGGAGACGTCCCAATATGACAAAAGGTCCTGGGGACGAGGTTGCTGTCAGATGACTTCTCCGCCTTCTGGTGTGAAACAAAATGTCAGCATTGGCACCAAAAGCTGTGTTGGTTTTCGAATAAAAGTAATGAGACACACACACACGGTTTATGAGAGGCTAAAGCTTACCCATTCTTTGTCTTTCGTTTCCGCAGGTAAAGAAACACTGCAGCTAGAACAATAAGAATGACCACGCCTACAACGCCTCCAGCAATCGCTGCTGCATTGGACTTATTTTCACCACGAATCATATTCTTGTTTCCCGGTGATCCAGTTGTACTTGCCTGTTGGTAGAAAGGACAGACTTGTTACAATCGTCGTAGTTATCGCTACAGGTTGAATACGAACTCATAATCAAACACATTGCATTCACACGCATTTCTTTATATGATGCTGCATATAAGAATCGTAGGCTCAGTTTTTTTCAAAAATGAAGAAACTGTGCAACCTGGAGTGAAAAGCTAAGAAACTTTGTAATTTGTAGCTTTACGTTTCCCAGGTCGCTCAAAAATGCTTTGACACCGTACAGTATTAAGAAATATTTCGACTTTGTTTTGGGTGCGATTTTTGTTAATATTTGTTTTGAACAAAATTAAATTACTTCCACGTTTAAAGAATTAAAAATCTAAGAAACTCGTAAGAAACTTTTGGTTGCCAAAAACGTCTTCCAAAATTTAAGAAACTTGCAACCAGCCCTGGACCATACGTTTCTCGTGCAGGGTGTCCCAAAAAAGTGTCCGACATTTAAATTTGGGGAGTACACCAATGTATCAAAACCTTGAAATAAATTAGGGTTAGGGTAGGCCTAGGGTAGGGGCTAACATTGATATAAATTAGGGTTAGGGTTAGTTTTAGGGTTAGTGGTAGGGTTTGGGATAGATTCAGGGTTAGGGTTAGGGTTAGCGTTCAGTTTCGGGTCAGGGCTTGGGTTAGGGATTTCAAGATTTGATATATTGGCGTATTACTTAAATTTGAATAAATTAGAAAATATTTGATTTGTTTGAACCATTTAGGTACTATTTGAGAGCTGAGACATGTAATTTTCTGTTGAGTCTATTGCATTTCAAATTTGGGAGTTTTTAAGAAACCAGGGGGGTTTTCAAAGTTGCGGCTAATTTGTGCATGTGTTTTCACCTTTACTCTACGATTGTCTAATTTTACAGTTTCTAAAGGAACCCCTGCCCTGGTTTCTTAAAATTTGCCAAATTTTAACCAAACCACAATAGATGCAACAGAAAATTACATCTCTCAGCTTTAAAATAACACCTGCATGGTTCATATACATCACATATTCTCAGATTTATTCAACTTTAAAATTCGGAAACTTTATGGGACACCCTCTATAAAAATGAGTGTAACGCTTACCTTCTGTGGATATGCGGTCGTCCTGGGATTGACGGTCGTTTTACCTGCAAAGAAGAAACAACATCAACATTTGCAAAAACAGAACAATTTGTACAAGAGAAACAAGAACACATCGTCCATTTGTTGTTGTTGTTGGAAATTGGGCAACGTTAGTAGCGCTTTGTGGCGAAGACATTAAACCAGCTGTAGCTAAAGGGGTTTCTTCGTCACAATAGTTAGACTGATTACCGGAGTCCCTTGTATCCCTGTGCTCTTCGACTTGATGATGTCGCTTCGGTCAACAGAGACTCATGATATTACTCTGATAAACTTGACCCTATTTAGGCCCTCGCACACAAGAATTTGTGGTGGCAGCCTGCTTGCAAGAATCGACCAATTCCACTTTTGATTCAAGCTTCAATCAACAGTTCGAAGTTTACGCTACTTAGGTAGGCTAAGTTTTCATTATTAACTGTGTGCCGAATGGTTTTTTGCTGCATTTCGTTTCTGTGAGATGATAGCTGAGAATGGGCCTAAGCAGGGTCACCTTTCTTACAGTATTATTATGAGCCCCTGTTGAGCAAGGTTTACAGCAGGGATACAAGGGACTTATGTAATCAGTCAATGCAATGATTAGCTCATATGACCCAGGTAATTATCCTAATGTGGCATAGGAGGGGGAGTAGTGGCTGAAGGCGAGAAAACTGGGGTACTATATCTCAAGATTTGGACGAATTACGAATCGCAGTTTTGCCAAATCTTGTGATAAATCGTTTTCCAGGTACGGGTGTCCCCTACACTACGTGGAACATGTTTGTTGAAAGACATTTTGAAAATCCAGAGTTCCCTGATAAAGAACATTTTATTGTCAAAGTGGGTAAATTGGCCTTTGTTGCGGTTTTTACGCTATGCGACTGGCCCATTTCGTCGATACGTTTGAATTCAATAGGCTATAAAGAGTTGGTATTAGGCGTCCCGTTGAAACAGTTACAAGCGTTTTCCTTTAGGGAAAGCAAGTTTTAATTCAGGACAACTGTGGATCTCGTCGGGGCGTTTTGCTGTAAACATACTACGTGAGTTCATACTTTGGCAATGTGGGGACCAGATGCGCTGTCTTTACGCTCTATTTTCGTTTCATCTAAAGCCGAATTCCGAATTCACATTCAAAGTGTTTCTATTGCGCTGCCCAATTAAAGGCGGATTTCCACTTTAAAAATTCTACGCGTGCCATGGAGCATGGGCAGATGGTAAAAAGAAATTGAAAATTATCATCTGCGCATGTTTCATGGGCTTCATGGTACGATTCTTGTCGATACATACGCGAAAAGCCTTGAATTGACAATAAAGGCGACATGATGCGACAAGGACCAATTAAGACTAATATGCGTCAAGAACAGGGAGCCCTATTTTTGTAGGGTCAGAAAAACGCTTCAGTGGGTATTCAGCTAAAAAGGTAAAACAGCACTTTTTAACATCAGAACTGAAATTGCCAACACCATTGTTTGTAGCCAAGACAACACAAATCCTGTATCTAAATACACAAATGTACAGCGCAGTTCGCACAAAATAACTTATATGTACTCAACCATTCCTTCACGCATAGACCAAGCTTTGGTACGACAGATCCTATGGAAAGATTGCCTTTAACTAGCCAGGCTAGAATATCGAGCAAAGGGGGTGGGGGCAGACTACAACAAATTAGCAAAATATCTCGTAGTCTAACTCTGGTGTTCTCACGCTCAAAACTCCAAAAATACTTCTCCGGTTGTATCACGATCATTTTAGCAGCAACTGACAATGAAAGGGTGTAATTTATAAACCATCTTGAACCTGCTAGTTTCCGAGAACNACTTTCTTGAATCGTCAGAATAGATTTTGTTATTTTTACAGCGGCATGTATCACATCTCGACCTTCTTGTTAGGCATTTTGCTCCTCGAACTTTGCAGCACTGTTTTCTTTTACGGCGACAAAGGTTCGGAAAGTCCTTCCCCATGGCCGTGCTCTACCACTTACAATAAATCCCTTCTTGTGTTCATAAAATTATGCTGCCATACTTGTCATCTCTTCGAGACTATACCGGTCACACATCATAAGTAACATATTTGCTTGATTTGTTTCGATTCCAATGAAAATTCTTAACTAATACGTAATATGGTTCGTTGGAGCTTACTAACGAGGAGGCTTGCCACAACTGTTTCCGCAAGAAATGACACAAAACAACTGAACTGAAAGACGTCATATTGAGCTCACGCAAAGTAACATGAAAAGATCTAGTAAGCAAGGCTACACAATTCCGGACTCAATGACAAGTCACTAGAATTCCCAAGGAAATAATCCTACCTATTCAATCAAGATGAAAATTAAAACCAAGGCTAAATTGCGCTGCAGTAGAGCTTCAATCTAGCCCTCATTGAGAGCGATTTTTGTCTTGATATCGTTTTCATCGCAATTTTTTCCAGGGGAATTAGTTTTAAATCATCCTTAGGTTGTATATTCTGACGCAAAAAGGGGTTAAAAATGTCTTTAAGAGTGCAGAGGTAAAGCGAAGGTAAAGCTTAGACTTATGACGTTTCGTCCCTTGTTTCCCTGCGTTTTTTTATTTGTTGATATCCACAAGGAAACAAGGGATGAAACGTCATAAGTCTAGGTAAAGCTTTCATACCAGGAGTTAGGCGAGTAGTGATCTTACTATACCAATGGTAGCAGCTGTTCGTTTCTTCATGGTGGTGCTCTTGGCTCCATTTCCTGTGGTAACATTCCTCATTGTTGTTGTTGTTATTGTTGTTGTTATTTTGACTGTTTTCGTTGTGGTTGAGGCTGCTCTCGTTGTTGTTGTTGCCTTCTGTGTCGTTGTTTTCATCATTTTTGTTGTTGTTTGTCTTGCTGTTGTTGTCGTGTTTTTAACTATTGGCTGGCTGATAGTTGTGGTTCTTCTTGTGCTCTTTTTGGTTTTCGTTGTGCTATTCGGGGGTATTAAAGTTGTGAAATTTGCAAAAGTACTTGTAGATAAAGATGATTTTGTTGTCAAAAGGGAGCTGGTTGTTGCGTTGGCTACAGCGGTCTTAGGTTTGTCAGTAGCACTGGAAGTTGGCGTGGTGCTTGCAGGCGTGGTGCGAGCAGTTGCTGTTGTTGCTACTGTTGTTTTTGTTTTTGTTGTTGTTGTCACTGGTGGATTTACACAAGTGTCTTTCTTCATGGAGTAAACTGTGTCTCCGTTGCAGCAACATTGTGAACAATTTGATAGACAGGATGAACTTCTACGCATACAATAATACCATTTCAAACCAAGTACCCCTTCGTTTTTGAAACATCTCGGTAGCTGCATTGCAGCCATTCTGCGACCCCTTTTCTAAGAATTCCACGTTACCTTCAAACAATACTTGATGTTAATTTTTATTGATACTTCAAATTTGAGCATCCACGCATCCAATATACTCTTTGAGGCTGATTTAACCCATAGCGTGCAAATCTTAGTACATCAAACAGTTAATGAACTTTTCTAAAGTGCTCTTTTGCTTTTGATCCCCTGAAGCTCCTCCAGCAAATTTGCCCATGAAAACTCTGTGTAACTTTTGAAGTCTGTACTTCTAGCGTAATTCAATATGAAATTCTCCTCGAAATTTCCTAAAAGTTCAAAACCGTATACCACTGCAAAAGACAATCTTGCTTTCCGTTTCGATTCTATGGTACTTTATGAAACAAAGCATTGCTCCAAATGCTTTTGCTTTCCTTATTCAACACAAAGGCTACCTGAGATATCTGCTTTGTAGATCAGCGTTAAATAATACAAACATAAAGAACTCATGACTTGCGCTAGATGAGAAATTTACTGATGAAAGTAAATAGATTGTTGAAGAAAAACACCCAACTTGAAATTCACTTTGTTTTCAGCTCGTACGGTACAAAGTCTCAAAGTATGACCAAATAACAGTGAGAACAATTATAATTTTTTCCATGAAACAACACACTCAAAATAAAGGTGCTACGCTACGCGGGTCTTTAACGAGCCCCGGGGTTTCTCAGCTTAAGATTATTTATCTAAAGTACGATTTTGCACTAAGGACTGACAGATTGTCTATATCCCCTAGTATCTTGGGTGCCAGACCCACACATAACCCAAGGGAAAGTGCCTTTCTTTCTTCCAGGGTGGGTCTGGTACCCAGGGTGATCCTTCCCAGGGCCTCCGACGACGGGGGGCCGGGGGGCCATGGCCCCCCACTCTTTTGCAAAATATGCCTTTCCAAAAATGGCAGCTTATCATGTTGTGCAGTGGTGAATTTTTTGCAAAGTTTGGCCCCCCATTTTTCTGGTCCCGTCGGAGGCCCTGCTTCCCCTATACTAGCGGCAAAGGATAAAATCAATACTATACGTCAGATCATTTTAAATAAGGGCTTGATCGAAAGTTCTAATAAAGCGGGATTTGGTCTAGCGTTCAATATTAAAATTTGGGGCAGAAAAATACCCCCCCCCCTTGTGGGTTCTTGGGAGTTTTCGTTTAACACATTATTTCAACCATAAGGTTCAGGTTTGTATAGCAAGTGTACTTTTGAATCTGAATTGATTTTCACCTGATCGTCACGTAGTTACACGCTTTGTTAAGGAAATATAGGGACTTCTTCATTGGAATTGTGAATGATGGAAGAAACGGCCACAATGGCCAATCAACATTTTATTCTTATGATGGTCAATATGGTATGATGCAGCTCTCTAATATGAAAAAATGCGCACTGTTACCGACGAAGGGAAAGAAATTTATGGCAGCATAGGGCTCAAATCTTTAAAAAGGTGGGTGTAAAATGTCGGTACATTTTTCTTTGAATTAAATGGCTTGAAAAGAATTTTGGGTACTTTGCAGTAAATCTGCCTTGGAAATTTTTTAAAAGGGCGGCATATTATATTTGAGGCTGTGACGTCATCAAATTTATAAATCGTAAACCAGAAAAGCGACAGATTTCTTCTCGCCACCATATTGCAGACCATCATGAACTATGGTTTTCTTGAAGATTGCATCATTTTTCCTCTATTGATTTAAGATTTACAATGATTTTAATTTTTTTTCAACAAAAATGAAAACGCCCCCATTTTGAAAATAATCAAGATATCAAAATTGTCCACTGCAAATTCAGCAAAATATCCTAAGTTCGTTCCAAGCCATTCAATTCAAGGAAAATGTAATAGAATTTTACACCCACCTTTTTAAAGATTTTAAAGATTTGAGCCCTATGCTATATATCCCCAAAAGCTTTTGGTCTTTCGTTCTTATCGTCTGAAATTGCTTGGGGGATGGAAAGGGGGGGGATGGTTTGAATGAAAGTGAACATGATTCCCCCATGATTCTCTCCTCTAAAAAAGACCCGTAGGAACATACTTCTTCTTGGAGGGCTCAGCCCTAGGGCTGCATGGGAAGCATCTAAATAAGGGATCCAAGGCCCTTTCCCTGGACAAGTGTTTGAGACCATACCTTTTAGATCGCCGGAAAATACCCTTATTGTAAAAGTTGCAATATTCAATTGATGAATATATGATGATTGTTAACTAAAAATCAGCCAGAAATCAATGTATTGTTGAAGCATAAGCATGCTTTTTGCAGCGATTTTGGAAAACTAATGAACAAATGTCAGCAGGTCATTGGGGGTTATGCAGCCTCCCAGCCCCCCTCGGTGCCAATAGGGCTGTAACATGTGCACAGTTTTTGTTTCCCAATATTGGATTTGGTTTCTCCATAATATCACTTCATGTTGTTATGTTTATGCTACATGCAAGCAAATTCTGCTTGACCTACAGGGTGTCCCAAAAAGTACTCCCGTTTAAAAAATCACCAAAATTCGATTATCAACCCTAATATAAAATTTTCTTTTTGATCTCTTTTTTCAATGATCCAAATATATTTAAAGATGACAAAATCTTTGTTTTCAATGCTTTAAGGGTAAAACATTACACGTTGAAAAACTTTATTTTGAGCTATGTTTCTTATGCAACACAGTAAAAGAGCAACAATTTGCAATTTTTCATTATCTTTCAAGTCTCCAATAATAGTGTACCTCTCTTTCTTTCATTCCTAACCAAATTAGAAGCTTAAAATACAAAAAGAAATTAATCTGGTAATCATCATATCAGTGCTTTTTGCAGTATGATTCAAAATCAGGCAGCCCTAAAAAGGGTTGAACTTGCTCATTTTAAAACCAATCACAAGATTAGCTATACTGGGAAAAAATAACTTGGTCTCTCTTGGTCTTTGATCTACTAGCCAAAAAAGAAATTTGAAGATCGGCCATGTAATCAAATGTTGATGATTTTTCAAACAGGAGTACTTTTTGGGACACCCAGTAGAAATGCGAGGGAAAATGCTTATGTCTTACCCCCTGTAGATTCCCAAGCAACGCTCGTTGTCAATTCCACCTTTGATGACGTCATACTGACACCTGCTTTGAAACTGGTGCTGGATGTGCTGGTGGTGCTGCTTTGCCCAGAGGCGTAACTGGTCGAAGAAGAGGCACTCTTTGTCGTAGTGCTTTTCAAAGTGGTACCCTTCGTAGTATCGATGACATTTTTTGAGGCAGTGGTTGTTGAAGTTGGCGAAGATGTCGTGACGAGACGAGTCGTAGGCCTATCTGTTGTTGTCGCAGGAGGGGTCGTTGGACGTGGATAGTTACAATCATCGACGTCTGCGTAATAAAGCATTCCATCTTCGCAAGAGCAATTGACACAGATCCGTGTCTGGCATTCTGCAAATCTATCCCCACAGAACCGTTTCCTGTCTTTCCGCTTTAGCTTTACATCATTCCTAAATGTTTTTGACATTCTGCTACAGTGGGCCTAGGCCTAACCTAGTAGGCTTATAGCAAAACTGGACTGGTTGAAATGCAGTGAATATCAATGCTAAACTTTCGCAATGTCTCCTGAAACTGAGATTCCACAAATTTCTTGCTACTAAAGTCCTGTCCTTTAAATCTTCTTTCCTTCCAATCTGCCCTTACTTCTTTACGAATACAAAAAGATTGTCCAATAAATAAACTTGTCACACGGTGACTAGGCCAGTGGATACTCTAGACGAGGGAATATTGTGGTTGTTCTCTAAATTGATTTTTCACGCGTGGTTGCTGGTGATTAAGTTTTTCAATTGAACTTAATGATCCTTCATGTTTGGGAAAATCGTCACAAAACATTCTTCAAATACTGATCTCTGACTAAAATTATCTGAAGGCAAGGCAACGCTCCCCCACAGGTGCACAGCCAAGTGTTTTGAATGCAAGGGATGCAACGCCGAAACAAGGGGCAAAATATACCGTCATGCTGAAGGTGGTGCGATAGTTTGTAACGGTTGTGCACTCATGTAGTCCATTCAATCTGACAGAAAACTGGTTTCAAGTTGTGTAAACAAACCTAGCTTTACCAAAAGAGCGTTACACTGGATTCCGACTGATGTCAGCTGCAACCGAGCTGCAAGAATTGTCACCAACAGCAGCTATGATGCATCCGCCACAAACTTGATCAAGAAACTAAATTGGCCCACAGTTCTTGATATGATAAAAAGCGAGACGGCCACTATTGCGTACAAAGCATTATTAGGTCTTGCCCCCGGTTATCTTTCAAGCATATTGAAGAAAAATTCTGCGCGTGATATAAATATGAACTTGCGCAATGTCACTGCCGATGTCCTTGTTCTAAGGATAAACACTTGCAGTGGACAGAAAGCTATATCTTTTCGGGGCGCAAAGACTTGGAATAATTTGCCTTTGGATGTCAAACAAGCACCCTCCCTTCGCATTTTTAAAAGTAGGCTGAAGAGCAATTTGCCCTTCTCAGCCTAACTCTATTTATTTATTTTTTATTTTTACATATACATAAATACCTATATGTGTGTGTGTGTGTGTGTGCCTTTTATTTTAAATCGAAATTACTTTTAGCTACAAATGCACGCAAATGCAACTAGTCTAATTCGATTATTTACAGGAAAAAAATACGAAATAGCGGAATGTTTATAGAAAATTTTTAATACATTATATAAAGAATTAATTACGAAGGCATACATTGCATCTGCAGGTGGCCCCATCCATCCCAGCTCTTAATTAGTCTTTTGAATTGGACTAGATTTTCTGCTGATTTTATGTCATCTGGCAAACGATTCCAGATCTGCGGTCCAAGAGACCTGAGACTATTTGAACCGAACGTTGTTTGGTTGGGCCTATAGTGCTGCAAATCATTAGGACGACGTGAAGGTCGATTGGAGGTTCTTGTTTCGAAAATGTTTTACATGAATTCAGGATTTAGCTGGTTAACAGTTTTGAAGATCTCAATACAGAGGTATCTTAGCCTATTTACATGCATTGTGCATTTTTCTGATCTGCCAAGCAATTTTTCGTAAGAAGAATCGTGGTTATCGTAAAGGAAACTTAGGGCTCTCTCCTGTATTTTTTCGATCTTATCCATGGATCTAGCTGAAGAGAAAACCATACCATACCATGAGTATATGTTGTGACTCTACATTTGTTTACTTTATGTATGAAATAACATTGTAACCAGGTACGGTAGTTCAGGGTTTTCTTTTTGTTTAGTTAACAGGGCAAGCTGTAAAGCAGTATTTTATATTGGTGCTTTTACCCTGTATAAAGAATTAAAAATGAAATGAAATGAAATGTAATATTCTTGTTGCCTTGAAAAAACATTCTCCCTATTCTTCAGAAGGAGCCAGGGATGGGATAGTGAAAAATCAAATTAGCAAAGACTAAGCCCTTCAACTGAGAAAACATTTTGCTTTTTGGCACGCCACAAAAATCTACTTTTTGACAAACAGTAAAGAGCCATTGTCACCCACCCAGAGTCCTTTGCGGGCACGCTGCAATTTCAGACTGTCTGAATATCAAATTTGGCCTAAGCGGAAACTATGAATCCACGCTGCAGTAGTTGAACTAAAAGAAAAGTTAACTAAAGTCAGACTTTTCCTTTACTTAAACTACTGCAGTGTGAATCCACATTTTTCCGCTAAGGCCAAATATGATTTTCAGACAGTCTGAAATTGCGGTGTGCCGGCAAAGGACCATTTCAGTTTATGTCATCTTGAATTATTTAAACAGGGTAAAGTTATCAAGACATAAACCACTTGTTTTCCAAACTGCCCTGTGCAAAGAAGGATATAAACCCTATAATATATATCTAAACACACAATGTGTAAAAAAAGTAGTTTATTTAAAATAGTTGAACGATCTGTAGGAAGCAAAAAGGGTTGAGTGCTTTCGTTTATGTTCTGGAGCTTTCAAGCATAAGCGTACGAGCCGGGGGTGCTGGGGGGCGGCAGCCCCCCCAACATTCGACAAATTTAGAAAAATCTGCCTATTTCGGGCAATAATCCGCCGTAAGTCGGGCAAAACATTTCGTTAACAATAGACTTTTCATCAGGCAGCCCCCCCTAGATTTTTTCTTCCCGTACGCTTATGCTTTCAAGACAGGATTTAAATTGCTTGAAAGTTTTAGTTAATTTCGCTTTGGCATTGAGGCCATCCCATAATTTCGCCCCTTCAAAAGAAAAGCATTTTTGGCCACATTTTCTTCGTAGAAATGGCACACATAAGTCGGTTCCTCGGACAACCTGTCGAACAGGCATGCAAGATACAAGGGAACCTCATCATTTGTACACTTGTAAACCATTTTAAATATTTCCGTTTCAATCAAATCATTCACTCTCTGCCAGCCCAGTCTACCATGAGTGACAATGGCTGTTAGCACATTACTCACACTGATTTTGAGATCAGTGATTACACAACCCCAAAGGAGAAAGAGGTTTGGTTAATATTGAATGCGAGGTTCACAGATAAAAACGATAAAAACTGTAAGGAGTTTGGAAAAGAGGTACACAGCACAGTACTGCATGAGGGGGCAGCAACAAAGAAAATGCGACACCCCTCGCACCGTTAAAAAAATGAAACTATCTTACCAGATACTATGGTCGGCTTCTTGAATGGCGGATTCTTATGCGTTGACTTCAAACTCGAAGCTTGCTTTGTTGACAGCAGTCTGTTGGTTTTTGGCCTACTGGAAGTTGTGTATGTCGTTCTAGCTGTAGACTGGGTTGTTATTTCCGGCCTAAGTGCTTTTATAGTGCTGGCAGTTGAGGCTTTACTTGTTGTGACACTTGTATTCTTAGCTTCAGTCGTTCGACTTGTTGTCGTTGGTGCTGAGGAACTGGTTGTTATTTCCGGCCTATGTGTTTCGATGGTACTGGCAATTGAGNACCGTTAAAAAAATGAAACTATCTTACCAGATACTATGGTCGGCTTCTTGAATGGCGGATTCTTATGCGTTGACTTCAAACTCGAAGCTTGCTTTGTTGACAGCAGTCTGTTGGTTTTTGGCCTACTGGAAGTTGTGTATGTCGTTCTAGCTGTAGACTGGGTTGTTATTTCCGGCCTAAGTGCTTTTATAGTGCTGGCAGTTGAGGCTTTACTTGTTGTGACACTTGTATTCTTAGCTTCAGTCGTTCGACTTGTTGTCGTTGGTGCTGAGGAACTGGTTGTTATTTCCGGCCTATGTGTTTCGATGGTACTGGCAATTGAGGCTGTGCTAGTGGTAGTTCTAGTTTCACTCGTTCTTCTTGTTGATGCCGAGGAACTTGTTGTTGGTACTCTGGTTGTAGCCGCCAATAAGCAGTCTTTCTCGACTTTGTCATATGTACGGTCTTGATTGCAAACACAAGTACAGCAAGCA
Source organism: Aurelia aurita (assembly GCA_004194415.1). Classification (NCBI taxonomy): domain Eukaryota; kingdom Metazoa; phylum Cnidaria; class Scyphozoa; order Semaeostomeae; family Ulmaridae; genus Aurelia; species Aurelia aurita. The sequence goes on from REGM01000178.1 coordinate 470,190, forward strand.
TTGCTCGTGCACTTGGCATGTTTTTCGTTGCAATAGGACGCATGGCATGTTCCAGAGTTTCCCTTTCTGTTTGGATTCGCAAACGAGGTGCTCATGCTTGATTTGTTGAAGATACGATGTTATTGGAGTTGAGTTTTCAAAGATTTGAGTAACAAGGTAGGGAATCCTTTGATTGCATTAGAATGGAGTTCAGCTGATTTATCACATGCAACTTCCGTGATATTATAATGCGAAGGCGTGCTCTCTCTTCCCAATCTCTCAAGTCAAGGCATGTGCCACAGCTTGACAATTGAATGAAATGTTTCGCAATGCAAGAACGTCGCAAATTCATGAACTCGCAAAGAAATCTCGCAGGGTTCGATTTTAGGAGGAAATGAGCATTCGTATTACTGCTCGTACATCTATAGCTACACGTTAATCGGTAAAGCCTAATTGGCATAGTCACATGCCTCCCATGCACACCCATGATAAATCATTGAGGTGGTGAGAAAGATAGAGAGAACAGGACAGTAGAAAGTTATATGACTATTTAAAGGGCCCTTTTCATCCTGGATGCATTGTGCGTGAGTTTTATTTTGGTTATGCATACGTTTGTCTATTTGCATAATGGCGGGTGGTGGAAGGAAGGAAGGCAGCATAATGAGTAGACCAACGAGATGGAAATTTGACTTTTTGACGACAGCTTCTCCTTCACGATCCGAGATTGAACAGGCCCGTAGGAGCGTTTTTGCGATTGGGGGCACCGTCACGCGCCGAAGGCATCATAAAAATGGGGGTCTGGGGGCGCAGCCCCAGAATTTTTTTAAAGCCACGCCCTTTACTTTGGCTTAGAAAACCTCTCCTGACCTCATGTTTTCTATTGTTAAAATGAACATTTAGACGAATTTCGTAGCAATTTTTCTATAAATCTGCACATATAGGAAATTTTGAGGGTACACTCTCTTCTTTGGTTTAGAATGCATTTTCAATCCAATAATACCCGGGTGCCAGACACGCATAACCCAAGGGGACTTTTTTCCTGGGTGGGTCTGGTATCCACGGTACCCATTGGTCACCCACCATCGCTAAGATGGAAACTCGGAAACTTTTGCAAAATTCTTGCCCCACCCAATACCCAAGCAATTTCTTATATGTTCCTCCTCCTTATTTTTGAGAGAATTTAATTTAATTTAATGTAAATACTGAAGCTAAGCAGGCAACCTCTCTGAATCGCTTCAAATCTTTGATTTAAACATTTCCGTTTTGATTGTTTTCATTATATACTTTAGACTTGTAAAAAACGAAAAAATATTGTAAATAAAAGTAGACAGATTAATGTAAAGAATAGAAAAATATTGAAATAGGGTATCAAAAATTAATAAGGTAAGGAAAGGTTGGGTATGGTAGGGTAGGGTAGGGTAGAGTAGGTTATGGTATTATGTTCGTTTTCTTTATATAGATTTGTTGTAACTATTTATTTTATTTTTTTCTGGTATTTTAGACGCATGGCCCCTTGTAAACCAGCATTGCTGAATGGGCTACCATGCTTAAATAAATGATGATATAATGAGAGATGGGGAGAGCTGCAACTGCCAGTTTACAACTAAACTAAAATAAGAAATACTTTTAAAGGGCAGTTCTTTGCTTTTAGTTGTTAGCTGTTTGTAATTGCTAGATAAATAAGATCGAAAGTTTTTGCTAATTCTCGTATTTCACATTAGATTGGCTACGACCAGTGGCGGACTGGCTCAGAATTTTTCACCGGCCATGGAGGACTTAAGGGGGCCCTAGTGGGTGTGGTCTGAAAATGAGGGTGTGGTCAAGAGAAAGTTTCGTTCCAATCAGCGGCATGGCTAGTGCAAATTAAGTGGAGGTACTAAAATGAGGAGCGTCTGGGGGCGACGCCCCGGGAAATTTTCGAGGACACTTCTTCTACTTTTGCTTAGAACACTTCTGCAAATCCCTTGTTTGCCAGTGCTAAAATAGAATTTTGACAATTTTGTAACAGATGTTTTTATAGATTAGCATCCCACATCATTTTCTTCATTAAAAGAATATACTGCTACATTTTCCCAACGTTGAACTAAGGCTCGTGCTGCAGATTATAACTAATCGATTTTTAAATCCCCAAATCACCACGAAAAGTTTTCTCTTTGACCATTCATGTCGAGTCTTTTGAAAAATTGAACGATGTTTTGTTATCGTTTTCAGCGTTTTCGAGACCGCTCAAGAAAAAAAGACTAAAAATTTTACAAAAATCCTTGAATCTAATTATGAATTTTAGCAAAGATTAAGTCATAAATCTTCAAAATCAGTCCAGTGAACGATTTATCGTGGTCTGTCAAAAGTGGATAGCTTTTTTTGGCGCACGCGGTATACCGGGTGTCCTAAATAAAAGGTAACAGGTTTGATCAGGGCTAGCGATGCCAATTTAGCTCCTATCGATTCGCGATATGTTTTAAACAAATTCTGAAAGTTAACTTGAACATAGGTGCCATTTTTATTGATACTAGTGCTTCCAAAGTTGAAATATTATTCTTTAAAGTTCAAATTTGACTCCACCTCCAAACCAGAGCTTGGGCGTGTATAGTGAGATGTCCATTATTCGAAAAGGGACATCAAAGAGAAAAATTGTCTTTTTTACATAAGGGGCCCTTTTTCAGCGTAAAGGGGGCCCTTTTGCCACATTTTGAGGGGGGCCCACCGTGGATCGGTGGGCCAGTCCGCCACTGGCTACGACTTGTTACTTTTAGCTGCACCTGATGACGCCTTTTTCATATAAAAAGGGAAGAACCTTCCGAAACTTAGTTTGAGATTAATTTCGTATTTCCTTCAGTAAATTTTACTTAACAAGATGGAAGAAAAAATGCAACTTTTGGAAATTATTGGGGGTGCCCTGGCCCGACCGGCCCCAATAGGCGCTACTGGGCTGTTGAAGATCAACGGAAACGTAGAATGGAGGAGTATAGATTATACGACAGCAAAATGTACCAGAGCCATCGCAAGCAGCAGCTCACAGCTGCAGTTTCAGAACTTCATGGTGGCAGTCGAAGCGATCAAGTATCATTCGGATCTCGTTCTGATAAAGGATAAAATTAAGAAGACGAGATAAATTACCTGGAAAATGACAGGAAAACGGGGGAGAGAGAGGGAAGTAAAGGAAGGAAAGAGAAAGGAGTTTGTAACAGAAACAATAGAAAGGAATGTCATTGAATTGGAATCAGGTAAGAGGGGAAAGGAGACAATTATTGCACACCACAGTGAAATAGGCAGGAAATTGTAAACATTCACACAGATTCACAGGAAGCCAGAGTTGTTTCCAGCACTGTTTAAAAGCAACTAGCCTTTAGAGATATATTCGCCCAGCGTGTGGAAAGCCAGATTTGCCAGCGTCTATTTCGTAAAGCTTGTCTGTCCAATCCAAATTGCACGGCATCGATGCAAGAAGAGAAAGAAAGAAGATGCTGCCTGAGGATTGGACTTGCTACAAGACCTGTAAGTCTCTCTCTTGTCAACACAAGAACACAAGACGTGAAAAATGAACGCATAGCCAGTGGCGGAGCCACGGGGGGGGGGGGAATGGGGGGACAAGTCCCCCCACTTTTCTCCGAGGTCAGTTTTCCAATTCGTCTAAATCCGTTGAGAAAAATATCTAAGGAGGGGTTAAGTAGTTATNCTGGGATCAGACTTTGCCACATTTAAAACAGAATTAGGGCATGCCCAGTGAAAGGCACGAGAAACGACAGAACATCTATTGCATGTCCATTCGTTGACAAAATTAGACATACCCTTGAGCAAAGGTCACAAAAAGGGCAAATTTAGGCCATCTTGTCGCTTGTTACAATCGAAGCATCAATTTCTTCCTTTTATCCCCGTTCTAGCAAGTATGCTCATACCCTGATTGAATCTAAACTGGTTCAGACTGCCTGTGAGCCATTGATCGTGCAGCTATAGGCTTGGAAACGAGGTTGTATACAATGAAGGGAACGTTAATTTCATTTTCATTATGTTTTCATTTTTACAACTTATTAAATCCAAATATTTAATCACAAAAATTTGTTACCAACTATATTGACAATAACAGGAACATCAAACAGCAGTGCTTGAAATCCTGAAGACCGAAAGTTTAGCCAATCCCTGCTCAAGAGTAAATTTGAAACATCAAGAAACAAAAGCTAACGTAACACATTTCTCATCTTGAGGGTGCAGAAGGGGGGCTACCATTAGTCATTAGTCAGGCAGCGATTGTCCGCAAAGTCATCAGACAATTTTTCTATTTGCGTTAGCCTCGTCAATCGAGCTATTGGTCCCTTTGCTAGCTCTAGTCACTCACCAGTCTAACTTTTTTAACGAAATTAGTCATTAGTCTGCAACTATAAGGTCTTGCTAGTCAGCTAGTCGAAACCCCTTCTACACCCTCCACGAGAGTTCCCTTTTCTATCTAGCCCTCCGTCTGTAACCCAGGGGGGGGGGGGGTGGATTGCTTGCCGGCTTTAGCAATCTTCCATATGTTTAGAAAACTACATGGTGGGTAGGGATGTGGGTAAGGACGCAACAGGATGTGAATTTAAGGTAACTGGTAAGAAGAGGCAGCTCAATTGGACCCATAGCTAAGCTTCTCTCAGACATTTATCGTGAAAATAGAAGTGATATGCGAATTCCTTGCCGGTATACCCGTCAACATTTATCCGATCTATTTTGCAATTTCTGTGCTAGTATTGTAGATAGAGCTGATTTATCTTAGAAATATTCTTTTAGTTGTTATTTTTGATAAGAATATTGTTGAGTACATTTAGCTATAAGTTGTTAATTGTTCTGTTTTTTGTAAACTCTTTAACGATTTTTTCTGGGGAGTCTGAAACCGAGGCTGTTTGCGAAATTTTTGATCATTTGCCCATCCGACACGGAACTTTTTTTGTTAATTAAAGCCAAAATGTCAACTGAGTAGTTTTTGTTGTTGAGCAGCTCGGTCTCACCGGACCAGAGTCTGCTTTTCGGCTATTTGTAATATGTATGGGACTTGACTGTTTCCCTGTAATTTAAGAAATTATTATTATTTCAAATATTTAAGGAGGGTAGCCCTTCAGCAATACTGATTTTCAAGGGGCCCTTAATCCATGTCGGACAGACCACTAATCAACCATTTCGCAAACAGCCTCAACTGTGTGTTTTTGGAGAACCTCAAGTTAGTTAGGTAACTGCATATTTTCACAAATCATCATCGCGAAAAACATTGCAAAAGTAGGTCTCGAAGGTAGTCTATTCAAATCAATCTGAGCTAGATTTCTTTGCAATTACAAGCCCTGTTACATATAGAAAAACCGCTAAAATTTGCTAAAACTTAAGTTCAAATACACTCTGCCTTTCTTATTTGACTGTGCTTAGGCCAACTGTTAAAGTCTTTCTAAAATCAGGCCGTCCTGGGTTCATAAGTCAGAAATTCCTCGACGACACAGAACAATTCCTTAAATTCTATAGGGTGTCCCAATAAAGTTGTGCCCCATTTGTGCGATTGCTCTGGAGAAGCTATAACTTATATTGTCCTGTTGTTGATACAGTTGCATTGGATAAACTTCAACTTAGATTTTGAGACCTTGTTTTAGCTAATCGCACAAGTGGTTGCTGAATAATGGCGCAAGAAAGTAAAAAAAGTGAACACTTCAAAAACAGCACTTTCTTTGTTCTCCAAAAATGTCAAATCAAGTTAATATTGCAAGAAAAGGTTCTAGAGTATTATTTGAATTTTGTATGCATTTTGCAATGGGTTAATTGTGTTGTATTATCAGTAAACAATACAATTTACCCTCTATTAACTGTAGAAAAAAAATTCTATTACAGCTCTAGAACTCTTTCTTGCAGTATTTACTTGATTTTGGCATTTTTGGAGAACAAAGAAAAAGCTGTTTTGAAGTTTTCAATTTTTTGACTTTCTTGCGCCATAAATCAGCAACCACTAGTTGCTCTATTGGTAGAACAAGATCTCAAAATCTAAGTTGAAGTATATCCGATGCAACTGTATTATAACAGGAAAATATACGTTATAGCTCCTCCAAAGTAGCCACACAAAGGGGGCACAGTTTTTTGGGACAACCTGTATGTCAGAATGTGCTCAAAAAGAGGAATCTCCCTTTCCAACCTTCTCCTACCTGGTGAATAAAAAAATTTTTACTTTGTTATGCTCCTAGGGATGGTATGTTGAACCTCTCAAAGAGATAACACATGTTAAAGGATGAACAAGTCATTGCTGTAAGACAGAAATACCAGGTAAATGGGACCGTTACTTTATGCCATTTTTGAAAGTTTCTTGAAGTGGCTTTCTCTAGAAAATTCCTCATAATTTCAGAAAGGATTTGCGATTTCTGTCTTGTAAATATTACAATTTAGTGGAACATGTTCACTATCAAGAAATGTGTTTTTAAATATCGTTGCTTTGATATACAGGTAATAGTGGCCTTCCAAACGGGGACTGTGTATTTTTAATCAACCGTTATTGATGCTATTCTACAAGACTTCATCACCACGTGATATTTTGGGACAACCGATGCTATTACTCTCTTACACGACGTACAATGATCCACGAAACAAGCATGTCTACAGTACTTGAATGGCTATAAAGGGCTGGTAAAAAGTAGAAAAACTAGTCTAGAACTACTTTCTTGTTTTCTTCAAATGTTTGTAATTCTCATAAATCAATTTTGCTCCATAAACACGAGCGAGTGTTCTCTTCTCCCATTCCTTCTTTCGCTTCGGCACAACTCGGTCCATTGTTTTCTTTGTAACATGAGGCCAAACTCGTTTCATCATTTGCCGTATTTTTATATCATTTGTCTTCAGGTTATTGTCATCCACGCAAATATTCATTCCTGTGCGAACGAGGTGGAACAAAGTGCCATTGAAGTCGACTGTATCATCGTCATACAAGACCATATTCATGCGGATCATTCGTTTATAGACAACTACCCTCGGGCATTTAGTTCCAAGACCTAGTGGTGGATCCATCTGTCTCAACAAATTACAGATCTCCGTGTGTCGAATACGACCTGTCGCCCTCGGGTCATACTCGGACCAAACTTCGAGAAAATCATCCAAGTGATGTGAACCAAGGATGCTTTCATCTTGGCAAAGGAAAGCGAAGTTGTCCATTATGACAGCAACGAATAAATTGAGCATGAGAAACGAGCACAGGAAAATGAATAAAATAAAATACGGATAAGCAATAACATTGCCACAAGTGTCTCCAGGTTTCTTTCCCTTGATACTCATGTCGCATTTTGCAGGGCCAGTACACGCCAGCATAATATTAGGCCAGTTTTCACCCGTTGCACATCGGAAAAGAATTTGAAACGCTTGGGTAAACGAACGAAAGTTATTTTGGCGATGTATCGTGTTCCATGGGTCATCAGGCTGGTCCAAGCTAATATGCGAAAATATCTGCATTCCAATGATACNGCAAAGGAAAGCGAAGTTGTCCATTATGACAGCAACGAATAAATTGAGCATGAGAAACGAGCACAGGAAAATGAATAAAATAAAATACGGATAAGCAATAACATTGCCACAAGTGTCTCCAGGTTTCTTTCCCTTGATACTCATGTCGCATTTTGCAGGGCCAGTACACGCCAGCATAATATTAGGCCAGTTTTCACCCGTTGCACATCGGAAAAGAATTTGAAACGCTTGGGTAAACGAACGAAAGTTATTTTGGCGATGTATCGTGTTCCATGGGTCATCAGGCTGGTCCAAGCTAATATGCGAAAATATCTGCATTCCAATGATACAGAATATAAAAAAGAGAAGAAAGATCAAAGCTCCAACGTACGGTAACGCTTTGAACGATTGAATAAATGTAAACAGCAATACCTTTATCGTTTTGCTTCGGTTTAGCAATTTAACGAGACGAGCTGCTCGGAATAACCGAAACAAACTGGGATCAATGGGCAAGTTACTCGTATCCATTGTTCGGCTAATGATGAAATCAGCCCAGCTACCAAGAATGATGATCAAATCGAACACGTTCCACCCGTCTTTAAAGTAATTCATCTTCAGTGCTATTAGTTTCAAAAAAAGTTCTGCCGTGAAAAGATAATTAAAGATGTTATTTAGTTCGTCAAGCCAACTTCCGTAAACAGTCGGCTGGTCATTGAAACCGATCATAAGAAGAACAGTGTTTCCGATGATCAACGACATTATAAGAGTATCAAACGGCTGGCATTTTACAAGGCGATAAATTTTTCCTTGGAACGAGTGTTCATCTTCAGGAACGAACATTTGCAGTGGCTGAGATAATATTGCATTCATCATGGTATCACGTTGTGCTCGATCAAGCTCGCAGTCACCTTCGGCTTTCGCGCCTTCTTCTTGAAATGTGAGAATAATCAAGGCTACAAAGATATTCAGGAAAAAGAAAGACAATATGATGACGAAGAAGATGAAGAAGAATGCTACTTCAGGTTTATAATTCTCGATAGGACCTCGATCAACATCCGTTGCATCGATTGCATTAAACATAACAGCGGGCCATCCTTCTCCAGTCGATGATGTAAATAAGGTGGACATTGCATTCAAAACGTTATCGAAGTTCCAGTCATGAAGAAGCCACTCTCGCTTTATTATAGTAACTTTTTCGTAGTCGAAGTTCTCGAATGTTATGTAGTTACCTGTACATTCTTGGGGTGTAAGCTTTGACTTGTCACTGCAGTAGAAGAACTTCCCTACAAAAAGCTGGACACCCATGGCTGAAAATACAAACAGGAACATGATTGTAATAACAAGGATGTTGATGACATTTTTCAAGGAAAATATCATGCATTGAAATACAGCCTTCAACTTTTTCGATTTGTTTACAGCTTTCAGTGGACGTAACACACGAAGCACTCTCAAGACTTTGACGATTTTCTGCGATTGTGGCGAAGCTGTTTCGTCGTTACTAAGCACTAAAGATGCAATAGCAGAACCAACGACCAATGCGTCCATGCAATTCCAGCTGTCGCGAAAATATGCACCAGGGTGCAATGCAACGCCATAATTGAGGATTTTCAAGACAACTTCTAGAGCAAAAATTGGTGTAAAAACGAAGTCACAATATTTAAGTACTGTGTTGATTGTAGCATCTTCATGCACCGTATCTTCTAGTGCTAACAGAGCACTGCTTACCAGGATGCATGCCAATATGAATGGGTCGAACCAAGACGAATTTACCAATTTATGCAAAACTTTCCGGATCGGGTTGGTTGGAAACAATATGAAGAACGTATTAACTGGTAGCATTTGAGTGCTGGGACCACCTGGCATGTCTCCAGTCATTCGACCCGGGTTCTTCAAGTTTTCGAGGAAATTGTCACCAGGCTTTGCATGTCCACCTTCTGTCAATTGATCTTTGGTGGCAAATTCATTGACAATCACCGTTGCATCTTCTTCCTCTGTTTTGCCACTCTTTGATTTTGCCGCTCCATTCTTTACCTCAACTTTGCTTTCTTCGACCGCTTTAGGCGCATACTTCTCTTTAACTTCTTCCATCTTTTCCTCACGTTCTGCTTCCTCTTTGTCTTCATCTCCACCCATTAAATCTGCTTCCGTCAAATTATCCACGGCAATAGCCAAGAACACATTTAGTAGGACGTAATTTCCGATAATAACAAGCCCTACGAAATACAATGAATGTGCTAGANGGCTTTGCATGTCCACCTTCTGTCAATTGATCTTTGGTGGCAAATTCATTGACAATCACCGTTGCATCTTCTTCCTCTGTTTTGCCGCTCTTTGATTTTGCCGCTCCATTCTTTACCTCAACTTTGCTTTCTTCGACCGCTTTAGGCGCATACTTCTCTTTAACTTCTTCCATCTTTTTCTCACGTTCTGCTTCCTCTTTGTCTTCATCTCCACCCATTAAATCTGCTTCCGTCAAATTATCCACGGCAATAGCCAAGAACACATTTAGTAGGACGTAATTTCCGATAATAACAAGCCCAACGAAATACAATGAATGTGCTAGACCGGAAGGATCTTTAGGCCCTCCGTTTGCAAGTACACCTTCATACATTACAAAGTTCCAATCTTCCCCTGTGAGAACTTGAAACACGGCAAGAAAGGAATTCCAGAAATCGTCGAAATTCGTTCGTGAAGGTTCCTCTTTATACTGGAATTTCCCACCGAATAATGTCATACCTAACAAGGCGAAAATCACTAAGAAGAGAAGCAGTAAAACCATCAAACTTAGAATAGCTTGTATAGATGACATCAACGCACCAATAAGGTTCTTCAATGAATTCCAATATCTTGTGAATTTGAATAATTTTAACAGTTTCAGTGCTCTCATAACCGAAATCCCAAGTGTCACGTTCATCGTATAATACAGAATTGTTTCTAGAATGCCACCGCAAACGACTACAGCATCAAAAGTATTGAAAGATGACTTAAAATAGTCTCGATATCCGAGGGCATAAAATTTCAAGCACATTTCTAGGAAGAATATAGAAATGAACACAAGACCTGCAATGTCTTGGATAAATGTTAGCCACGATGGTTGGTTGTAATGTTGCGTAGCAACAGATGCGGTGTTCAAAAATACACACATCATGACGAACCAAAAGAATACTGGATGTTTGACAAACTTTCGCATGCGGAGTTTCATCAACGAAGCGTTTTGCTCTGCAGCCTTTTCTTTCTCCAATTTCGTCATTTCCTTCTCGGGTTTGACTTTTGCAATTTCCTCTTTAATAGCAACCTCGTGACCTGTGTCTATCCATTCCTCTAAATTATCCCCAGCCCGATCCTCACGTGCGTTTTCCATCTGAGCCATAAATTCCTCGCGGTTTTTCAGCCTTTCTCCTTCTTTGCCGAACTCTCCGCTGAGAACTCCCAATACAAGATTCAACATGAACTGCGCGCCGATAATGTTCAACGTATAATAGTAGATCCAAAATCCGACACCGTTCTTGTCTAGAACATCGAAGGACCAGTACATTGTGTCCGTCCAACCTTCACACGTAATACACGTAAACACGGTCAACATACTGATGAGAATATTGTCAAAACTTGTCACTCCGTCGTTAGGTCCGCCCCAATATCTCATGCATTTGTAACCGGTTGGACACGGTCGACCATTTTTACTCGAACATAATCGACCTTCTTCAAATATTGCTCCAGTTGTTTCATTTCTGCACGTAAAGTGGAATGTTCCTTGCAGCATCTCTAGGCCAATTACAGCATAAATAATGATGACGAAGACGACCAGCAAACATACATTTGACAATGGAATTAGCGACTTTGCGATAGATGTCATAACTATTTGTAAACTCGGCACTCCGGAGACCAATTTCAATGGCCTAAGAACTCTCATTGCTTTAAGCGACTTCACAGAGCCACCTTTCATGATGTTAAGCTCTGGGAGACTCAGAATTCCAGTAACGACAACAACAAAGTCTAGAATATTCCATGCATTTCGTATATATGATCCTGGGTGCAAAATGAAGCCCATTGTAATGATATTTAGTACCATTTCAAGACAGAAAATGCCTAAAAGGTATGTTTCTGCTTGCTCGACGAATCTATTCATGTTATTCATATCGTCTAACGGAAGTTGTGAGTTAACTGCCATAAGGATGCAGTTGAATATAATAGCAACCAATATGAAGTATTCAAAGCCTCTAGAAGTTGAGACATATCGCGTAAAACGACGCACAGGATTCTGGTCTGCGAGTATAAAGAAACTGGTATATGTTGGTTTTGGTGGTTCTAAATCTTCTAAAGCTTTTTCGGTTTCTGCAGGAGCGTCACCATTATTAGCGCCACCATTTTCTTTCCCATTGGCAGCCATCGTTATTTTGGTCGTTATGTTCTGGAGTGTATCGTTATATCAGTTTTCATGCTGAAAGCAAAGAGAAATCAGTTGTCATTTTCGATACTTCCTTTTAAGACAGTTTCTGAACCAGGAACGCCGGAGAGGGAGACGGAAATGTGGCATTCCACAGGCTGCATGTTTTGTGTCCATGCTTTTTATACTTTATATTTACATTGAATAGTGCCTCGTATGCATCATATAGGAAACAACTCCTCTAAAAGTTGAAAAAAGAACCTCTTCTTATTCACTGGAAAGGACCGACAGAAATTTAAATGCTTTTAGAAAACAGAGAAACAAATGTGTCAAATTTCTTCGAAAGGCAAAATTCGAATATTATAAGAATCTGAGCTTGAAAGATATTACAGACAATCGGAAATTTTGGAAAACCGTGAAACCTCTTTTTTCAGATAAGGTACGAACGACTTCTAGTATTATCCTTAACGAGAATGGTAAGATGCTCTCCAATGAACTGTAAATAGCTGAGGTTTTCAATACGTTTTTCATAAATATAACTGATTCTCTTGGAATTCCACGAAGAGAAACCAACCCCTCTCCTTTGCGAACTGAAGAAATACATTTTACATCCTAGTATCATCGAGATAAGGGAGAATGTAAAATTCAAGAAAAAATTTGACTTTAAAGAGGTTACCCTGGGAGAGATTTTTCTACAGCTAACTAAGCTTGATCCAAGAAAAGCAGCCCCTAAAGGGAGCATCCCAGCGAAAATATTAAAAGAAAATGCCGATATTTTTTCAGATGTTTTACAATCAAATCTGAACTCCTGCTTAGCTAATTTAGAGTTCCCTAAAGAGCTTAAGGCTGGAGACGTCAGTTCTCTCTTTAAGAATGCTGATACTTTAATCAAGAAGAATTACAGACCAATCACTGTACTCCCTCCTATTTCTAAGGTATTTGAAAGAATTATGTACGAGCAAATGATGACTTTTGTCACAAGCTTCTTATCAGATTACCTTTGCGGATTTAGAAAGGGATATAATACACAGCACGCACTTCTACAGCTGATAGAGAAATGCAAAAAGATCTTGGACAACAGGGGCTACGCTGGCGCAATTTTGATGGATCTCTCAAAAGCGTTTGATTGCCTTGACCATGAACTCTTAATTGTAAAACTTGATGCATATGGTTTTAGTAATAATAATAATAATAATAATAATCACTGTAAGCACCGTAGTTACATACAACTATAGGCTAAATACTTACAAGATACAATAACTCTAATTAAAACGAACAAGCAACTTAAGAACATACGTAAAAGGAATGGTGAGAGGAGATGTGAGGGCACCATCCCGTTGGTACACATGGATTGTCTATCAGAAAGTCTTTGCATACACCCAATACCCTGTGCAAAAACCTAATTGTTGCGATATTTGTTGTAATAGCCATGTTACCAATCATGTTAAGTAATATTTCTTTGTCAACTCTACTCCATTCACTACCAAAGCTGCCGTTCATAGTTTCAAAATACTCTCTCCTAGCTTCTACAAGTTTTGGCTCTGAGCATCCAAGTACGAAATGAACCTCATTACCTTCTGGACTATTTATACACACTGGGCATATGCGTTCTGACCTCGGTTTTTTCTGCATCCTTCCTAATTCAATGGGCAGGAGATGTGCGGATATTCTTAGCTTGGCAATTGTAGACCTATGCTCATACTTCAAGATATTATTTACGTATAATTCCTCCCCATAACCCTTTTTGATGAATTGGTAAATTTCGGATAACCGTCCAGACCCTTGTATATGCTCTCGGAACCTCTTTTCATACTCAGTCTTAAGGGATTTGGTAACAGACAGGAGAATCCTCTTCCGCGACGTAGCCCTTTCCTGTGTCACTGAATCTAGGGTATAACCAGAAAGTCTCAGTAAATGTTGTACCACAGTTAGCAAGGAGGGCACCCCTTTAACATGCAGCCTGAAACATTCAAGCAAAGCATTTTCGATGATTGGATTGGAAGTACGAAGATGTAGTAGATGAAAATAAAATTTTAAGATTCGTTCATATATCTTCACATTTAGTGGGTAAACCCCCATATCTCCTCTCACAGCCATATTTGAAGATTTGGAGTGCACGCCCAGCAAAATTTTGCATAACCTATTTTGGAGATTTTCATGCTGTAGTTTATCGTCAAACAGATTCTCAGTAAATCGGTTAAAAGACGCATTACGATTGTAACTCCCCATGAAAGCCCCCCAGACTTCGCTATTATACAATAATATTGGCTCAACGAGTGCTCTGAAAAGTTTTTGAATAACACATGGTTTTACTCCACTTTGAGGGCTAATATCACCCAGAAAAGAGAAGAAAGCCCTACAAGCTTTTTTGTGCAGAGCAACCCTTGCTTGTTTGAAGGACCCACTTGGAACGAAGATTGTACCCAAATACTTGTAATTTTCACATGACGTTATATAATTGTTTCCAAACTTGATAGTTAAATTGGTATTTCTACCGGCTTTGTTAAAAACTAAGATTTTTGTCTTTTTCACGTTCACATTTAACTTCCATTTTTGAGAATAATCTTCAAGTTTAGAGAGGCTCCGCTTTAGCCCCTCTTCAGTTTCAGAAAGTATCAGAATATCGTCTGCATACATCAAACAATTGATTTTCTGGTTCCCAATTGTAGGAGGGAGACATTGCTCGTCAAACAGCTCTACAATATCATTGATGAATAAGTTAAAGAGAGTGGGGCTCAGATTGCAACCTTGCCTAACACCTGTTTTTGAGACAAAGGATTGTGTGATTCCGTTTGGTAGCTTAACGGCGGCTGTCAGGTCAGTGTACATTGACCGAAGCAAGGTAATGAACCTACGACTGATGTTCATTCCAATAAGCTTATAATATAGTCCATCGCGCCACACTGAGTCATAAGCTTTGGAAAAATCAACGAAACAAGCATAAATTTTGGCCTTTCGGGAGAAGTAAGAGTTCAACAATGTGTTCAAGACAAAAACATGATCTGACGTTCGATAACCTTCGCTAAACCCTATTTGATTGGGATGTTTGAGGGAATTAAGTTCGGTGAAGCGCACAAGACGCAGATTCAGAATGGCATTGAACAATTTAGAGAAACAACTCGTTACTGTTATACCTCTATAGTCATTAGGGTCATGGGTATCACCCGACTTGAAAAGTGGTGTTATTAGACCATGTTTCCAGGTGGCAGGATAAATTCTACTTTGTAAGATTGCATTGAAGATGTAATGAATAACCCTTACAAAATGTGAGTCAACACAACATTTAATCATTTCGTTTGAAATCATATCATCACCAACAGACTTGCCATTTTTAAGCTTCATAGTCACTTTTCTGATTTCATCTATGGAGATTTCACCGTCTAATATTTCATTGTAAGCAGTCGTGAATTTTTCGATGTTTTCCATGACCGGAGTGGTGAAATCATCTCGCCGGGAAATAGTGCCCGCATTTAGTTTTTTGAACCATTCATACCAAACACTTGGCTCAATATTTTCTGATGGGTTAGCCTTTTTCTTAGCTTTAATATCGCTCACAAGATCCCAAAAGACCTTTGGGTTTTTGTTTTCAGTTTCCTGAATGGACTGCAAAAGGCTCTCCTTAAAAGAACGTTTCTTAGCTTTGACAACTTGCTTGTACAATTTTTTATTGGCGTAAAACTTACTTCTTACATCAGGATCTTTTGGCCATTTATTAAGGTTTTTAAGAGAACGCTGTACTGCCCGTTTTGCATCTTCACATGTTTTGTCAAACCATTTTTTCTTAGGTGTGAGTGGTTTTGTTTTGTGAGTGTTTGATTGTCCGTTTGTCTTTTTGCGGACCTTAGACAACGGAACACTTTTATCAGCAGTTTCCCGGATAACAGAATATGCTTCCAGCATCATTTTATTAACATCCACCCCATTATCTTGGCTTTGTTTCCCCCAATCAGCAAGAAATGTTTCAGTCTTTTCCAAAATATTACCACTATTCAACGTGGACTTAAAGCAATTGTTAGCTTCAGACGACNTTTAAGGTACTAGCAGCGATAACTAAGACGAAGATGATTAGTCGACGGGATAGCTGTTCTGTGAAAGAGTCTGGAAAAAGTGACATTTCTCTAATGCGAATTGTTGAATGTCACAATAGTGACAGAAACTCTTTCGACGAATAGTCGAAGATTTTGCACCAAATTCGAATCATCGATTCTACTATAGAAATGGTAGCATAGGCATCAAATCTTTAAAAAGATTGCACGAATGGTTGATGCATCTTCCTTTTGATTTCATGGCTTGAAAGGAACTTCAAGTACTTTGCTTTTTTTGCTCATTGGAGAATTTCGATATCTTGATTATTTTCAGAATTATAGCATTTTTCGTGTTTCAACCAGTTCTGAGGTTGTGACGTCATCAAATTGCGTAATCGTAAACCAGAAAAGCTACAGATTTCTGCTTACCGCCATATGGTAGACCTTTATAAACGAAGGTTTTCTTGCAGATTGTACCACTTTTCCTCTATTAATTTAGGATGATTTTAAGTTTTTCAAAACTTCTCATGAATGTTTTGATTTTTTCAATAAGAAGAAAAACGCTATAATTCTAAAAAAAGTCAAGATATCAAAACTTGCCAATAAAAAATAATGGGAAAATGCGGAAAGTTTCTTTCAAGCCATGAAATCAAGAGGAAGATGCATCAACCATTCGTGCAATATTTTTTAAAGATTTGACGGCTATACTCAACAGAAATGGTAAAACTCACTAAATGACAGCATAGGAAACAAATCTTTAAAAAGCATTGCATGATAGGTTAATGCATCTTTCGTTTGATTTGATGGCTTGAAATGAACTCCAGGTACTTCTTTGTAAGTGTTCATTGGCAATCTTTGATATATTGATTTTTTTCAGAATTATGAAGCTTTTCTATTTATTGAAAGAATTCATGAAAATTTTTGAAAAAAATTAAAATCATCGTAAATCCTAAATTAATTAGCTTTTTAGTAGGTTTCTCTTTATTATAAAAATAATTTAATGGAGGAAAAACGGTATAATCTTCAAGAAAACCATAGTTTATGAAGGTCTATAATATGGCTGTAAGCAGAAATCCGTAGCTTTTCTGGTTCACGATTTAGCAATTTGATGACAACACAACCGGAAAACTGTTTGAAATATAGAAGATGCTGTAATTCTGAAAATAATCAAGATATCAAAGATTGTCAATGAACACTCATAACGAAGTACCTGAAGTTCCTTTCGAGCAATTAAATCAAACGATTAACAAATCGATTAAATCAAGCAATTAACCAATCGAGCAATGATTTTTAAAGATTTGATTCCTATGCTCTAAAGGGCTATGGAAATACGGCCTCTCAAATAGGGAGGAGTGTTTTTTAATCCAGGATTCTTACTGTCGCAGATGGTGATAGCTTACAGATATGTTTTCGTTCTCAAACAGATTTTTTTGGGCAAGAAAACAAGTAATTATTTTTCAAGGCGCAAAATGGGGAAAAATGATACATTATGCATGCTTGTATTCCGTAATGTCAGTTTTTTGGGTAGCGCTTGGTACCCAGGGTAGGTAGCGCTATGCTNGTAAGTGTTCATTGGCAATCTTTGATATATTGATTTTTTTCAGAATTATGAAGCTTTTCTATTTATTGAAAGAATTCATGAAAATTTTTGAAAAAAATTAAAATCATCGTAAATCCTAAATTAATTAGCTTTTTAGTAGGTTTCTCTTTATTATAAAAATAATTTAATGGAGGAAAAACGGTATAATCTTCAAGAAAACCATAGTTTATGAAGGTCTATAATATGGCTGTAAGCAGAAATCCGTAGCTTTTCTGGTTCACGATTTAGCAATTTGATGACAACACAACCGGAAAACTGTTTGAAATATAGAAGATGCTGTAATTCTGAAAATAATCAAGATATCAAAGATTGTCAATGAACACTCATAACGAAGTACCTGAAGTTCCTTTCGAGCAATTAAATCAAACGATTAACAAATCGATTAAATCAAGCAATTAACCAATCGAGCAATGATTTTTAAAGATTTGATTCCTATGCTCTAAAGGGCTATGGAAATACGGCCTCTCAAATAGGGAGGAGTGTTTTTTAATCCAGGATTCTTACTGTCGCAGATGGTGATAGCTTACAGATATGTTTTCGTTCTCAAACAGATTTTTTTGGGCAAGAAAACAAGTAATTATTTTTCAAGGCGCAAAATGGGGAAAAATGATACATTATGCATGCTTGTATTCCGTAATGTCAGTTTTTTGGGTAGCGCTTGGTACCCAGGGTAGGTAGCGCTATGCTCTTTCCTTCCTTAAAAGCTATTTTCAGGATTCAATGTGATGAATTATGCATAACATCATTAGGATTTGCTCTTTTCGTAACGCTGATTTCAGGGCAACAACAATGACCTGCATAAAAAAGTTGTCGAATATTCTTTCTTTCGTAAGCTGAAATTTATACCGCAAAAACATGAATTATGAAGACGTCTCCAAAAAGGCTGTTACTTTGGCGCTCATTTTCACGCCAAAAACACTGAACAACGAACAACGCTATCTTGAAGGCATCAAACAATGAATTATTCATGAAACTTATTTAGTTGTTGCCCTTACAGCAGCCCTTATTTTCTAAACGAAACAAAAACTTAATTCAGATGTTGCCAGGGTTTAAATCTTTAGAAAGGTGGTGTAAAATTCTATTACCGCTTTCTTTAAATCGAATGGCTAGAAATGAACTAAAGATACCTTGCTGTAATTCTACCGTGGAAATTTTTTGATACCTTGATTAGTTTCAAATTGGCGGCGATTTTCTTTTCAGTGAAAGAATTCATGGAAAGGTTTGAAAAATTAAAATTATCGTAAATCGTAAATTCATAGAGGAAACGTGTTACAATTTTCAAGCAAACCATGGCTTGTGAAGGTCTACAATATGGTGGCAAGCAGAAATCTGTCACTCTTCTGGTTTACGATTTAGGAATGTAATGACGTCACAACCTCAAATATATTAAAGGCCGCTGTATACCTCCTTCCTCCTTCACAGTTCCCAGCTCCCAGGCCAGTTCACTTTGGCTCATACATGTGTCCTGTTTTTCTCTGTTAGCAGGAGCTTGAATTGTAAAGGCCACCATTTTGAAAATAATCAAGATATCAAAACATTTTCATGGTAGAATTACAACAAAGTACCTTAAGTTCCTTTCAAGCCATTCAATACGAAGAAAGAAGTAACATAATTTTACACCGCCTTCTTTTAAAGGCTTGAGCCCTATGCTTCTTATGCTCTTTCTCTCCTGACTCACTCTTTTAGGGCGCAAAATGATACAGTATCGACGCCTTTTGTTGGAAGTTATCTTTTTGTAGCGTTGGTTTCAAGCCCAAATCAATAAACCAAATGATCGTTTCTCGGATATTCTTTCTTTCCTAAACCAAACATTTTAACGTGATTCTTCTGAAAATAGAAATGGGAAGTATCTGTGTGAAATAAAGCATAAATAAACTCCGTCCTGACAAGGTCATACAAAAGAGGATGGTTAAATTAGCTAATTTTTGGTGAGTTTGATGATGTGTTAAAAATAAAAAATAAGTGTAAATGGTGTTGTTATTGTTGCTGTTGTTGTTTTTGTGAAGAGCGATAACTTAGGCTTACCCTGGGTACCAGTTTTTGAGAGTCTGGTACCCAGGGTAACTTAGGCTAGGCCTCGAGTCTTCAGATTTGTTATAAGGGAATGGATTTGGTTAGAACCGCTGCTGCTCGAACCGCGAGTCTAAAAATAGCATTTTGTAATCCTTTTCTTACGGGTGCATGACAAAGCATAATCAAAGAAAAAATGCGGTGTGTGGGTGTTTGCATCATCCTATACAAGCCGTTCAATTTAGTGCCCAGGCCTACTTTCCAAAAGTCGAAGCATTCTCATCGCAGGAAAAATTTTCCAGGCTTGGAAAAAGCGCATCTCAAGTTTCAAGCAGCATTGAAATTGCAAACAACGAGAATATGTAAGGGATTTGCAGCCTTGTGAAAATTATACTTTGATGGAATCAGAATGAATCTGAATAATGCAAGCTGAGAAAATTAGGCTGAGAAGCGAGCGATGCATCTCTTGTTTTCGCCCACCGCCGTTAATATTTGATAGTCATTCAAATTGAAATTTCAAGCCTATATCGATGACATAAGTTTGCTCCAGTTAGCATAAATTTTCATTTGAATGCAGCATGTAATGTGATGAATTTGCAAATAAGGGTACAGGTAGTTCACATGTGGGATTGATTCAACCGTAGTCTAATGTTGAATGATTGCTTGTTTGTCAAGGTACTAGCAATAGAAACGTAAGAAGAATGGCTGAATAGCTTATCCTTTGTTTACGGATAGGAGAATGTAATGCTAGCAGGAGAGATAGCCCAATCTTTCTCCGTAAAAGCCAGTAGAGCTTGCTGACGATATGTAGATGACATTTTGCCTGGAACAGAAAGCTAAAAGCGTAACGAGAGTGGCCTGAAGTGTTTATCCTTGAGAAAGTAATGCTAGCAGGAGGGATAGCCGAAACTTTTTCTCGTTAGAAGCCAGTAGAGCCTGCTTTTAAAACGTAGGAGACTTTGAAACGGATGTAACGAAATTCTGCCGGGAATAGAAAACAAGAAGCGCAACGAGCGTGGTCTGTGGTCATCCTTGAGAATGTAATGCTAGCAGGAGAGATAGCAAAACCTTTCTACGTAAAGCAAGAGAAGCCTGCCATTGATATGTAGACGACACTTTGCCGGGAACCGAAAGCTGGAAGCGTAACGAGATTGGTCTGAAGGCACATCCTTGAGAATGTAATGCCGGCAGGAGTGGTAAGCCGAATATCTCTTCATTAGAAGCCAGTAGAGCCTGAAACGCAAGAGACACGTTGCCGGGAACAGAAAGTAGCGTAACGAGAACCTTCTTTGTAGCAAGTAGAGACTGCTGCTGAAGTGTAGAGGAAAGGTTGTCGGGAACAGAAAGCTAGAAGAGTACTGAGAGCCGCCTGAAGCTTATTCTTCTTGTTTGTATTGGAGAATGTAATGCTTGTAGGAGAGATAAGCTTTATTCTCAAAAGTAATTGAAAGTGCTCCTGAACTGTCGAAGAGAACTCTACAGAACACAGGATGGAGACGGGATGAGAACGGCCTTGATTGCCTTTGCTTTGCATGCTGGATTGAAGAATGTAATGCTGATAGGAAAGTTTTTTGCTCACAAGTAAGAAGAAATCGTAGCCGAAATGCTGAAGAATATCCTGCAAGAAACATAAGGTTAGTTTGGTACGGTTGACTCAAAACGCGTAAAGTGTTGATTTTGAATCATGAATTATGCACAAATTTCAGTGAATCGAATCATAGAATATGGTATAATGCTATAATACTATATGCTATAATGGTATAATGCTATAAAGAAAAAGCTAACTTAATTTTGCAAAAATGATTCACTAAAGTTGGTCACACCGTTTTCGAAATGAAGAAGATCTTGTTTCCAAGCTCCTTTTGAAATGTAGCCACTGCGATCAAGATTTCATCCACTTTTCAGCCTAACAATGGTGAAATTCGCCACTTTTGTCTCCTACGAAATTTTAATAAACCAAACATGTTTTCTTAAAAACCTAGATACCCACATTTTTTACATGTTCTTTTCTCCAGAGGATGGTTGTACTCACTGTCATTGATTTGAAGCAAAAAAGAGACAAAATTGATCGACATTGATCATTGAAGCACTTCCGAGAACAATTTTCACTCAAAATGGTTCATAAAAGAGCATTTTCACCTGAGCGAAAAACTTTCTGCGCGAGCTGAAATAAAAAGTTGAAAAGAATTCAACTTTCAGAAAACGGTGTTTTTTCGCTAGAGAGATCCTTTGTCTGATTTGCGCATGCACCGGTATCAAATCAATCGAAATTTTTCGCTGCTCGATCGAAACTTTTCAATGAAAATGCGCGGTGACTCTAGATAAGAGTTTGACTGTTTTCAGCGAAAGAAATATTCACATCTACGTTAGCATCCCTAAGTACTAAATAACAATGCCTTATTCATTGAAACTGGTGTATAATTGATAGCCGCACAATGCGGAAAACACGAATACCTTTATATGGCTCAAGCACACACGGTATTCTGAAAAGGATGAGTCAGGGAAACCGGCAGTTTTCAGATTACTCTAAAGGCTTATAGCAAAATTCGTTTTCTGTGAAAGCAATGGTCTCAAAATCGGATCATTCTATTAGCGTTTATCTTCATCTGAAAAGTAAACATTTTTCTGCCTCAACAAACAGAATTACGTAATTTTTTGCTGGCTACAGCAACGATCAGCAAATTTCTCGCTTCAATAGATAACAAGTTCTGACTAAGGCATACCATGCTCTGAATACAAAGGAAAGACTCCTGGTGCTGCAACAGTGATGAGAATTCGTCTACGCTCTCCAAACTGAGTTGTACCGGGTGGGTCAGGAAAATGATTAAATGTTTGAAAGCCTTTAGCTCTCAAACCTTTTATCAGATTCCTATAAATTAATAATAGCCGTGTAGCTAAAATATCAACTTAGATACGAAAATTTAGTTTGTCAAAATCCGTTGTATCGTTCTCTAATTACGATCGATTTTATAAAGATGCTCCATCTCAAAATCCTTCAAAAACAGACCTAAAATCCTTGATCAAACTTGCTTGCAATTTAGCCCCACAGCTATCATGAGCAACTTTTATCAGTCTATCTTTTCTCTCAAATCTTTACTAGATATGTAAAGAGGCTGCCGTTTTATTGTATACACTTGGGACTGCCATTCAGCCTTTCTTGGTCTATTTTCTATTTTCATGAGGCTGAACTGTTAGCAAATTTGATCAAAGATCTTAGGCATGTTTTGAAGGATATTGAAATGAAGCATTTTTATCAAATCGCTTGTAATTTGAGAACAATACAACGGATTTTGACAAACTAAATGTTCTTATCTGAGTTGATATGTTAGCCACACGGGTATTATTAGTTAATGGGAATAAGGAATCTGACAAGTGATTTGAAAGCTCCATGATTCCAAACGTCTAAACATTTTTATGACTCACCCCGGTGTTGGTGTGTATTCTCAGGCAACATCTCAGGGCACCAGGAACGCCGGAAAGGGGAGGGGGGAAGTGATTTGGTTGCGCAACTGCCAATTTAATTTCAGCACGCGCAGAGGGATCGTCGCAGACAACCATCATCATTACTACCGGGTGTCCCAAAAAAAAGTACTCACATTTGTTTGAATGTAGCGCCATGTTGAAAAGAGATAGGAATTCGTGGTATCGACTGTTACAGTTCACAAAGGCTAACTTAGATGTCAATAGTTTGTTTTTCACCGTAGGTTGAACATTCTTAGAGTTATGAGTTCCGAAACGCAAAGACCATCGTCAAGACTAAAACAGTAGGCCTAAATGTTATGAAGGAGTCAAGCACAGGTCGTCCAAAGTTTTAAGAGGTTTCAATAGCAACGCATTATTTGAATATTATTTTCTTTCAAAAGGATCATAGGGCTTTCATTCAAATTGATTCGTTTAGAAAGTTTTTGCAATCTCGTTCGTCAGTAACATTAATCTACACTCTTCCAGAAAACATTCAGGCCTACTGTTTTAGTCTTGACTTTGGTCTTTGCGTTTCGGAACTCATAACTCCAAGAATGTTCAACCTACCGTGAAAAACAAACTATTGACATCTAAGTTAGCCTTTGTGAACTGAGCCAGTCGATACCACGAATTCCTATCACTTTTCAATATGGC
>REGM01000178.1:494060-529727 GCA_004194415.1 Aurelia aurita
ATATATATATATACATATATGTTTGTAAACTAAAATGAGAAATACGATAATCTATGTGATGTATCCCAGATTTGGTATATACTGGGTGCATAATTTGCAGGAGCATGGAATAGTAATTTGTTTTATTAGTCTTTTGAAAATTTCTAGATTGTTTGCATTTCTTACTTCGGCAGGTATGTTATTCCAAATCTGACTACATCTGTAAGAAACTGTTTCCGTTCCATAAATTACTGTGTTTGGTTTTTTTGTAGAAAATGTTTCATTTCTGAGATTATATGAAGATTGATGAAATCTGAAAATGTCATTCAAAAAATCTGGATTCTGGTTGATGTTCGTTTTGTACATTTCGATTGCTAATCTCTGCAGGTTTTGTTGATGTATGGTTAAAGTATGATCTTTAAGAAGCAGAGCTTCAAAAGTGGAATCATAGTCATTATATGCCACCCTTAGTGCCCTGTTGTGAACATTGTTGATTAAATTATTCATTTTTCGGCTACAAAATATCCAGATAATGGGGCAGTAATTAAAATAGGTAGTGATAAATGTTTTCAGTAACAACTTTCTCTACTCTTCGTCTAAGTAGGGAGCTATTCTGGCAAGGGCGCTTATCTTTTTTCCAGCTTCACTACAAATCTTTTTTATGTGATGATCAAACTTTAGATGACTATCAAGTACTACTCCAAGTAATTCCTATCAAGTTTGTCTGTATCTTAATCTACTTGAACGTGTGTATTGTGTGTACCGACCAATAGACCAATAACAAGTTTTACCCATATAATTCTTAAAATTCTGTACATTCCTGGACGGGTCGGTTTTTCTTAATGACAACGACTTTAACGGAACAGAGCCTGAAATCAAGGTTATGATAACAGAATTTTCGTTACTTTCAGCTTGACAACAGACCAAACGATACACACGAGAAAGTAGCAACAGAATTCAAAATGGCTGCCAACGGGAAACGGAATGGCGCAATCCCAAACGGTAACGAACCGAACGCAGGCGAAAGTAGCGGGGATAAACCAATTGATGAGTTGGAGCCTCAACCTCAAACTTATTCCAGCTTGTTTATATTTTCAGACCAAAATCCTGTGCGTCGTTTTGCGCGATATGTTTCTACTTCAAAAGGCTTTGAATATTTCATATTGGTTGCTATTATATTCAACTGCATCCTTATGGCAGTTAACTCACAACTTCCATTAGGGGATATGAATAACATGAATACGTTCGTCGAGAAAGCAGAAACATACCTTTTAGGCATTTTCTGTCTTGAAATGGTACTAAATATCGTTACAATGGGCTTCATTTTGCATCCAGGATCATACATACGAAATGCATGGAACATTCTAGACTTTGTTGTTGTCGTTACTGGAATTCTGAGTCTTCCAGAACTTAAGATCATGAGAGGTGGCTCTGTGAAGGCGCTTAGAGCAATGAGAGTTCTTAGGCCATTGAAATTGGTCTCAGGAGTGCCGAGTTTACAAATAGTTATGACATCTATCGCAAAGTCGCTAATTCCATTGTCAAATGTATGTTTGTTGGTAGTCTTCGTCATTATTATTTATGCTGTAATTGGCCTAGAGATGCTGGGAGGAACATTCCATTTTACGTGCAGAAATGAAACAACTGGAGCAATATTTGAAGAAGGTCGATTATGTTCGAGTAAAAATGGTCGACCGTGTCCAACCGGTTACAAATGCATGAGATATTGGGGCGGACCTAACGACGGAGTGACAAGTTTTGACAATGTTCTCATCAGTATGTTGACCGTGTTTACTTGCATTACGTGTGAAGGTTGGACGGACACAATGTACTGGTCCTTCGATGTTCTAGATAAGAACGGTGTCGGATTTTGGATCTACTATTATACGTTGAACATTATCGGCGCGCAGTTCATGTTGAATCTCGTATTGGGAGTTCTCAGCGGAGAGTTCGGCAAAGAAGGAGAAAGGCTGAAGAACCGCGCGGAATTTATGGAAAAGTTAGAAGAAGCCAAAACGGAACGAGCCGTAGACAATTTAGAGGAATGGTTAGACAAAGGTCAGGAGGTTGCTATTAAAGAGGAAATTGCAAAAGTAAAACCAGAGAAGGAAATGACGAAATTGGAGAAAGAAAAGGCTGCAGAGCAAAACGCTTCGTTGATGAAACTCCGCATGCGCAAAGTTGTCAAACATCCAGTATTCTTTTGGTTCGTCATGACGTGTGTATTTATGAACACAGCAGCTGTTGCTACGCAACATTACAAACAACCAGATTGGCTGACAAAAGTGCAAGACATTGCAGGTCTTGTATTTATTTCTATATTCTTCCTAGAAATGTGCTTGAAATTTTATGCGCTCGGATATCGAGACTATTTCAAGTCATCTTTCAACACTTTTGATGCAATAGTCGTTTGCGGTGGCATTTTAGAAACAATTCTGTATTATACGATTAAGGTGACACTTGGGATTTCGGTTATGAGAGCACTGAAACTGTTAAAATTATTCAAATTCACAAGATATTGGAATTCATTGAAGAACCTTATTGGTGCGTTGATGGCATCTATACAAGCTATTCTAAGTTTGATGGTTTTACTGCTTCTCTTCTTAGTGATTTTCGCCTTGTTGGGTATGACATTATTCGGTGGGAAATTCCAGTACAAAAAGATACCTTCACGAACGAATTTCGACGATTTCTGGAATTCCTTTCTGGCCGTGTTTCAAGTTCTCACAGGGGAAGATTGGAACTTTGTAATGTATGAGGGTGTACTTGCAAACGGAGGGCCTAAAGATCCTTCCGGTCTAGCACATTCATTGTATTTCGTAGGGCTTGTTATTATCGGAAATTACGTCCTACTAAATGTTTCTTGGCTATTGCCGTGGATAATTTGACGGAAGCAGATTTAATGGGTGGAGATGAAGACAAAGAGGAAGCAGAACGTGAGGAAAAGATGGAAGAAGTTAAAGAGAAGTATGCGCCTAAAGCGGTCGAAGAAAGCAAAGTTGAGGTAAAGAATGGAGCGGCAAAATCAAAGAGCGGCAAAACAGAGGAAGAAGATGCAACGGTGATTGTCAATGAATTTGCCACCAAAGATCAATTGACAGAAGGTGGACATGCAAAGCCTGGTGATAATTTCCTCGAAAACTTGAGGAACCCGGGTNTCCTACTAAATGTTTTCTTGGCTATTGCCGTGGATAATTTGACGGAAGCAGATTTAATGGGTGGAGATGAAGACAAAGAGGAAGCAGAACGTGAGGAAAAGATGGAAGAAGTTAAAGAGAAGTATGCGCCTAAAGCGGTCGAAGAAAGCAAAGTTGAGGTAAAGAATGGAGCGGCAAAATCAAAGAGCGGCAAAACAGAGGAAGAAGATGCAACGGTGATTGTCAATGAATTTGCCACCAAAGATCAATTGACAGAAGGTGGACATGCAAAGCCTGGTGATAATTTCCTCGAAAACTTGAGGAACCCGGGTCGAATGACTGGAGACATGCCAGGTGGTCCGGGTACACAAATGCTCCAAGTTAACACATTATTCATATTATTTCCTGGCAACCCAATCCGGAAAGGTTTGCACAAGTTGGTAAATTCGTCTTGGTTTGATCCATTCATATTAGTATGTATCTTGATAAGCAGTGCTCTGTTAGCACTAGAAAATACGGTGAATGAAGCTGCTACAATCAACACAGTACTTAAATATTGTGACTTCGTTTTTACACCAATTTTTGCTCTTGAAGTTGTCTTGAAAATCCTCAATTATGGCGTTGTATTGCACCCTGGTGCATATTTTCGTGACAGCTGGAATTTCATGGACGCATTGGTCGTTGGTTCTGCGATTGCATCTTTAGTGCTTAGTAACGACGAAACAGCTTCGCCACAATCGCAGAAAATCGTCAAAGTCTTGAGAGTGCTTCGCGTTTTACGTCCACTGAAAGCTGTAAACAAATCGAAAAACTTGAAGGCTGTTTTTCAATGCATGATATTTTCCTTGAAAAATGTCATCAACATCCTTGTTATTACAATCATGTTCCTGTTTGTATTTTCAGCCATGGGTGTCCAGCTTTTTGTAGGGAAATTCTTCTACTGCACTGACAAGTCAAAGCTTACACCACAAGAATGTGTAGGTAACTACATAACGTTCGATGATTTCAATTACGATCAACCGACCGTAAAACCTCGACAGTGGCTACGATATGACTGGAACTTCGATAACGTTTTGAATGCAATGTCCACCTTATTTACATCATCGACAGGCGAAGGCTGGCCCGCTGTTATGTTTAATGCAATCGATGCAACGGATGTTGATCGAGGTCCGATCGAGAATTATAAACCGGAAGTTGCATTCTTCTTCATATTCTTCGTCGTTATATTGTCTTTCTTTTTCTTGAATATCTTCGTGGCCCTGATTATTCTTACTTTTCAAGAAGAAGGTGCGAAAGCAGAGGGAGATTGTGAACTTGATCGGACACAACGTGATACAATGATGAAAGCGATAGTAACACAACCATTGCAGTTGTATGTTCCTGAAGATGAACACTCGTTCCAAGGTAAAATCTACCGCCTTGTACGATCTCCGCCGTTTGATTCTCTTATAATGTCGCTGATTATCGGTAACACGATTTTGCTTATGATTGGTTACAGCGATCAACCGAAAGCCTACGAAAAATGGCTTAACGAGCTGAACAATATTTTCAACTATCTGTTCACAGCCGAGCTCCTGTTGAAGTTGATAGCGGTAAAGCTAAATTACTTCAAAGATGGTTGGAATGTGTTCGATCTGGTCATAATTCTCGGTAGCTGGGCCGATTTCATCATAAGCCGAACAATGGATACGAGTACCTTGCCCATAGATACCAGTTTGTTTCGGTTATTCCGAGCAGCTCGTCTTGTTAAATTGCTAAACCGAAGCAAAACGATAAAGGTATTGCTGTTTACATTTATTCAATCGTTCAAAGCGTTACCGTACGTTGGAGCTTTGATCTTTCTTCTCTTTTTTATATTCTGTATCATTGGAATGCAGATATTTTCGCATATTAGCTTGGAGCAGCCTGATGACCCATGGAACACGATACATCGCCAAAATAACTTTCGTTCGTTTACCCAAGCGTTTCAAATTCTTTTCCGATGTGCAACGGGTGAAAACTGGCCTAATATTATGCTGGCGTGCACTGGCCCTGCAAAATGCGACATGAGTATCAAGGGAAAGAAACCTGGAGACACTTGTGGCAATGTTATTGCTTATCCATATTTTATTTTATTCATATTCCTGTGCTCGTTTCTCATGCTCAATTTATTCGTTGCTGTCATAATGGACAACTTCGCTTTCCTTTGCCAAGACGAAAGCATACTTGGCTCGCATCACTTGGATGATTTTCTCGAANTGATGACCCATGGAACACGATACATCGCCAAAATAACTTTCGTTCGTTTACCCAAGCGTTTCAAATTCTTTTCCGATGTGCAACGGGTGAAAACTGGCCTAATATTATGCTGGCGTGTACTGGCCCTGCAAAATGTGACATGAGTATCAAGGGAAAGAAACCTGGAGACACTTGTGGCAATGTTATTGCTTATCCGTATTTTATTTTATTCATTTTCCTGTGCTCGTTTCTCATGCTCAATTTATTCGTTGCTGTCATAATGGACAACTTCGCTTTCCTTTGCCAAGACGAAAGCATACTTGGCTCGCATCACTTGGATGATTTTCTCGAAGTTTGGTCCGAGTATGACCCGAGGGCGACAGGTCGTATTAGACACACAGAAGTCTGTAATTTGCTGAGGCAATTGGATCCACCACTAGGTCTTGGAACTAAATGTCCGAGGGTAGTTGTCTATAAACGAATGATCCGCATGAATATGGTCTTGTATGACGATGATACAGTTGACTTCAATGGCACTTTGTTCCACCTCGTTCGCACAGGAATGAATATTTGCGTGGATGACAATAACCTGAAGACAAATGATATAAAAATACGGCAAATGATGAAACGAGTTTGGCCTCATATTACAAAGAAAACAATGGACCGAGTTGTGCCGAAGCGAAAGAAGGAATGGGAGAAGAGAACACTCGCTCGTGTTTATGGAGCAAAATTGATTTATGAGAATTACAAACATTTGAAGAAAGCAAGAAAGGGTTAAGATTTACGAAGCAAAACAAGGAGGCTGTTCAAAGCTACATTACTGGAAGCCTGTAGGCTCTACTTTTGACTGATTATTTTCGTCTAATACCCTCACAACTACCTTCCTTACTGCTCAACTAGAGCTCATAATAATACAGCTCAAAACAGGACTTCTCCAGGTACAGTTTTGAACCTCAACATAAACGATACTCTTGGGCATTCGATAGATGAAGTGACATTATTCGATGTTTAGAATTTCTTCTTCGACCAAGTTCATACTAGTTCGTCTGACTGATGCAAAAACAATATCGAGGCGGAGAAGTCAAGTGCTGTTTTTGAGCTGTAATATCACGAGTCCTAGTTTGAGCGGTAAGGTTTAAAGTAGCAGTAGCCATAACTAGAACGAAAATTTACAACTGTATAAGAATGTAGAACAGCACTAAACGTAAACAAATCATGAAACGCAATTAGAAATTTTATAGATTTTTAGAACATTTCTCACACAATGCAATTTTCGACTGATTCATGAATGTCTGAAATCTGAAATCTGAAATCTGAAATCTGAAATCTGAAATCTGAAATCTGAAATCTGACATCTGACATCTGAAATCTGACATCTGAAATCTGAAATTTGAAATTTGAAATTTGAAATTTGAAATTTGAAATTTGAAATTTGAAATTTAAATCTGAATTGAAATCTGTTTCTACTGGATGTGCCAAAAAATTGTCACTTCAATTTTGACAGGCCACGATAAATCGTACACTTGGCTGATTTGGAACATCGATGATTTGATCTTTAGCTAAAAGCCTAAACCGTACTTGGCGATGTTTTGTGGTTCTTCGGCGGGGTGCTTCCCGAGATATAAGCAATTTCTTGAAAATCCTCAGTCTGGAATCAGCCTAGACTGATTACAGAGAGTCCCAGTTATCGCTCACCAAAATGAGACTACCGCCAGCCAAACCGAGGGGTATATACCCAAAATTGGTTTTTCTTTTGTTTATTTTATGACAATTTGTAATTTAGTTTAGTTGTATATAGCATATCTTGTATTTATTGTAAATTAGTAAAAGCTTTTAGCATGGCCCCCTGTAAATTAGTTTTCTAACTGAGGGGCTACCATGGGTAAAAAAGATAAAATCAATCAAATCAAATCAAATCAAATCTATATCAGTTCGGCGGAGGAGCGAAACTACGCCATGTAATCAGTTTAGAATCAGCCTATATGGATCGAAAATCACTGATCAAATTCTCTAAGGACTGAGCCAAATAGGACAATTAGATAGCTCTTCAAAATGGGTTGGGAAGTAAAAAATGGATTAGTTATGATTTGTTGCACGAGCAGTCGTTCGATGCTTGCGCAAAACTGAGCAATATTTTTATCACTACAAAACCCGATTTCAATGAATCATAGACAGAAAGATAAAGTAATATTTCCCCGTTGCCTTTTCAAGTGTAATCTTTAGACTTATTACGTTGAGTCCTAGTAATCGCTACCACCCACGCACCCTACTCGCTCATAGTCTATTTAATCTTCACAAAATTTAGATTTAGTTAAAATAAATGAACGGAGATATAGCGATCTGGTCTAAACATAGCACACAAGAATATCACACACCACTCATATTCCCTATTGTTTTCATCGACCGAGAACATAAAATACAATAGATAGGTTACATTTAGATTGACCCAGTCCCCATAGCTAAGCTACTTCTAACTCCGTTGATTTAATTTACGTCTTCGATCGATTTAGGCCGTTTCCGAATGACTAATTTTTAATAAATCGATTATCCCACGGGAAAATTTGGAATTTTGACTAGAGATTAATTAAATTATCAATCTCCAAAATTGGCCTAGTCTACGATTTATCATGACCTTCCAAAAGTGGAAACTTCTTTCTGGCACACACGGTATTTCCCTCTTAAAGAAACTGTGCAATACTTGCACAGCTTACTTCATTTGTTCCTTTCTTAGAAAATTGTACTTACCCGTATTTACTTTGTTATTTCCACCATATACTTCTTACATTTGTTGCTGTTAAACTTGCACATTCGATGTTTTCGAAATCTATAAACAAGATGGAACAGTTAATTTTTTGGGATTCTATTGAGTATCTCGTCTGATCGAAGAACCTTTGGTAAACATTTTTTGTCTGTATGCAGACAGGCTCAGTTAGCAACCCATACTACTGCGTATATTCTATACGATTTGGCTTATCTACATTTGCGTCTCGACTAGCCAGCCATTGAAATCGCTTTCTTTTAATTCGCAAATTGCTTTGTTCCTGGCAAGTCAATCAAAGAAACGGATGCTATTGTTTCGAAATCTGCTCTCGTTAACTAATCAGCCACAGAACAAGTCTTCCTAATCTTGCCTGCATAAAAACGATACTCATATTTTCATCTGTTTTTCTTTTGTGAACTTTTCGAATGTTATGATTTAAGACTTTGATAAATCGATAAATCTAGCCAGGACTTTGCAAATGACCATAAATTTTATGGGAAAGCAACTCGATTTGACATTTCGATAAAACGAATGGGCGTCAAACTTCAATCATCCCTAACCCTTCAAACTTCAATCAAGGAGTCCCCCTTCACCGTGATGATACAGGAAGGCGTACAAGACTCTCTGGTTTGGCCTTCAACATGAACATGAAATGTTATAGCTCATAAATCCATTTTCAGATATCTAATTTCTTCCCACGATATGCCAAACTGCAAGTTGAAATGCCTAGCATGTAACTAGAATAATTAGAAATTGCCAGACTCAGTACTTTTTTCTCTGCGTTTAGTCAAACGTCGGAATTTTTTTTGGGACACCCGGTTTGTGCAATAATTGTAAACGATTTGACGCTTATACGCTGATTTTTAATCGTACTTTCGTATAGTTTCTTCCTATTACATTCATACAGAACGTAGATATAATCTTTCTTGGCTTGTTTTCACAGATTAGTTAAATTAAAAAATTAGATTTATCAACATCTGCTTTTGGTATTCAAAATCTTCATTGCAATATCCGAGTAGTCATCAAAGCGCTAGAAATTTATTCAAAATGAGATTTTACTTGGTAAAAGGATGTTTCTCGAAGGATCTTGTTCGATCTTTTGATTAATCCTTTGAAACTTATTTAACAGGCAACGGAAAATCCTTCCAAGTACACTGAGTTTCTTCCAAGAGTTATTGATTGATATAGACGGCATGACTTAGCTGACTTAGCAGCCTTAGCTGACGGGGTTACCGTGTTTAAAGAATATAAAATGAATGAAAATGAATGAATGAATGACGTCACAGCAGCGTCTAAAACACAACGCCATCTTGTTTTGGGGTAAATCTTCAGAAAATTTCTATAGGTTTCTATAGGAAATTTACAAAAAGTTGCATAAAATTGCTCCTCTATTCTATCTCGCGATAGCGAGTAGGGAAATGATAGGTAGCAATTGTCAGTCAGACCTAAACCTATCAAATAAACACACGAACATGCTGTTTTAAAAATTTAGCCAAGAAAGCTGTGAAAAACTTGCCTTTGCGTCAATAATTTCGTAGTTATCACCACAAACTCTGTCGGCTGTAAGTTGCTCATCGCTTCTTCAAATTCAACCTTCCTTTTAGACATTCGCCTATCTATCTGCTAAAGTTTTTGAATAATTTGAGCAGCTTCCAAGCTTTTTGAATTTATTTATTGCGATAAATAAACGAGACACTCTCAAAATCCCAGTGCGACGCTATACTTTGTAATGGCTTCATTTACCCAAAGTCTGATTTTCGAGCGCGAATTGATGAAGTCACGTGACATGTCGTCTGTATGAATTCCAATTTTGATTAATATCTACGAAAAATAATTCAAAAAGAACAATTTTACTGAGCATAGAAAAAATATTCCTTTGTGCAATTTTGTTCGATTTTGTGACAATAGACAATAACGCTAAAGATGGCGGCCGCGCAAAGCATGCTGGTAAAAAGCTACCTGACGACCACCTAACGACACACAACGTTTGGTCTGCAGTTTCGACTAGCTAGCTGTGTTAAAAGTCTGGAACAAGGAATCAATGTAAACAGATAGGAAAATTTGTAATTCGAACGCGAATCTTTAATTAAAAGCTTGATTCGAATCAAAATTTTACTTTTTCTGCTTTGGAAATGTCGATTCGAATTCGAGCTAGCAGACCGAAATGCTTACGTCGTTAGGTGGTCGTCAGGGAGCTTTTTACCAGCATGCCTTGCAGCAAAACACTATGGAGTCTTTGGAGCCGCCAACTTTAGCGTTATTGTCTATTGAGAGAAACCATTTTTCAGTATAAAGAATTATAGTAAGCTGTTACTTGTGTTCTTCGCAAAATCTTCTTGAATGTTCATATTAACCGTTGAGCCCGGAGGGCACTTCGATAATTTTTGTACTGGGTATGTGCCGCTGGGCAGGGTATCGTTTTAGCGATTTTGCTCCCAAACAGGGTATCTTTTTTCACAAAAGTGCTCCCAGAGGGGTATGTTGTTTTGAAATAATTGCTCTCGTACAGCATAGGGCTCAAATCTTTCAAGTCTTTAAAAAGATGGGTGTAAAATTCTATTCCATTTGTCTTTGAATTGAACGGCTTGAAAGGAACTTAGGGTACTTTGCTGTAAATCTGCTGTAGAAACATTTGGATATCTTGGTTATTTTCAAAATTGCTGCCTTTATATTTTTGTTGAAAGAATTCATGGACAATTTTGAAAAAATGTAAATCATCGTAAATCCTAAATCAATAGAGGAAAAATGATAAAATCTTGAAGAAAACCATAATTTATGAAGGTCTACAATATGGTGGCAAGCAGAAATCTGTCGCTCTTCTAGTTTAGGATTTAGAGATTTGATGACGTCACAGCCACAAATATAATAAATGCCACCATTTTGAGAATAATCAAGATATCAAAATATTCCCACGGCAGATTTACAGGAAAGTACCCTAAGTTCCTTTCAAGCCATTTAATTCAAAGCAAAATGTAAAAGAATTTTGTACCAACCTTTTTACAGATTTGAGCCCTATGCTCTCTCGTACAGGATTTTGACAAGGAATTTGCAATTTTGCTATTTTTTTGCCAGCTTTCTCCCAGACAGGAAAGCCAATTTGAAAAAAATTGCTCCCACACAGGGTGAAAATTTCAGTATCTCAGAGGCACACCCCTGTAAATTTTGAGGTCAAGTGCCCCCCCCCCCTGGGCCGTTGAGATCTCATTTAAAATCAAAATTTTTGGCTGAGAGATGCTGAGATACTGTACTTACTGATTTTAAGTCGCTACTCAAGTTGAATGCAAGGCGCTAAAAATATTCTGATGACCGCACAACGCATCCAGCAAATAAGATGAAATTTTCAAAACTGAGACAGAGTTGTTTAGAATTACTCCACTCGTCCCAATGTTTTCACTCCATTTCATTTTTAAAGCACGAACTACGCCAATGCGGAGGAGCATTAAATTCAATCAAAAGTGTAAAAAATGCGTTAGTGTTGTTGCGATAACAGGGACTACATCATCATTTTTTATTCCTACAACAATATAATTATTAACCAAAAATATAATACTGCCGTACGCGCCCTAGAAAAAGCAAAGCTTATCAGCCTAGGGTGCTTACAAGAAAAAAGAAAATACGTATTTATTCTGAGAGTTTTTCGCAATTGAATAGTAATATGACGCAAATGATCGAGTAGAAATCAAAGAAAAATATTCGGGCGTGCCATAGTGCGAGGAACTAAGTAACGAAGAAATCAAGGCTCCTTTATTCACGATTTTTTACTTAAATTTAAATCTTCCACAAGGTAAACAAAAGCAACATTTGCAGTAGCACATGCTTTCCTAGGTGATTGTTGCTACAAAAGATTTTCGAACGTTGTCTTTTGTTCTTAAAAGTCCGATTTCCATCATCCGTGCTATGCCTTTTGTTCTGAGTGAGTTCGATTTGTGTCATGTGATAAAACCCATCTGCCGTTAGCCTAGCAAACCATAGTCTTATGACTATGAGCAAACAACTGACCTGCAGGTGTGGTTTTCTGTTAATTATTGAAAGGGGTATTCAAATACGATCGCTGCTTGATAGACTATCACTTTGTGCGATCGTTGCAAATCATGAATCATTTTGATTAATCAGAAAAGCAAACAACAATTTTTGCATATAAAGAAATCAGGTTATAAGAAAGTAAAGTCTGTTCCAAGAGTTACGGTTCTTCAATTTTGCAACGCAGAATAATAAAGTCAAGTCAGTTAAAAAAGGACATGACCTCGCCAAGTACAGGGCGTCCCAAAAAATTGTACCCAGTTTGCGTGACTGTTGTGGAGGAGCTGTAACTTCAATTGCACCGTTTTATGCACGGTTGCATAGGATAGGCATCAACTTAAAGTTTGAGACCTTGTTTGAGTCAATCTGAAAAGTGGTTGCTGATTTGCGGTTGATTCAAAAACAGCTCTTCCTTTGCTCTCCAGCAATGTCAAACCAAGTAAATTTTAGAAGAAAGGGTTCTAGCATTGTATTCAAATTTGATCTAAGTTTTTAAAAGGGTTGATAGTGTTGTTTATCTATAAGACATTAACCCTTGCTCTCAAACTCTAAGTTGAAGTCTATCCTATGCAACTGTGTAAAAAAACAGGACAATTGAAGTACCTCCACAGCAGCCACACAAACGGGGCACAATTTTTTTGGGAAACCCTTTATAGCAATGATTGATTTATTTTTATAATCAATGACACTATACCAGAGGTACATGCCATGATGGTCTAAAATAACTAAATATACAAATCAACTTGAGGCGAAGATTCCTTTAAATTTGTTTATTTCAATTCCATACCACACTTGGAAACTTCTGAAACTTTGCTAAGTGCTTTAAACAAGCAATGTATTACCAACCCAAATAATACTAAATTAATCTCCCTTGTGTTTTGAAGGTTTTGACAAAATTAGCAGTGTAAAGCACTTCATAGAAAGTTGCCTTTGTTTTCAGCTATTGTGTAAAAGCAAAGCCTGCGACACATCAAACGCCAGGCGAGAACATCTGCGAATAAAACAATAGAGAGTTTTGCATTGAGTAAATTGCGATATCGCAAGATCACCCCCGGACATTCGATGTGACACAGGCCCCATATTTACTTACATTAAACCGTTCCGACATCCGNGGTTTCACAAAATTGGTTATGGAGGAATGTCACAAAGGATAATAACGACAAAAAATAATAAGAAACTTCAGAACTCGATATCTTTGTTTATTACAAGATACGTCAAATCAAGCTATCGATAAAAACATCGAAAATCTGAGGATCTTTCCAAGAAACTGTTAAGAAACTTCAACACTCAAAATCTTTGTTTATTACAAGATACGTTGGGTTAAATCAAGCTATCGATAAAAACATTGAAGATTGGAGGATCTTTCTAAGAAACTGTTAAGAAATTTCGGCACTCAAAATCTTTGTCTATTACAAGATACGTTAAATCAAGTAATTGTAAACATTGAACGAAGGATTATTAAACTACAAACTACCCGCTGAAAGTAATTAGAATATAAGAAAACCCCAGCCACCATAAAAAGTACCTGCTAGGGAGCACACGATTCTTATTTTCAATAACAAAGATTTGAACACCTGTGGATTCCAGTTGACCTAGCTAATGCTAAATTTCCGATGACATGAAACTGTTTTCAGTTTTAGCAAAACTGTTCGAGAATTTATCCTAAATACATTTCCCCTCCAACAGTCGGACAGGTAAACATTTCCAGACTTTTCTGAGCTGTTATGACGAGCCTCCTTAACTGCGTTTTTGTCGGGATTAGATTTTCAAGGTAGCAGCCTCATTTTCAATAAGAGATTTAAGGCCATGTGGTTTCTCGTTCTCTTTGTTTTAAACTGTTCTGTTGATCGATCGTTCGATCGCGTGCTGTTATGGCGTTGATCAACGCTATAAAGTGCCATTCACCAGTGTGCTGATAAACCAGCTGCAGACCCTTGTTGAAGATTAAGGGCGTGATGAAGGAAAGAAATTTCAAAACCATGGAGAACTTAGCATGGAAGAAGGTTTCTCTTACATCTGTAGTTTTGATTGGAGTCCTATGGCCTTGCCTCGCGCAATGGTGGTCAGGGCTTCCTTGGTTTTTATTTCCACTGGTAATTTGTCTGTTGGATGCCCTGTCTTTCGTCGGTCTTCTGGTCTTGTGGAATTACGTTTCAGTTTACAAAAACGAAAGAAGCAAGATTAACGATTTCATCGAATTCAAAGACCCAGAGTTGAAGAAAAAATACGAAGGACGATTTATTCCAGTACAGGTACTTTATGAATCTTATGCTGACGATAAACTCGTTTTTAAAATCGACACGTTGAAAGCACTTGAAGCAAGGGATAAATTCTCAACCAACCGGTTACTATGGTGGCATGTGCAATTTTTCTTCTGCAACTTTCTCCCAGAGATGTTTTTCCACACGAAAGTTCAAGACACAGATCAAGTTCGGGATCATTACGACAGAGGTAATGATTTCTACGAATCTTTCCTCGGTAATATCATGATCTATACATCAGGTATAAAGAAAAAACCACACGACACTCTGGAAGAAATGCAGGAGAATAAGTTGGCGAGAGTTTGTGAAAGGCTTCAGTTGAATGAAAGAGACACACTCCTTGATATCGGTTGTGGTTGGGGCACACTGTTAAACTACGCTGTAGAAAACCATAATGTGCGGGGTATCGGCATAACATTGGCAAAGAATCAAGTCGAATGGGCAGAGAGAGTTTCTGAAGAGAAAGGAATCTCTGATGGCACGTCATTTCTCTGCCTGGACTATCGTGATATTCCAAGAACGAAGTACAGCAAAATTTCATGCCTCGAAATGGCTGAGCATGTCGGTGTGAAGAATTTCGGCAGTTTCATGAGCCAGGTTTATGATATGTTGGAAGACGATGGTATATTCTTCCTTCAGATAGCAGGCCTGAGAAGAGCTTGGCAATGGGAAGATTTCGTCTGGGGTTTGTTCATGGATAAATATATCTTCCCAGGGGCAGATGCAAGCTGTCCCCTTGGATTCGTGATAGCCCACCTGGAAGCAGCAGGCTTTGAAATCCAGTCAAGTGACACAATCGGTATTCACTACTCGCACACTATCAATCATTGGTACAACAATTGGATCAAAGATGAAGCCAAGAGCAAAATGGAAGGGAAGTATGGGGAGAGGCTGTACCGTATTTGGGAGATCTTCCTCGCCTGGTCCACCATCATTGCAAGACAAGGCAACTCGACCTGCTTTCAAATTGTTTGCCACAAGAATCTCAACAGGTACGATAGAAACCGATTCATCAAGCATCAAGCGAAAAATTCAGTCTTTGGGTAAGAATTTTAAAAACGACCTTCTCGACTTTGTGTGATTGTTTCAATAACTTATTCAGTAACCAATCTAGCTAAGCTTCTAAAATAAATATAATTAAAAATCAAAAACTTTTTTATAATCAGTAATGAAATCTGACGTTTTTTTTTAATTTTGAGAAATGATTCAACACCTGTGTTTGTGTCAGATACCACCAAAGATTCGATAAGTAGAGTTACATCAATATTGAAAATTTTTGCATGCCTAGGGCTTCAGCCCCAATGCCCCCTGCAGCCTTAGGGCCTTCAACAAGGCCTTCCCAGGGGATGGGTCAAAGTTCCCTTGTTCCCAAATTATATTTCTGTTTGTTCCTTTGTTCCCTGTAAGGGGAATTAAAAAATTCTTCAATTTGGTCCCCAAAATACGATTTTCATAAATTTGTTCCCTTGTTCCCAGAATAACAATCCTTAGTGTCCCATGTTCCCTAAAACCCCTGGGCAGGCCCCTTCAACCCCCTCATCACCTTTTAATTCAGCTTGGAATGTTTATAAAAAAATCATGTGGTTTAATACAAAACAGTTATGAAACTTATGTTCCCACAAGGGCAAAGTCCACTACATCTAAGAACCACTTGGACATATTGCTGTGGTGTAAGTGGCAAATAGCCAGTCACCACAGGTAGTGATTATACATAGCATAACATAGTAATCACAAGATAGAAGTCAACACAGGATCTGCTTGTTTTAACATGTTGTGGCAGGCCAAAGACAACAGTTGATCTTTGTACTCTTGCAGCTTTGTATTATGACAAATAACAGCTTCTATACTCAACTGCATACACAATAGTGTAGTGCTAAAAATAGGAAGGGGGCTAGATGGGGACCTAGTAATAAATTGGTGGAAAATGTTTACAAGAAAAGAGAAAAAATTGTTTCCTAGAGGGAAGAGCCCCATTGAGGCCCCAACTACTGTCACTGCTTATCCATAAATGGATATAAAAAAGGCATGTATAATTTGTAAATCGCTAGACCCCGTGCGGGTGTTGAATTTATGAAATGAAATTAAAGAATATTTTGTTCAATGAAACCTTCTAGCAATAAACTGACGAGAAAAACTTAGCAGAAAATTAAAACAGTTGTTTCCTTTCACAAACAAATAGGCATAACCCCCCTCTCGAGGCCCCCTCACCTTGCTTATCCACAAAGTGCTGTCAGTTAAAGAAATATTTCAATCAAGGATACTGGGGTGTTTGATGGCACAGGCAGGTCCTGTGCCTCACCACCCTATGTCACCTTGAGAACAAGAGGGCACTGGGAACATTTACCCCTTTTTGGGAAGGGAGGCCACAGAATACCTCCAAGTTAGATTCTCATTCATCAATTCACCTGAAAAAGTTAATAACAGCTTCTCTTGGAGACATTAATTTGTTATATAAGACTTACCTACAATTTCCTTCCGTTTAGCCTATGGGAAGAGATAGGACTAAAATAGGGCCTAGCCTACCCACCGACGTGGCTTGGTGGCAAGCCTAAGTAAAAACGGCCTATCTAAGAGCGGAAGACATGAAAGCTGGCCTAATACGAGAAATACGAAAAAATTTCAGTTATAGCAATATGAAGTAAAGCCACTCACCTCTTAAGAATAAAAGCAATTGTGAAAGTAAGTGTTTCGCATCTTTTCTTCTTTCAACAACTGCCAACGAGCAGCAGCTGTCACTTCAGCAACCTGCAGCAAAAAATTCCCGCCATTTT
Organism: Aurelia aurita; assembly: GCA_004194415.1. Classification (NCBI taxonomy): domain Eukaryota; kingdom Metazoa; phylum Cnidaria; class Scyphozoa; order Semaeostomeae; family Ulmaridae; genus Aurelia; species Aurelia aurita. Next base: position 511,207 of record REGM01000178.1, read on the forward strand.
CAGGCTAGGCCGCTCCTACCCAGGCCACTCTCTCCCCAAGCCCCTTCATAAAATGGCCGCCGGCAAAGACAAAACATGGTACAAGAATATTCTAAATATTCCAGAATTGCAACAAAACAAGAAACCAATTAAGAAACTTTTAGTAGTGAAAAAACTTTTACTACCCAGAACTAATCCAAGCTTCATTCTCATAAAAAACCCAGTCATTTAGCCCTTTGCATGTTAAAGGGGCATGGCAGTCACGAGTCTGCAAGCGTGACCGACCTTTCAATATCGATATTTCGACCTGGAAAACAAAACTGAACCTATATTTGAACACGCGATACAACAATAGTCAGTTTGAGGTTCGGTCATTTCCTAGGCAGAAGATTTGATTATACCACAAATAGATTCTTGAGACTGAGGACTGACAATTTAGGGACCAATTGTGGACGCAAAATTTGACCCATAAATAGGAACAGATCAAACGATCGTCCATATTGATTGTGGACGATTTAGGTCGCTACACAGTAGGCATCCACAAATAAGAAACACATGATTAAGAAATTCTGATACTGAATTTTTGAACAGACAACGGAAAAACAATTGTTTATTATGGTTTTAAATGATAGGCTGGATTTGAAAACAGTGTTTCTTATTTGCGGGTACCTACTGTAGCAGTCTGCGCCAAATTAAAATTAATTAGTGGATAAAAGAAGTGTATGTCATAATGAAAGCTTGGCTTTAGAAATATTTGAAGTTTAAACCTTGCCGTTATATATAACATTTATTGAGTAATATAACAGTTTTTGTGAAATTTTATTATTTAAATCTGAACTGGGACTTTGAGCTTTTTATTACTGACATATAGTAAGATTTGTAGCTATATTAATTAATCTATAACTGTTTCGATGGTGTAGTTAATTGTGCAGCAAATAAGCAAGTGAATAAGTTGACTCGAGATGTTAGGAGAAATTGAACACGAGAGCAACCGAAATTTACGATTTTCTAAAATCGGGCTCTGTTTTTAAGAGCAAAACAGCACCACTAGCCCCCGTAGCATCTCAATATTTGACTATTGGCCTGCATTTAGGAAACCCCTATTAATCTAATGATTGAGAAGGAGTGATCGTCTCCGAGGCTTTCGTGCAGTTCCCTGAAATATGCACGTCGAGTCGATGCGGCTAGATGCCCCAAGTGGCGAGGCGATGAACCGTGCCATAAAGTTGTTGTCTTGCTATTTGCTGAAACCTGTCTTATTCCTAAGGAAAAAGTTCTAATCAAATACAGAGAGGAATAAAACGATTTTATTAATATTCTCTCTAAAATAGGCCGTTTTGCAGATTTGTTTGGTGTCATTCAGAAGAACCTTTCAATGTGGATGGCAGAGTCGCCTTCCTTGGCCTACAACCTTGATAGAAATATCTCTTATTTCGAACGTCGTCTTTACTGCCACTGGGCAGTAAGAACGTCGTCAATCCTCAATTGGTCGCCCTTTGTTGATAGTTTCCACAAAGATGCATCATTAATATAAGTTGCTAGATCTCCTTAGGATATTCGTATATTACAGCCTTTCGCGCACGGAAAAGAACTTTTAAGAAGGAAAGCTCTATTTATAAGCCTGGATTTGCGAGTATTCTGCTTAATCTTGCTCTCAGATAAAAACTGGAGATTAGTCACTGTGTGGAGCTGAATTCACACAGGGTGTTTTCTCCACACCGGGTTTACTTGGGCAGACGCGAGTAGCATAAGCATCAAATTTTTGAGCAAGCTGGTGTACATGGTTATAACATCTTTCTTTGGATTGCATGGCTTGCAAGGCACTTCAGATATTTTACTATAATTCCAGCACTATAAATCCGTGTGCTTTCTTGATGTCTTGATTATTTTCCAAATTACAGCGATGCTAATGTTTTAACTAGTTTTGAGGTTGTGACGTCATCAAACTGCTAAATCATAAACCAGAAAAGCGACAGATTTCTACTCACTGCCATAATGTAGACCATCGTAAAAAATGGTTCTCTTGAAATTCTACCACTTTGTCTCCATTAATTTGGAAACTACCATTTAAATTTTTTCAAAACTTTGCTTGAACTGTTTTTGAAAAAAGGAAATGCTGTCATTCTCATTATATTCAAGATATAAAAAAGCACTCGGTAGAATCATAGTAAAGTACCTAAAGTTCCTTTCACGTCATTCAATCCAAATAAAAACGTAATAGCCATCCATACCAGCTTTTTTAAAGATTTGACGCCTGTGCCTGCCGCGAGTCTTATTTGGGAGGCGGCAATGAAAACTCTCCAAATGTGAATACAGTACACCCCCGTAAGTGCCTCAGATATTCACTAGGGCCCTGGTGATAGAAAAAATAGTGAAATTTCCGGCCGGGGAGCTCCCATTTTGTACCGAGGATAACATACAATTTGGCGGGGAACTGTTTCTGTGTGGAAATAAATTCTCAAATTTTTCTCCGGGATTTGCACAATTTGCAGCCGAGGTTTCACTTGTGTGGCGTTTTGTACCGGGGAGATTCATATCTTGTCCGGGAACAGATTTTGCTTCAATTTTTTCACCGGGAAAATCACCGGGGTAAAATGTGCCGCGGCACTTACACAGGAGTGTTACAGTCTCCCAGTTGGAATGCAGCTTGATGCTCTTATTCATTAGCCATGCCGCTTAAAAGAAATAGGTTCAAAAACGAACGATTTTAATCATATAAGTTATTATAATCAAGATTAATCGTTGATAAAATTTATCATTAATAAATTATTGAAATACTTGAATTAAGCGACTTTATTTAGGATTGGTTAATTGTGGTCATGTAATGTGTTGCAGTTTTAACAGGATGAGTAGCCATATGGCAAGATCATACTTAGTTGATGCTGATCATATACATGACATGGTCTCCAGTTGTCAATCAACCGAGAATCGATTAATGCAGGAGGCTCTGGCAGGGGCGTCGCCAGCCCGGAAAAACTTAAGTGGACTTTATATCGAATTAAGTACTGAAAAGGTATATAGATCAATTCTAACACCAATTCGCTTATAAAACCTAACCTGTGGGCGGGGGGGCATATCCACTCCAGTCCACCCCCTGGCGACGCAATTTGGGCTATGGTTTCATCTGGCTTGTCAATTTTAAATTATGGCAATTAGTTCAACTGAGATTCGTTCCTAGACCTCCTAAAAACAAGAGCGTACCTCTCGGGGGTGTATCTTAGTATGTTGGCGGTTTGGGGACGTGCCATTTTTAGGGGTACCTTTTAGATAAAATTGCAGAAGTATTGGTATCATTTTCAAACATTTTGCGGAACTATGGGTACTGCTCTGGAGAATATTTCATGATTTGCGGAACTATGGCCCAGACTTAACATCAAATTTGCGGAATTATAACTTAAAATTTTCAGAATTATGGTTCAGAAATTTAGATATCAGAATTATTTGAGTGACGCCCATACCAGGAGACCTAAAAAAGGAAAGCTTTAAAAACCACCATAATCAAACCACCATAATCAAACCACCATAATCATACTTCATAGAAAATCGTCAGCAATTTCTTTCTCAAGGGCCAAGTTAATTTGAGGGATATTGCAAAATCGAGCAATAGCTTCAAATTTGTTGGAATTGGTGCTTTTACGAGCTATCCTGTTTTGAAACGATATCCTCAGAATGATTATTAATTTGCAGCTCTCTTTATCTTACACCACCACTTAACTTGGTGGCTTATGTCCTAGATAAAGCTCTTACATCATGTTGGATCCAACCATGATATGAACTCACACAAAATAGCTCTTTGGCAAGATATTCGACGTTTGTGAAAGAATATTGTTCAAAAACTCAGACAGAATATACAAAATATGGTTTTTGAGACTATGATCTCATCAGGTCTTTGCGTAGGAAGAAAACAATGGTCATCAGGACCCTAATGATAACAGTATGTAAATACTGATAGGTTATCCTGTTAATATTCGTGTATTATTATTATTATTACTGCATTATTATTATTATCTCTAAAGTTCAGTTGGATGCATGCTTAAAGAGTGAATACATCTTTGTGACTCAACAACGTTGTGCTAGTTTACGAGTTTATATGTAGAAAAGTGTTAAAACGAATGATCGACTTTCAATATTATAGAAAACAAATCTTGATATAGAAATTAGTAGAAATCGATTTGTACCTTAAAATGCTGGTAGTAGGATTCAGTAATTCCTAAATATTCATTGGAGATTCATTGTTTATCGAGAAATTCGAAGAAAATTGACTTTGTTTTTGTTTATTGATTCTTGTGCCACGGTGGGGAATGGGGAAAACTTTTCACATTCAATAGACTATAGAAGGTGGCATCAAGGAATTTCTGACCATGATCCTTTGCGTCTCAAAGAATTTCGATAAATTTGATTGGATGATTCACCATGGAACGCAAAGGGTCTTGGTAAGAAATTCCTCGACGTCATCTTTAGCTTATTTGTCTATCCATTTTACGCTACAAGATGTAACAGCAATTTGAGACTCATTACACTGGATGATCATCGATACTAAACCAATAGCGATAATTTGACAATTTGTAAAGTTGTGAACAGCATAGCTACCAAATCTTTGATTGGCTGATAAATTTTCACGTACACATGAAATGGGCCAATCACATTCCGAAACAACTGTAACAAACACAACTGCAGGCATATTTTGCCCGTGTTTACCATCATTCGCAATACCATTTTCTGCGGTAAGGAAATATAGATTTGCAATGTACGTTTTTAATACGGGACCACCAAAATTCACAAAGCATAGCATTGGCCTAAGGCCTTCATGCTGTTCTCGTGAGCTGTCTGCAATCTGCAGTTATTTTTATGGGCATGACAGACCACATAACAGGCGGGAGATTACGGGCATGAGAGAATTAAACGAGAGACAGCGACGATCGTTTACAAATCCCTAAATGGTCTTGCACCTACGTATCTCTCAAATATCTTTTCAAAAAACTCTTTACGGGACACTATCAAGTTAAGAAACTCTGAGACTGACTTAGGCGTCCCTCTTTTGAAAACGACTAATGGGCAGAAATCCTCAGAAATCATTCTCATATCGTGGTGCGCATAATATATTAATTTCTATATTTTAATTTTGTAATTAGCTTATTTATTTTTAGTTTTACATGAATTAAACTGTAAATTGTAAATTTTTGTCACGGCCCCCTGAAAAGCAGCCTTAGCTGACTGGGTTACCGTGTTTAAAGAATTAAGCATAGTCATTGGGTCGATGGGCAGATTAGCGTCTGCTGGGTCAACCGCCCGGGGGGGTAACTCCCATATATAGCCGAACGGGGTAGTGCCGCCCATAAGGGTGGGTTTGAAAGCTTCAAAATCCCTAAATATGGGTCTCAAAATGCAGTGATTTCAATAGAAATGGGGTGGCTTTTCTGTTGAGAAACCGTAATTGTGGGTTTAGACTAGATCCTTGTACAAAATCAAAACAGGTAGTTAAAACACTCTCTCGTGTGCGAAAAACTATACAAATATTCCGGTTGTCTCTTTCATGCGAACAATTTTATTGATTTGTAGGCAGTGGTGGAGCCACGGGGGTGTATGAGGGGGGGGGGGGGTAAATACACCCCCACTTTTCTGAAAATATGGTAATTTAGATTCGGCCAAAAATGGCATAAAAACCATAGGGTAGGGGTAGGTCTATATTCAGTTTTCAATCTCGTTTTCTTAGTCACGTGCTGCCAAGATGCGATTTGAACTTTTTCACATGCATTTCATCTGTTGTTTTCTCTCTAAATCTTTCTAAAAAGGGGGTATCTCTATGTTAAAAAAGGGCGTTTCCCTAAGATCTGAAGGGCGTGGCCCTGAAAAATTTTCCGGGGGCTTCGCCCCCGGCCCCCATCATTACTTACCCCCCACTTCGCGACGGCTAGCGCCGCCGCTGTTTGTAGGCACCGTAGAAATATTGCGTTCTTAGTTTTAGAGTTAAAGTATGTTTCCTACGGTAATGTAATATGTTAGTTGTAGTTTATCGACAGTATTTAATCTCTTACATGTTACATACAGCTGATTTCCGAAACCCTAAAACTGGGTACTTTTTTCTCAAAATCCTTAAAAATGGGTATGAAAATCGATCGAAAATCCTTAAGGATGGGTCTTTCCCTAAAAGTTGGGCGGCACGTCCCCGTCATCCCAAGACTCAAGTTACCCCCCCGGGNAAAACAAAGAAATTCTTCATGGGTGTATAAAGAACATATCAATAAAGATGAAGATATTTTTTGGAGGCTTTGAAACACTTACCTGAATTGTATACCTTGGGGAAAGTCTCGCTTCTTGCTGCTTCAATGAAAATTTGCGTCCACCATTTTTGAAAGTTCACATGAGTTTGAAAACGAGGTTAAGGTGGCCCTTCTGGGGATATCACGAATCAGTAGGTATCCCCCTAATGTTAAATTGACCAATCATCTGAATAGCAGCAAACATGGAGACAAAGGATAAATTAACTTTTGTGTTGTTCTGCAACAACATTAAGAAATAAAGGGTTAATAACCCCAACCTATGACCACAATATTTTTCAAAAAGCAATCCACGGCTCTCCTACCGCCCATGCCTGGAGTACGTTACCTACTGTTCGTAGTCACATGAGTTTTTGAAGGCGGTAAAAAAAATTAACAACAAGCTTAGTAGACGGATGTATTAATCTAAATAAATAAATTTCATTTTGCTTGCAATGAAACTCTCATTTGCGCCTGATTTCCGATTGAATCGGAACGTAAAGGGTTGTTCATATAAAACGTACCGAACTGTGAGTGGTATATTCTCCCATGTGGCGATAAGGGGGCAGCGCCCTAGATTCAACATCGAAGTTGAGCCGGGTAAAAAAATATTAGCAAACTGATATTAGAAAATGGCATGTGCTTACTTGCGACAGCTGGGAAAATTTGACGATCTGAATTATTTCGAATAAGTTCCTTTGAAACGGTGAAAAGTAAAACCATAAAACACATTTTTGATATAAGAAATGAAGAATTTCACTCCGTCCCGAAAGTTTCTTATCATTACCATATTTTGAGTACTGAACTAAAAGTTTCTCGAGGGTTTCTTGTACATTTCCTCGAAATTTCCTCAAATACAGGGCAATTGCGAAGACGCGCATGAGTATATGAGCACAGGTTACAGCGTATGGTTGTAGAATTCACATAAATAACTGTTATATACAACCTTCGTTCTCTTTCTTGTCGTTTCTCTCTCTGTTATGATGCTCCTCGTGTCTCTCACTCGCTCCACCAAAATACTAGGCCCATCAGTCGACCCAATCCCCAACCTAGTATTTTGGTGGAGCGAGTGAGAGACACGAGGAGCATCATAACAGAGAGAGAAACGACAAGAAAGAGAACGAAGGTTGTATATAACAGTTATTTATGTGAATTCTACAACCATACGCTGTAACCTGTGATATGAGCTTTAAATTTCAGTAGAATTGAGATCGGCAAGATCTCTGTGACAATTCAATTCAATGAGCGTAAGTTGATGAATAGCAAACCATTACGATTCACGTTTCCTCCTGATTAACGCCTTTTCTGTTCAACACAACTACCTTCCAATAGCTAACATAATATCCCTTGTCTTTTCAAAATGTAAGCAAATTCATTTTACAATAAGCACTGTACAACGAAAAAGTACAACGAAACTGCTTCCAAATTTGAGGACTATTCCACGAAGAAAGAAATGTCGCAGCACTGTTAAAATTCACATTAAATCATAGACTGCCTACACAATCGTATTCTCCCTAGAACTGATATGCCGAGCAACAACAGCGAAATTGAGGGACTAGTGTAGCTAGTCTTGTTAAATTACGCAGCTACTTGCGAATTTATTGATCATTGAGAACGCGAGATATGTTTACTTTTTCTTTACTAAAATCTACCAGACTTAGACGCTCGACACAAACCTCTTTTCTGGAAAGCAAAAAGGTCTTTAACGAAATAATTTGCTATGACATTTTTCAGCATATCGCACAGGGCCATCAGTTTAAATATTGTTTAAAGACCGACCATTGACCCGCATGCTTTGCGATCGTTTGTTTTTGTTTTTCAATACTTTCTGACAGTCAGAAACTACGGAGCTGTGGAAAGCAAAATCACTGACTTCGCGCAAAGCATGCTGGTCAATGGTCGGTCTTTAAATGTTAAAGACAAATGACGGAGATATAAGGCGACTTAAATCAGGGGCCTGGGCAATCCAAATATAGCCTATTGTATTCCATTGTATTTGATGACCTCGAGAGATTATCAAATGTACTGGACAATGAAGCCACTCAGACATCTTTTGTCCTATTTTTAAACTAGGCGCTATATATCCGTCATTTGTCTTTAATGTAAGAAAAAAATAGAAAATTTGTCCGATGCACATGCGCAGCGAATATTTTGGTTTATGCGAAGGAGGACCGCATTTTCTCTCTTCCTTCGCATAAATCAAAATATTCGCTGCGCATGTGCTTTGGACAAATTTTCTATTTTTTTTTACATTAGAATTTAAACAATATTTAAACTGATGGCCCTGTGCATATCGTTGACTTAAGTTCGCGTAAACTTCAGTAAGAACGCGTAAAGAGTTGGGATAAAGCATTTTCTAAACTCATCTTAAACCCATTTTCAGGGAGTTATCGCTTCCATATGGAATCAAAAACTTTTTTATTCCCTTCAAGTGCATTAGGACATCTTTAAAGGCGCCGACAGAATCTCAAATTGAGGCAATAATGATTTTGAGGCATCTTAAGTAAAACTTTTTGATTAAATCCAAATGCGTCAGGACATTTTTAAAGGCGCCGACAAAATCTCAAACTGCGGCAATAATAATTTCAACGCTTTTTCCGTCGTATTTGTAATGCATTGCTAATGCGTTGTATTCTAGTGTAAAGCAGGTTTTAGATCAAAATAATAATAATAATAAATTCTTTAGTTTGAAGTTGGCTTAAAAATTATAGCCATAATACTAATTAAGGCCAACTATTTATAAAAATTTACAATAGAAAACCTAAACTGCGATAAAAAGTTTTAGATAATCTGCAGTTGCAAGCTTGGCATTTATGGGCTTTTATGAGTCTTTTAAAAATCTCAAGGGAGTCTGAATTTTTCAGTTCTGGAGGTAGTGTCTCCCATACTTTTCCCCCCATAAATCTGACTGTATCGGTTCCAAGGCAAGTTGTTTTCACCTTGGGTAGTGGTAGTTTATCAGAACACCTAAGATTGTAAGGCGTTTCTTTTTCCTCGAAAATTTGCTTCATAAAGCTAGGATTTAGATTAGCTTTTGTTTTGTATATCTCTACCATGAGCAACTGCAGGTTCCTCTGATGAACAGTTACCGAATTATCCATTTCCAGTAAAGAGTGCAGACGCCTTGTTAAAACCAAACTTTAGTATCTTTATAACTTTACGAAGTTTGATGTGTTCTATTATCTCACAAGAAGTAGTTTGCTATTTCTTATCTTAGCAAATACGTTTCGTTGAATTTAGATAGATAACGATTCTGACACCTGCCTCACTGCAGCATGTTTGTAAACATTGGACAATTTTCTTTTAGGTCTTTTGTCTGATAAGTCTGCAGAGTGCGGGGTTCAATATTAACCATTGATAAGAGCAAACATAACACTGTCTGCAAAGCATAGGAATCAAATGTTTAAAAAACATTGCACGATTGGTTGATGCATATTTTATTTGATTTAATGGCTTGAAAGGAACTTCAGGTACTTCGTTATAAATTGTCTTTGGCAATCTTTGATATCTTGATTATTTTCAGAATTATTGCGTTTTTCTTTTTATTGAAAGAATTCACTAACAACTTTCGAAAAGATCAAAATCGTTGTAAATCCTAAATCGTTAGAGGAAAAACGGTACAATCTTCAAGAAAACCATAGTTCATGAAGGTCTATACTATGGCTATAAGCGGAAATCCGTAGCTTTTCTGGTTCATGATTTAGCAATTTGATAACGTCACAACCGGAACACTGTTTGAAACACAGAAGACGCTGTAATTCTGAAAATTCTAAGATATCAAAGATTGCCAATGAAAATTTATAACCAAGTACCTCGACTTCCTTTCAAGTCATTAAATCAAACGAAAGATGCATCAACCAATCATGCAATGTTTTTAAAGATTCGTTCTGCAGTGATATATATCAAATCCTCTTAGCTTATTTTCTTTGGCAATTTAAATCCAAGGATCCTTGATCAATAAAATTTTGAATAAAGCTAAAGTACCAATAATCCCTCCTCTCTTAGAAAGTGATATATTCATATTAGACTTGACAGCGATGGCTGACATCTTCAATGAGGACTTTACACAACAATGCACTACTATTGATACTGGCAGCAGTGCTGTAGAGCTGGGAGGCTCAGGGGCTCAGCTCCCCTACTGTAAATATCTTTGTTCTTACAAGCTGTTTCTTATTTAAAAAAACAGTACTGCATAACAAGAATAGCATTTCCACCGCAAAAAACAATGCCAGATAGAGTGAAAAAAAAATATCATTAGCAAAATGTTTCAAGCCGTTGTCAATCATGATCTTCATCGACTAGATATCTAAATATCATTATAATATATTCATCAATTAAATAGTACACTTTTTACAATACAGTCATTTTTTATAAGAAACTTGGCCCTAAACTTTGTAGTACAGGGTTTCTTAACTTTGTGCCCAATTCTTTCTTAACCATGCCTAAAAAATTGAAAATGAAAAAAAAATGAAATCTTATCGGTAGTTAAAGTTTCTTGTAGTGTACAGTTTCTTCATCTTTCATAAAATTGAATTTTACAATGTATCAGAAATCACTGAGGACTGCTTTTTGAAGCAAGAATTACAATAAAGAACCAAATCATAAACAAAAATGAGACTTTTCAGTATGATTTGGGTTGGCAATACATTTTCTGTTTAAAAAACTTTGCAACTCACAACCAAAATTGAAAAAGTGTCTTAACTTTGTAGTGGAGTTTCTCGATTTTCTGAAAGAGGGTACTAAAATTTCTTATAAGAGGTTTCTTATAAAAACAATGAATGTAGGGGCATTTTCCGGCAATGTAAAGGGCAAACTCTCAAAACATTTCCCAGGGGCCAGCCCCTGGACCCCCCCGAATATGAAGTTTGTTCCGACGGGCCTGCTACTTGAGCCCCCTTAGATATCGATCCAGCTCTACACCACTGACTGGCAGCACAATCCCTCAAAACATGCTACCTATTGCAAAGAGATTGTTACAGCTGAATTTCGATCGTTTTCAAATTGTGCCGGTATCGTGTGAACACTAGCTAAAAGTATTGTTTTATATACCGGGTGTCCCAGAAAAAACGCAACAGATTATATCGGGGCTAGCGACAAGAGTTTAGGTCGAATCAATTCCTAATAATTTTTGAAGTAATCCTCGATAGTTAACTTGAAGATAAATACCTTGTTTGTTGATATTGGTGCATTGAGAGTTGCAACATTAATCTTGAAAATTCAAATTTGCCTCCACCTCCAAACCAGAGCTTTTAGGTTTTGGCCTATACTGCAAACGCTTGTTTAGGGGAATCTCCTTGATCATAGACATAGCATAGTAGTTGTGAACAAGGACACGTGCCATGCTTTGGCATATATTTGAATAGAAATTTGAAAGCTGAGAATTGACAAACATGTCAATGCATACAGTCACCAAGGAATAGCTTTCTTTAATCAAAATGCACCTACAAAAAAACTAATTCAAGAACGAGTGCATGATCTTTTTTAAAGATTTTATCCGTGGACATTAGTTCCCTTGGGTGTATACGATTGCTTGTTTTGTAATAATTCCAAGATAGATGATGCAAAATGCATTTCATTCAAGCAATGAAGATTGCACGAAATAATTTATTTTCACACCCAAGGGAACCATTCCGCTGATGGCTATCTTTTATTAGACAGAAGTAATTTTAACTTTTTTATAGAATGAAGAAAGATGTCTCTTCGGGACTAAATTAGTGAATCTCTTCTGGTTTTCAAGTTAAGTTTTGGATTTCTATTCAAATACGTTCCTAAGCACGAGTCTTCTTGTTGCTATTTCGCTATGATTCAGGAGATTCCCGAAACAGCGCGTTTGCAGTATAAGCCAAAACCTAAAAGCTCTGGTTTGGAGGTGGGGGCAAATTTGGACTTTCAAGATTAATATTCCAACTCTCAATGCACCAATATCAACAAACAAGGTATTTATCTTCAAGTTAACTATCGAGGATTACTTCAAACATTATTAGGGATTTATTCGACCCAAATTCTTGTCGCTAGCCCCGATCTAATCTGTGGCGTTTTTTTTGGGACACCCGGTACATCAATCTAAAATTATATACAATAACAGAACATATTTACAAGATGTTACCACAGGGAGCAGGAGAATACATTGCAACCCCGCGGCCTTAACATTAAACATATAAAATTTACATGAAAATAATCAACTAACAGATTACAGCATACACTACAACATACGAAAAGAAAGAAAATAATACAAAGCTAAAATTTTGGTACCGTCACATATTTTTACCGTTTTTAAAATGTGCCGGCAACGTGTAAACGTAGTTTTAATCTAACCACTTTATCAAACCATGCTTTTATGCACAGTATGTGTCGGAAGATATTTTTTGAAAAAGTTCCAAATCATATCTTGCTTTCATAACCAGAACTGTTTGTGGAGCAATGCTTGGTTGGGTTATGGAAATGGTCGAGCGTTTTTCCTGGAATAGCAAGATCGCAGAAATTAACAATAATCATCTTTGAAATTTATTGGACATTGAAATAACAAAAAACAGCAACAGAAGATTGAAGACCATAAAGAAATTCACACAGCATCACAACAAGCAGACGTTTGAATTTGATCTCACAGGTAAGTAAAGAAGTTGCAGTGTTAGGAAATTGCTAGGCTTACATCTTTTGACATTCTTTGTGATTTTGACAATAGACAAGATTAGCCACGGTTTGTTTAAACAAAATTCAAGTCAAGTAATCAATCTCTTGATAAAACATCTTTTGATTTCATTAAAATATTTCGTGCCATGAATGCAAAAAGTAGGACAATACTAAAATTTCCCAAGAGTATGAGTACATGACTTGAAATGGGTAAGACAAAACTTAGCCGATTAGGTCCGTTGCAAGTTAAATTACAAGATCTGTTTTAGGGATCATACCTGTCCCATCAAATTATTCTATCAGTATTTTAAATTACTAACTGTGCAGGCAAGATCAAACGTTGTCGTATCTTGGAATTTGTTCGTTTGCCGCATTCATTCCTCCACCTTCCCCTAAATCTATATGGGTCATCAGCATTCGATATGTTGGCGTAAGCTACTGCTGCTGGGGTATAAGCAGGAAACGCTTTTGTCAGCTAACTTATTTTTTGAGTAAAGGTAACTAAGAGCACTTGATGGGCTATCAATGGCTATCAACAGCAAATCAGCATGGATAACCGTCGATTTTTTTAGACGAAGAGCGAGCTTCATGTTGAAGGTGTTGTGGCGCAGTGGTGTAATCCTCTGACTTTGCAGTCAGAACAGTCAGGCGGAGAGGGTCCGATCCCAGGTAGGGCCCCACCATTTGAGCATCATGACAAGGGGTCGCGGACTCGATTAGGTCTTCTCTACTTCTGTGATCCCAGCGCTTGGCGCTAAAAAACGCAACTTCACCTTCACTTCACCTTCAGTACGGGAAGGCGGAGGAATGAATGCGGCAAACGAACAAAGTCCATGACACGAACGACAACGTTTGATCTTGCCTGCACAGGCGTTAGTAATATAAGATGTTCTGTTGATAGCCCTTGATTGCCCATCAAGTGACCTTAGTTACCTTCTCTCAAAAAATAAGTCAGCTGCCAAAAAAGTTCCCCGCTCATGCCCCAGCAGCAGTAGCTTGAGACGAACAGCGAGCTTCATAGAGTATGGGAAGGTGGAGGAATGAATGAGGCAAACGAACAAAGTCCATGACAGGACAACGTTTGATCTTCCCTGCACAGGCGTTAGTAATATAAGCCAATATAAGATCTTCTGTTGATAGCCCTTGATTGCCCATCAAGTGACCTTAGCTACCTTCACTTAAAAAATAAGTCGGCTGCCAAAAAAAGCCCCCCCCTCATATCCCAGCAGCAGTAGCTTACCCCCGACATATCGAATGCTGATGACACACACATATAGATTTTCCTTCGATTTTTTTAAGACGAGAAGGTGGAGGAATGAATGCGGCAAATGAACAAATTCCATGACACCACATCGTTTGATCTTGCCTGCACAAGTGTTAGAAATATAAGATAGGGATTTTCTTTGCTTCTTTAATATTTCTCTAGCAGCAAATGCTATCTCAAAGTTACTTTCGCCATCGAGATAACTGGAGATTTTAAGATTTATAAAAATGGAAATTTAAGATTTTCGAAAACTGCAGCCTCTTTTGAACTTCCCAGTTTAAGAAATACCCATTATCCATGCAACAACAGACGATAACGCTGAAGATGGCGGCGAGGAACTTTTTACCAAGATGCAGTACGTTCCAATTAAGAATCTTTGACGATTTTATAGGAATTCGATTAGAGAACGCAATGCATCTTGGTAAAAAGTTCCTGGTGTATAATAAATTCTGAATCTAATACCAACTATAAAGAAAAGTTTCAAAGAAAAACTTAAAAAATTCATACATCAGGCAATTGATATTTTCCCGAAAAACAGATCTTACAATGTTGCTAAGAAAATAAAACTGTACGCAATGTCATTAGGGGTAATTTGCTTTTGACCAGCACAGATCTGACTCCAACAGGTCCAGTCTATAATCTGTTAGCCTCAAGTCGTTCATAGTTGACGGGTTTACTTGGGGGGTGTTGACGGCACGAAATAAGAGGCTTCTCGATCCAACCTGATCTGGCACTTCGTTATCCTCTGCAAGAAATCCAACGATTTCACAGTTTGTCGCACGAATCTAAGACACACGAGCAGCGTGAGCAGTTTACATGTAAATATGTGATCTTCGAACTTGAAGCATCAGTGAACCATGGAAACGTCAATCACATTGCAGTAACTGTCATGCAGATATTGGATTCAAAATTATGTGAGTAGTTGAGTCCAAAAACATGACAATTTCAGCATCAATCATACACGCGTCCTGAACCGCTTTCGTCTGAAATGGATTTATCAAACTGTTTGCGACGTGCTCTGATTTTTCAGATCGACGCCTCCGGTGAGCAATTCCGTAATTCCACGCAACCACTCAAATCAGAAGCAATCATGTGATCAGTTAAGACCAAACAAGTGACATTCTTAGCATGAATTAACCAGGTGAATTGAATTGATCAAATCACAAGTGAGTGGTACCTGATTTGTTATGTCGAATCATGGTCGAATCCGGTGAGAAATCCCATAACTTCACCGTTTTGTCCACGAACCAGAAACAATCATGTGATCCATAAAGCCCAAACAGGTGACCAAATGGGACTGATCAAATCATTGGCGAATGTTACCTGATTTGTCACGTCATGTCTGGTGAGAAATTCCACAATTTTACAGTCTTGTCGTACGAGCCAGAAACAATCATGTGATCATTGAAGTGCAAACACGTGACACCATCTGTATGATTCCGAAGCGTGACGAATCGTTGGCCTGTCTCTAAGCTCCATATCTAAAAATAAGAATGCAAAAGGTTTATTTGACCACAAAAAACTACGGATGTTCATCTAAGAAAACTATACTCAAGGCAAGATGTGTTGGTTGAAATACCGGGTGTCCTAAAATGATGTATCGGCGACCATCATGAATAATGCACCGATTTGAAAGAAGTACCGCCCATTTTGTAGCAAAAAACTAACTTAGATGTAGGAATTTATTGCAATAAAATCGGTATTATCGTTCTAGAGTTACAGGTTATTTTGCTTGAGAGTTATTTTTGAACTTATTTCAAAGAGAACTAAAACTATCGACAACGTTTTTCTCAAGTTTCAGCTTCAAACAATAACAGCTACCATGATAATCCTCCAAGAAGCACAATCAAATGACAAATATGTGCCTCTTACATGTTGATGTCCACGGGTTGCTCAGTTAAGTTCCTTAGAAGACAGTTGCTGCAATAGACAATAACGCTAAAGATGCCGGCCACGCAAAGCATGCTGGTAAAAAGCTCCCTGACGACCACCTAACGACATAAAAATTTTGGTCTGCCGTTTCTACTGGCTTGCTGTGGTAAAGTTCGGAACAATTAATCAGTGTAAACAAATAGGAAAATTTTGTACTTCGAACTCGAACGAGAATCTTTAATTGAAACATCAATTCGAATCAAAACGTTACTTTTTCTGCTTTGGAAAGGTTTCCTTTCGAACCATGTTGCATTCGCATTCAAGGTCGATTCGAATTCAAGCTAGCTAGTCGAAAGGGCAGACCAAAATTGTTGTGTCGTTATGTGGTCGCCAGGGAGTTTTTACCAGCATGCTTTGCAGCAAAACACTATGGAGTCTTTGGAGCCGCCATCTTTAGCGTTATTGTCTATTGGTATCATTGATACAGACGGCATGACGTCACAGCATCGTTGAAAACACGACGCCATTTTGTTTTGGGGTAAATGTTCAGACATTTTCTATAGGAATCTATAGGAAATTTGCAAAAAGTTGTATAAAATTGCTCCTCTATTCTACCTCGCGATAGTGAGCAGGGAAAGGATAGGTAGCAATTGTCAGTCAGACCTAAACCTATGAAATAAACACGAACATTCGTTTTTTAAAGCAAAACAAAAATTTAGGCCAAGAAAGCTGTGAAAAACTTGTCTTTGTGTCGATAATTTCGTAGTTAGCATCACAAACTCTGTCGGCTGTGGGTTGCTCGTCGCTTCTTCAAAGTCAACCTTCCTTTCAGACATTCGCCTATCTATCTGCTAAAGTTTTTGAATAATTTTAACAGCTTCCAACCCTTTTGAATTGATTTATTGCGATAAATAATCGAATTGATCAAGTCACGTGACATGTCGTCTGTATGAATATCAAAGCTGAAAACGAAACGAAATTTGATCGTAATTTTTAGCTCTTCTCTTCTAAGACTTTCCAAAATTAGCTTGCTAGTAAAATTGTTCATAACTCTGGAACGATATTACCGCTTTCAATGAAATAAATTTCTACGTCTAAGGTAGTCTTTCTGCTACAAAATAATTAGTATTTCACTCAAATCGGTGAATAATTCATGAAAGCAAATTTTGGCAAACGCCGATACATCATTAATAGTAATTACAAAAAAAGTACGACTTGTACGAAGACTAAGAATAATTTTTCTATTGCCGATACATCATCTTGGGACACCCGGTACAAAAAAAACAATGAAGTAAAGGAGCTAATCGGTGTAAAGGATTCATAAAATATCACGGAGACCATCAATCACAAAGTCATAATTTATGCAAATTTTTACACTTTTTCTACGACCTACGTTCTTAAGTTCAATGTCACGTGAGACACGTTTGCTTGCAATAAAAATGCTATTGTCGGGGAAGAATTAAGCATTCTTGTTCAAAGGCTCCACTCTCAAGCATAATTCTGAATTATTTGCAACATTAAATAAGCAACGGCATTTGAAAAATATTGAATTTACACCTATCCCAACTATTTCGAGAAACGGCCTTCTACAAAAGCGTGCTATTTGCAGATTCATTAATACATTTAGTTTTGAAGGTAATCCTTGTTGATCATTGCAAGATTGCAAAGATTTTCTAGCATGATGACTCACTCTTCTCTACTAGACTTATGACCTGAGTCCCTTGTTTCCCTGTGCTCTTTGACTTGATGATGTCGCTTAGACTTATTACATCGTCGTAGTTTCGCTCCTTGCCTGAACTGATACATCGGTACAACTACGACTCATGATCTTACTGTCAGTTGAGGCGGCCAGCCGCGACACTTTTATGTCTCACCGATCAGAGGGCAGCATTTGCAGTCCAGAGAAAGTCAAGGGACAAATATGGGCGAATAGCACTAAAATAACGCTCTCTTTGGTTGATCAAGTTGTCATGACAACATAGCCGACTGACGTTGACTCTCGCAGCTTCGAGCAGATTTACCTGATCTAATTTGCCTCTAAACAGGAAGATTATTGCAGAAACTTTCAGGTGTTTAAACTTTTTGCATCAAGGAAACATTCTTCTAAGTACTACTAACTAGTATTCCCATGTTAAAGTGCCGGAACCTCGAATAGACCTTTTCACAGAGGTCTGGGACGGCGCGCTACTTTTCTGGAAGATGGCGGATAGAGGGAATCCTCTTCGCGATTTCGCGATGCAATCACTGAACTGGAGCTGAAGTGGGAGAAGCTGTGCATGAAATCTCGCATTTAAATCCCGCTAAATGGTTCATAGGAGACCAGAAAGGCTTAAAACATGAAAACAGATAGTCACCTATCACGTTAAGGTGGTATTTAGCATACTTTACAAGGAAAAGTTTATTTCTTCGAGTTTGGTAAATTTGGATTGTATGATGATTATTTCCCAATTTTAGATTTTTGTTTATGAATAAACGGAGATTAAATATTGCACTTTAACCAGAGGAATACGAAGGGACAT
>REGM01000178.1:530697-545849 GCA_004194415.1 Aurelia aurita
AGTTAAATGCTATTTGTTGCTAACAACTTCGCTAACTGCAACTCCAGTTCAGTGATGGCATCGCGAAGGGTATTCCCTCTCGCAACTTATCCGCCATCTACCAGAAAAGTAGCGCGCCGTCCCAGACCTCTGTGAAAAGGTCTATTTTGAAACGTTTTTTCATCGGTATTTTCGATGAAATAGCTTAGGCCATGAGGTGGTCGTCTCAACTGACAGTTAGATCGTAAGTCTAGATTAGACTGACGACGTGATTCCTTGTATTCGTTCAATGTTTTCAATCTGATGTTTTTATTTTCTCTCATACAAGGACTCACGACCAAACTGATTCTAAACAGAGACTAAAATCTGAAGAAAAATCGAACGTCTTCTATCCTTCGAACGTCGAAAGAAAAGTCGAACGTCGCTTCGAACGTCACTTCGAACGTCGCTGAGCTGCGAAAAATCGAACTTTGATCTAATCAGCCAATCAAACGCTAGGAATAGGCACGTGGTCTAAACTTATTAAGAAAGTCGAGATTTGATTGGATGCGCCCTAAATGCGGCGCATTAGGCCTAATTAGTCTCCGTTTTGAAGCTGTATTGTCATGAGTCTGAGTTTGAAGCCATAACTATCATTCATTTCAATGCGGAAAACTGAGACTCGTGTAATCAATCTAAGTCTAGATGTCGCTTAGAGATATAATCAAGTCAAAGAACGCAGGGAAACAAGGGACGGAAGGTCATAAGTCTACTTCTCTACCTCCTCACGGGTCACTTAATATGTGAACAGCTCCTGTTTTTACGATAATCAATAAATTAATCCCCTAAGCTTCAAATTTGATCTGGATAGCAGTGCACTGTAAATAAAACAAGCAGCCAGATGGCATTTCCATCAACATATTTATTTAAAAAACGTCTTTCATGTTTTCGAAGATTATAGACTTTTTCGGGGCATAGGCGTCAAATCTTTAAAAAAGATTGCACAAATGGTTAATGCATCATCCTTTTGATTTAATGGCTCGAAAGGAACTTGAGCTACTTTGATATAATCCTATTTGTGCGATTATTCATATCTTGATTTTTTCAGAATTACTGCGTTTTTTATGTTTCAACCAGTTTGAGGTTGTGATGTAATCAAATTGCTAAATCGTAAACAACACACAATTTTTGCTTACCGCCATATTGTAGACCTTAAAGGGAATAGACATAGCTATATTGAGTGGTCGCTATAAATAGGCTACGAAAACGCCCACGCACCCATTGTTTCTTCAGCTGCACAATGAAAAATGGCACGTGCCAACAGTATCAAATACAATAGACTATATTTTTAACTTGGCCCGGGCCAGCTTTTAACTATGTCGATTCCCTTTAATAAACCTATGATTTTCTTGAGGATTGTACCGTTTTTCCTCCATTAATTTAAGATGATTTTCATGATTTTCAAAACTGTTCATGAACTCTTTCAATAAAAAGAAAAACACTGTAATCCTGAAAATAACCAAGATATCAAAAATCTTGCAAAAACAATTATAGCAAAGTACCTGAAGTTCCTTTCAAGCCATTCAATCAAACGGAAGATGCATTAACCATTTGTGCAATCTTGTAAACAATTTGGCGCCTATATGCTCAGAAAGACAGGGCCCCGAAATTGATCTCTTCCGATCACCTTTAAAGGACAAGTTTTATGTAAAATTACGAGTACTAGATTGAGCGATGAGGCTGGTAATAGTTAAGGTAGCAGTAGCGATAACTAGGACGAATATCATAAGTCTACTGGGTGGCCCAATAAATAGTGAAACATTTTGAAGAATCACCAAAATTTGATAATCTTACAGATCTTTAACATTTCTTTGTGTGTATTTGTATCAAAGACCAAATAAATATAATGATTTATTGTTATTTTATTCTTTCTGGGGAAATATGACAAAATTATGGCATCAAACACATGTTTTAACGGGAATTTAAGGACATAAAAGTGGCTCAAGCCACTTGCGGTCAAATTCTGGCCCATCAGATGTCAGTATTTGCTGTTGACACAGATCAATTACCCAAATATGGCTCGACACTTGTCAAGGCCCATTGTCTTTGCACGGCTATATGCTTAGATTCCCTTTAAGCAATAGTATTTGACAAAATACATGATATAAGAGCTTCATCAAGGTCCTAGGCAACTCACTTAAGTGGTACAGGGGATAAAAGTTCAATTTTATTTTGATGTTATCTTGTAGAAGCACAAAATCCCACAAATTCAAAGCCATTTCAAGACTTAGCAATATATCCAATCAGTAATTTGGTCTTTGAGACAAATGCACATGAAGAAATTGTCACGATTGGCAGTATATTCAAACATTGATAATTTTTCAAAAAGTTTCACGTTTTTCTGGGTCACCCGGTAGAAGAACGTGATAAACTTACCTTCAAAGTTTTGTCATCACCAGCACTGACTATTTTCCAACTGTCAGCTTGCAAACATCTAGAAAGAACAAAAGTGGTGAGAAAGCGAATAAAATACAACCTGTTTGATAATGCTGATTCACAATAGACAATAACGCTAAAGATGGCGGCCGCGCAAAGCATGCTGGTAAAAAGTTCCCTGATGACCACCTGACAACATACAAATTTTGGTCTGCCGTTTCGACTAGCTAGCTGTGGTAAAGTTCGGAACAAGCAATCAATGAAAACAAATTTGAAAATTTTGTAATTCGAACTCGAAATTTTAATTAAAAACTTCAATTCGAATCAGACGTTACTTTCCCTGCTTTGGAAAGGTTTCCTTTCGAACCATGTTGCATTTGAATTCAAGGAATTCGAGCCAGCTTGTCGAAACGGCAGACCAACATTTTTATGTAGTTAGGTGGTCGTCAGGGAGCTTTTTACCAGCCTGCTTTGCAGCAAAACACAACAGAGTATTGGGAGCCGGGAGCCGCCATCTTTAGCGTTATTGTCTATTCGGAACATCAAAATGCACGACGAAAAGAAATCTTCGGAAATCATTGCCTGATAGAAAGTAGGGGGTGTCACCAGGGTAAGGCTAAAGCCCATTCATCAAGAGTATCTAGCCCCACCGTGGGAGGAAATTTTGGCTTATTTTCAGACTGAAATTGGCAAAATGATGTGTAAGAACTGTATTATTAGTCATTTTAGCCCCTGTCAGAAGTTCTACCCCCCTGTCGGAAGATTTCTGGCACCACCCCTGATAGCCAGCAGAATATTGCAGAAATAGCTAGGCAAAAATATTTCCAGTTAAACCAGTCGGCCGTGGAAATCCCTTTGTCTACAATCGCTAATTTCTTTGTACCGTTGCGTCAATCAAAACAACCGACGCCATTATTATAAAATCTGCCCTTATTTGGTGATGAATTTTCGAAACCCGTCTGCTGCATAAATGATCTTTGCACATCATTTGTTTCAGATTTTCTAAACTATGCTTTTCAGCATATCACTAATGAACAAATGATTGAATGTTAGGTCATCTATAAGTAAAACGATTGTAACTGAACTTTAAATTTCAACAATTGTTTTGATTTATGGGAGAATTGATCTGTTAAATGCGAAATTGCATCAAACTTTAACATGACTGTGGCAGTCCACACTATCTGTAACATCTGGTTTTGAAATAAATTTTTGCAGAGAAATTGGCTTTATAGATTAATACCTCATTCACACTGACAAGTTAAACCAGCTTAAACTAAACCAGGTTATGAAAAGTTGCGTTCTAATTGGTCGATCCAACAAATCGAATTCATTTGATTGGTTGAAACTCAACTTGGCTAAGATTTAGCTGGTTTAACGTTGTCAGTGTGAATGAGGTATAAGTCTCTTTTTCGCATGCACAACAAGTTACATGGCGGCGTTCCATTTCAGGATAGTGTTTGTGGTGTGCTTTGTCAATACTTGCAGCTGAACCAGTCGGCTGTAGAAATCCTTTTGTTTGCATTTGCTAATCGCTTTGTACTATTGTGTCAATCATCAATCAAAAGGGATATTTTATTACAAAATCTACCTTGTTTGGTGTTGAATTTTTAAAACCTGCCTGCTGCAAAAATTATATTTGCGCATCTCTTGTTTGAGCTTTTCTGAACTACGATTTTTCAGTATATCAATCACCAATGAACAATGAATTAAGTTTTTAAGTCAATCGCCAGTGAAACGATTGTAATAGACAATAACGCTAAAGATGGCGGCCGCGCAAAGCATGCTGGTAAAAAGCTCCCTGACGACCACCTAATGACATAAAAAATTTGGTCTGCCGTTTCGACTAGCCAGCTGTGGTAAAGTTCGGAAGAAGTAACCAACGTAAACAAATAGGACAATTTTGTAATTTGAACGCGAATCTTTTATTAAAACTTCTCGAATCAAAACTTTACTTTGTCTGCTTTGAAAGGTTTCCTTTCGAACCATGTTGCATTCGAATTCAAGATCGATTCGAATTTAAGCTAGCTAGTCGAACGGCAGACTGACATTTTTACGTCGCTAGGTGGTCGTCAGGGAGCTTTTACAAGCATGCTTTGCAGCAAAACACAACAGAGTCTTTCGAGCCGCCATCTTTAGCGTTATTGTCGTTTGAACTTTTGTCATATATCACTGATGAACAAAAAAATAATTGAGTGTTAGGTCATTTATACGTGAAAACGATTGTAATTGAACAACACTTGTTTGAATTTTCTTAAGACTTGATCTATTAAATGCGAAATGGCATTAAAATTTAAAACGATTTTGGCAGCGTAAACGGCTGTAACATCTGGTTTTCAAATCAATCTTTCTTGACGTTTGCAAGAGAAATAACTAGGCTTTCTTTAATAGTTCCATATCAACATCATTGTAAGATGAATTGCACTACGTAATATGGTGAATTTCTTACTTTAAATTAAATTAAAAAAAGGTGCGCATAATCGTTGAGGGATGATTGGATACAAAATTAGACTGGACATGAAAAATTAAAGCCATATTAGCAATAATAATGAATGTTCTAGTAAAAGAAGTGGCGCCAAAATGCACGAATTTCTGCAAAAGGCGACAGCCCCAAGGAAAGGAAACTATATATACGAGGTGGCATTTGACAACTGGCCTAATTTTCTTGAACGATTGATCTAGAAAGGCCGTTGGCCATGTTTGCTTTATGACAATAACACTAAAATGCAAATTTTCTTACTTTCGTACACAGTAAAAACCCTCACACAACCGTTACCCGAAAATCATTGATACGAAAAATGTGGTTACTAAACATTATATACTATGAAGGAGGCAGACGAAAGAAACAGACAGATTTCTGGCACACTGAGGCCTTTCGAACCTACGTTCTCATCAGAGTGTGACACTACAAATTGATTTCATTTCATTTCATTTCATTTCATTTCATTTCATTTATTTATTTCATTTTGATTTATTTTAACAGGGTTAAATACATTCAGTAAAGTTTAGATAACTGATTTACAATGTGCCCTGCTTAAAAACAAACTAACCTAATACATTGCTAATATAAGTCAACTTTAATATCCTATATAAAAGAAAAGAAACATTTATAAAAAGAAGTGACTCAGAAGTCATATGTATATGCTGNATAAACTATATAATGGATTAAATATTTATTGTAAGTGCTATTTATAGTAGGGGCTCGATGACCATGTGTCCATTCCCGCTATGAATAGCACAGTGTATCTATGTTTAGTTTATCTGTTAAGTGTATGTAGGTTTGATTTTATTCTGTATAAAAAAAAAAAAAAAAAAATCAATAAGGATGACCAAGGGTCTTGGGCCTTAGGGTCCGGTCTCATGGGTCATGGGTTCCTGTTTTTATAATAAGCCCAACCAATGATGTGCAACAAACTAGACCCATTGTGTGAGTAATAATTAGAGAAAAGTGCAATATTATCACAATTGAAATCAAGCAACAGACTGCAATGCAAAATACATTCCTGAGAAATTAAGATAAGAGCAACCGCTCTTTTGAATAGGAAATGGAGAACGGGGAAGAGAACAGGGAATGGGGAATAAACGGGGAAATGGGAATGCAACCGGAACCAGCCCGGGGACACGTCCCGGGAATGACTGAGGGAATCTTTGTCGTGTTTTCTAAAGCAAAAGATAGTACCAGTTACTGATTCCTCGGGTTACTTCAAGTAGATTCTCGCTTGCCGAATGAGAACTTTGTGCATGAATTTCGGCATTTTACAGAAGCAACATGCATATGAATTATAATTGAATATATTGCCAAACTCATACTCAAGATTAGCCTAACTCAAGGTATTCGTAATAAAAAATAATGTGCCATATATAGGGCGATAGTGCCTTAAGGCAGGGGTCATTGATTGGTGAAACCCATGATTTTGGCCTGGCTTTGTTTGTTTGTCTATCGAGTAATGTTTTAAAAATGATTTTGGATTGATTCATGCTAAATTCTGGTCGTTAGGGTTGACCAAATCTGTATACTTTTTTTTGGGACACCCGGTATATCTTGGGCACTGTGGACATGACGTCGGGAAGGGTATCGATTTTCACGATTTTGGTATAAGGAACGGTATCCATTTTTGTGATTGAGCATAAAAAACAAATAAATAGGCCATTTTTGAAAATTAGTATAAGGTTCGGCTATACATTTCCAAAGATTAGTATAAGGAACGGGTATATTTTTAAGCTTGGGTCCCAACCAAAATTTGGTCAAGTGCCCCCCCCGGGCTGCAGACTAGCAGTTGTAAGGTTTATTGTCTTTTCGGTCATTAAATAAATGTTGTCGGCCAAATTGCATAACAATCGAATAGGCAACACTATTTCTATTTCTGAAGATGTAATCACTCTATTCTGCGATGTAATAGGTCTCTCTCATCGAGAATTTTGCCCTTCAGCTTCTTTGAAAATAAGGGTCGCAATTGATTCGTTTTGGGATATATTTATCTTACTTTTGTCTCTAGTTATTCGTATTTACAATTATTTCCTATATCTATAATGTGTTGTGGAGGAAATCAATCTCATTTCGCTATTTCGTTTCGTGATTTCGTGATTTCGTGATTTACAAACAGCCCACAAAAAAGCCTTCTTAGGGCAATACAAATATGTGATTGGCTACCCAATTTCAATGTTTTCTATAATGTCCTCAACAGCGAATATCATAATACTGGGAGTGGACCGCGCGGTAGCAGTGAAATATCCGCTCAAACATAGAGTATGGATAACAAATCGTAGAGTAAATGCTTTAATTGCAAGCGCCTGGATTGGAAGTATATCATTGTCATTGATATGTGGAGCAAATAGATTCCCGGACCCGGAGGATACTTCTCAAACCGCGCGGGAGATTTCATTGTTTATTGCTGTGGGCATAATTTTTGCAAGCATGGTGATCATAACTGCAATTTACGCATGCATCCTCAGAAATGTTACGAAGAGAAATAAACTGATGCGAGAAATCAAAATTGCAAGTATGCAAGAAAGTGAAGCGAAACGCGGAGAGACAGCGGTAACAATCACGTGCGTGTTAGTCGTCGTAGCGTTCACCGCATGCACGCTTCCGTTCATAATCAATTCCTTCATAGATAGACGCCGCGGCAAGCCAATAACCCCGTTCAAGATGCTCCTGCTAAACGCACTGCTTGACCCGCTGATTTAACTGAATGGTTTCCAAACAATCTAATGAAGCTAAATGAAGATAAATGCCATTTAATGATATTTGGTGCAAAAGAAAACGAAGTATCTATCAGAATAGGAGCGACTTATCTGAAAGAAACTTTATTTTTTTAAACATTTTTTTTTTATTTTAAACATATTTACCCTGGGATACAATTCAGTTAAATAATTAAGCAACTGCTTTCCAATTGTCCCAGCAAAAGAAAAGAAAAAAATAGCTAATAAACCTAAACATTTAAAGATATAAACCTATGTACAATGATTTCTTATAAAACTAAACGTGTCCAAGAAAAATAAAGATAAAGATGCAGATCAGCTTTCCTTGAATATTCTCAATTCAAAGTTTTTAGTTTCGTTTTGAATGACTGAATCGAAGGGGCTAATTTCATTTCCGAGTCGAGTTTATTCCATGCGTTGGCTCCACGAAACGAAAATGATTTTTGGCCATAAGCTGTTTTCATTTTTGGTACAGCAAGATTGCATTTGGTATTCCGTAAAACCCTGGCGTGAACATCAGACAATCTGTCGAAAATATTACCTAGGTTTTCAGGTGCAAGGTCATTTAAGGATTTATATACCATTGTACATGTTTCTCGATTAATCAGTTTAACAATTGACGGCCAGCAAGCCGCTGCAATAGAGGAGCAGCTGGAGTGTCAAAAGGGCTACTTGAAACAATTCTAGCAGCTCTGTTCTGTAATTTCTGCAAGGTTTTCAATTTAGTTGCCCCGCAACATCCCCAAACAGAGCAACAATAACTGAAATGAGGTTGAACAATACTAAGATACATATTCCTTAATGTATCCTCTTGCACANAAAACGAAGTATCTATCAGAATAGGAGCGGCTTGTCTGAAAGAAACTACAGGGGAGAATCTCCTTGGTATTACCTTTGATCGATCTTTATCTTTCAAACAACATGTCAAAACTCTTTGTAAGAAAGCCAGCCAAAAACTTCATGCTCTTGCCCGGATATCCTGTTACATGGGCACAGAAAAATTGCAGCAATTAATGCGAGCATTTGTACTTTCTCATTTTAGCAACTGTCCACTTGTTTGGATGTTCTGCGATAGAACCTTGAATCAAAGAATCAATCATGTCCACGAAAGGGCACTGCGCATCGCACAGAAAGATTACAAACATGATTTTGGTTTTCTCTTGGAACAAACTAATTCGGTGCCCATCCATATAAGAAATCTGCAGTTGCTTATGACTGAAATTTTTAAAACAAAATTCGATCTCAATCCAACTTTCATGAAGGAAATTTTCATGCAGCGAAACATTGGTTACAACCTAAGACATGGTAACGACGCGCAGCTTCCAAAGGTACGCACTACTTCCTTTGGAATCGAGACTATAGCATTCCTTGGAAATAGATTGTGGCAGGTATTACCACATGAGATAAAAGATTCTAGCACCCTTCCAATTTTTAAAAAGCAAATAAGGTGCTGGAAAGGTGATAAGTGCAACTGCAGGCTTTGCAAAGCATATATACCACAGGTTGGGTTCCTAACAGGATAGACTTTTATGTTTTTATCCTCGTGTAATTAGCCTTGATATATTTTAATTTATTTGTTCTGTAATATTGTATATATCGTATTGAAGAGTAGGCTTAAATTAGCTGTAAATTTAGCTATAATTAATTCTCGCCTACTGTAAAAAATACAGTAATGATGATGATGATGATGATGATTACTTCTTCAAGGGTTACATTCAGAAAAAGCTAGGCAAGAAGAAAATTGCGAGCAAACCGCGCGATCTAAGGACACCGCTGGAGGGAAAGAAGGTTGCCGTCAAAACAAAGTCAAATCTGTTACAGTTAGCAGTGACAAATCTACAGAACAAGAAAGGTACTGCTGTTCACGAAGAACGTTTCAAGAAAATATGTTACATTTAAAAGATAGTTGAATTTTACCGGAGGCTGGTCTGCACTAGCTAGCCAGAAACAAGTTCCCACTTTTGAAAATTCATAGCACCAAGAGTACTTCGTGGATTGGAATGGATCAAATTCTGCTTGATAGCCGAGAGATTCAAGTATTTTTGCAATTTTTCTCGCGTTTTTATGAGCACTGGAAATATAGGTAAATTCGATGTTACGAAAATTTCTTGGTTGCGAAATGACTGAAAAAGGGCCAAAACACGTGAGAAAAATCACAAAAATATTTCGGTTTCTCAGCTTTTAAGTAGAATTTGAATCATTCAAATCCATCAAGTGCTCTTGGTGCTATGAATTTTCGAAAGTGGGAACTTTTTTCTGGCCCACCCGGTTCATTTTATTACTTCTTGTTCAACCATAGGCTTCAAATCTTAAAAAGCTGGTGTAAAAATAGCTTTTACCTCATTCTTCGCACTGAATGGCATGAAAGGAACTTTCGGTACCGTGGACTGTCTTAACGCCTTGAATATTTTCAAAAGTACAGTGATTTTTATATTTCACCTCGTTTGAGGCTGTGACGTCTCAAATCATGCTCAAATTTCTAACTCGAAAAAATAAAAAAGGAAAATCCGAAAAAACCCAGAAAAAGAAAGTAGGGAATCTGCTCTCCTGATTAGCTAGTCACTTAGTACGCAGAACGAAGTTGGGTATTGTCCAGAGCATATTTCTCCCCTTCTATTTTGACTGGTCTGGCACCAAGGAGAGGTCTTGTGGCCAAATGTTGTTGTTGTCTTCTTATTTTAAATCGAAATTATTTCTTAGCTACAAAAGCAACTAGTCTAATTCGATTATTTAAATACAAAATACAAATTAAATTAACAGAATGATTTTAAAGGAAAGATTAAATACAGTTTCAATAGAATTAATTTCAAAGGCATACATCTGCAGGCGGCCCCATCCCAGTTTTTAATAGGTCTTTTGAATTGGACCAGATTTTCTGCTGATTTTATTTCATCTGGCAAACGATTCCAAATCTGTGGTCCAAGAGACTTGAGGCTATTTGAACCGAACGTTGTTTGGTTGGGCCTATAGCAGGGCCGAAGCCAGTGGGGGGGGGGGGGCGGGGGCGGAGCGCCCCCCAGCAGGCTGTTTGTCGGAAATTTCCCTCTTCCTGTCGGATTTTTTCGTGATTTACAGGTCCACCTTTAAAATATTTTGTCAAAAAAATGATGCATTGAACACGAATTTATTAACGTTCGAGGAAAAATGACGACATGAATTTTGAATCTGAAGAATCTTTTTGCTTCATATTCACTACATTTGAAAGATTCAAGGTTGGATTGCAAAATAATTTCAAGTTTTGGTTATTGAAGGAGTACATCAGTCATTTCACGCATGATTTGAACGTATGTTCCTACAACTTCCTACAACTTGCGTTGTTGCTGTTGTTGTTGTTGCTTTTGTCGTCGGAAAATTTTGGTTCTTTGCCCCCCTATGAATTCATGGCTGGTATCGGCCCTGAGTGCTGCAAATCATTTGGACGACGGGAAGGTCGATTGGAGGTTCTTGTTTCGAAAATATTTTGCATGAATTCAGGATTTAGCTGGTTTACAGTTTTGAAAATCTCAATGCAGAGGTATCTTAGCCTATTTACGTGCATTGTGCATTTTTCTGATTTGCGAAGCAATTCTTCATAAGAAGAATTGTGGTCATCATAAAGAAAACGTAGGGCTCTCTCCTGTATTTTTTCGATCTTATCCACAGATCTAGCTGAAGAGAAAAGCCATACTAAAGGGCAGTAGTTAAAGTTAGAAAAGACAAAGCTCTGAACGAGTACCTTTTTCTCCGCAAAACCAAGAAAAGATTTCAGTCGTTTTAGTACATTTAGCTGGGTTGCTGCTTTTTTGCAAAGATCGGATATGTGAGAGTCAAAGTTTAGTTTATGGTCGAGATTTACACCAAGTAACTTTACTGAAGCTTCAGATTTGATCGTCTTCCCTTGAATAGAAATACTATGCCCTGTTGTATCCGTTTGATCTTTTTTTACGAGAAGTGCGTGGAATTTGTCTGGGTTAGCGATCATTTCATTTTGATCGAGCCATGTGAGAGCTATGTTGGCCTCCTTTTCTAAAACACCAATTAGTTGTGGGAGGCTGTTGGAAAAATGTGTTAGAGTATTGTCATCTGCGTAATTGACAAGAGATGCTTCTTTGATGAAATGAAACAGGTCATTAATGTAGAAGTTGAAAAGAATAGGGCCTAAGACGGATCCTTGAGGTACCCCTGATAAAATAGATTGAAAGTTGCTGTAAACATTATTTATTCGAACCGACTGTTCGCGCCGTTTTAAGTAGGAATAAATGAAGACAAGAGAATTTTCATCGAAACCATATGCATGGAGTTTTAAAGCCCTTGTCAATCATGATCTTCGTCGATTAGATATCTAAATATCATTATAATATATTCATCAATTAAATAGTGCACTTTTTACAATACACTCATTTTTTATAAGAAGCTTGGCCCTAAACTTTGTAGTATAGGGTTTCTTAACTTTGTGCCAAATTCTTGTACAGTTTCTTCTTCTTTCATAAAATTGAATTTTACAATTTATCAAAATTCACTGAGGACTGCTTTTTGAAGCAAGAATTACAATAAAGAACCAAATCATAAACAAAAATGAGACTTTTTAGTATTATTTGGGTTGGCAATACATGTTCTGTTAAAAACTTTGCAACTCACCACCAAAATTGAAAAAGTGTCTTTACTTTTGAATTGACCTCTGATAGTTTCTAGTAGAGTTTCTTGATTTTCTAGAAGAGGCTAATAACATTTCTTATAAGATATTTCTTATAAAAACAATGAATGTAGGGGCATTTTCCAGCAATGTAAAGGGTGAGGTCTCAAAAAATTTCCCGGGGGCCAGCCCCCAATATGAAGTTTTCTCCGACAGGCCTGCTACCTGAGCCCTCCTAGATATCGATCCAGCTCTACACCACTGCGTATAAACATTTTCTGACTTACCCTGTATGCTATGTAAAATGTTTTGTTACTTGAACAAATGAAGCTTCCTGGGGAGGAGGAGGTTGGAAGGGTTAAACTAGGCATATATCTGGCTTTGAGTTTTAATATTTAAGTAATTCAACGATCATACTGTTTTAAAATCTTTTGCATCTTTACCAGCAGTATCCACTGATTTCTGCATATTTGCAAGTGCTAACTTCAAAAGATTTGACTTCGAACCGCTGCCGCTGATGTCTTTTCTTGCGACAGCTGGTGTGCTGCGGTTACTCAAGTCCATCGCTGGCTTTTTGCTCGCCGCGGTTTTCCGGCTCAGTTTTTTCTGGATATATCCCTTGAAGAAGTAAATCAGTGGGTCAAGGAGTGGGTTGAGCAGGATCGATTTGAATGGAAGGATTGGCTTGCCGCGGCGTCTGGCTATCAAGGAATTGATGCACAACGGAAGCGTGCAAACGATGAACGCTCCTACGACTAACACGCACGTGATTATTACCGCTGTCTCTTCGCGTTGGGCTCCACCTTGTACACTTTCAATTTTCAAGTCTTTCATCAGTTTATTTCTCTTCATAACAGTTCGGATGATGAACGTATAGATTGCAGCGATAATCAACATGCTTGTAAAAATGATCCCCACAGAAATATAGATTGAAATTTCCTTGGCAGTTTGAGATTTATCCTGCAGATTGGCGAACCTAGAAACCCCACATAGTACTGACAGTGCTATACTTCCAACCCAGGCGCTTGCAATGAGCCCACGAACTCTGCGATTTGTCATCCATACCCTATGTTCAAGCGGATACTTCACTGCGACCGCGCGGTCTATTCCAAGGATTATGATATTAGTTATCGAGGACATGACAGCAAACCTTTCGATTGGAAAGCCAATGATGTGTTTGTTTTCTCCTAAGAAAAGCCTTTTGTTTACAAATTCGTACCATTTGACTATCAGGTGCCACAGCGCAACGAATATATCCGCAACGGACAGGCTGAGCAGAATCCGTTCAAACGGGTTTCTCTTCTTCAGTCGGCAGATCATCACCATTTCAGCAACGTTCAGAATGATAGCAAGAAAACATATTGTTACATTGACTGGGTTAAAAGGTACAAGTCTTTGTGGCCTTGGGGGAACGCCTTTTGGTTGGATTGAAGTGTAATTCAGCAACGATAGTGTGGTGATGTTGATCAGCATTTTGACGTGCGGTTCTTTTTTGTGATATAAGTCGCTGTGTGGTGAACGGAGGCTATGGCCTAATGATATGTCAATATGTCGTTTTTAGTGAACTTTACACGAATCCGTCTTGAGCACTTATCACCCTTGAAGGCTTATGTGTGGTCTTGTTTCTTGGCATCCGTGTGTTTATTCTTCAGCGAGAGTTTTCCCCCACTTTCGATAATTTGCTTTGCCAACCTGCAGGAGGCATTTTGTTTCTGCTAATATTTCTCTAATCTTCCTTGTAACATAAACATGAAGGATGCAATTTCAAAGCACACACAAATTCACAAAATTAAACAAACACCAGATTAATATTTCCTTTATCTTGAATAGTTTTGTTTGTATTCAGCAATAATGGAATCTTCGCCACTCTTGATTACAACTTGTTTACATTTCGACTATGATTTCTTTACTGTCTTCCTAAGAAAATCGTTTCAAACTGTTTCAAGATAGTCTTTTTGTCGCCTTCTCACGGCCGGTCTTCTTTAAAACCAAACTGAAAAGGACATAAAGGGGCACAAGAGAACTTAATTATTGTTTTGGTCTTGACGGTCTCGACCACCCCCCCCCCCCCCGAAGCACATTCATCGCTCATGTCTACAAAACCCCGGGAGGGAGCAGTGGCGGGGTGGCTATAGTTTGCTTGGGGTGGCCAAGTCAATTTTGGCGCCCCTCTTGTGTAATGTGTGTCTTTTAAATGTTGCACAAGTTGGTGAGCTAGATAATGGTTAAGTACAGAACTTAAATTATTCATGTCCTAGCATTGAGAACGCTCATTTCTCATAAAAATCCCTGAATTTTCATTCAATATTCCCTGTCTGCTAATTGTAATATGATCTGAATCTGCAAAATATATTCAAGCTTTTCGAAGGTTACACATTGCAACTCGAATGTTGTCATGATGTCATTGTACAATTCGTCAACGTTCGTTCCTGTTGCTCTTTCACAGGACAGGAAAGTAAATGTTCTTAGCAAGCACTCTCCAGTTTCATTAACAACACTCGACACACCTCCCTAATTCAGTGGCGTAGCTAGGAGGCTGTTTTTGAGGGGCAAAATGCAAGTAAAGCGAGCAAAAATGAGGTTCCTGGGAAAATTGGTTTGGGCAACGTCGTTTGGGTTGCTGGAGATGTCCTTCTTTTAGAACATGTAATCCAGAATTAACTGAAAGAACCAAATTCAACAAACTTACTGACAACAATTTAAGAAGTTATTGTTCAAATGTTCATTTGCTTGTGAAAATTTCGTAGTACAGAAACTCTCATTTCATTGCTAACAGGAATATATTCATTTCACGAGTGGCAAATGGGTTGGAAAACTTTTCCGAAGAAGGCAGTTGAGCCATCGAGGGCATAAGAAGAATGGTAGGCTGTACGTTATGGGTTAAAAAATTCTAATTTTAATTCGTTTCAAAAGTCTGAGCAAATTTCTAGAGACAGCAGGCAATTGT
>REGM01000178.1:550671-563335 GCA_004194415.1 Aurelia aurita
ACTCCCCACTCCCCAATCCCCACTCCCCACTCCCCACTCCCCACTCCCATTACCCAACTCCCACTTTTCCAGACAACCTAATTCTTGCCAGAATACTGAACAAATGATGTTATTTCTTTGTATTCCATGGTAATTCATTATAAAAAACCATACAAAATCCAAATCAGAATTTCTAAGAGTGCCATTGAAGTTTAAACTCCCATGTGGTCTGAACTGGTCTGAAGATAAAACAAAGCGGAATTCTATCGTGTGGGTGATGACCCTCCCGTGTTAAGGTTCCTATCACACATTGGTACTTAAGGGTCCCACGGTCCGGCTTTTACTGTATGCCATGTAATAGGCAATTCTATTTCTATGGTAATAGGTCTCTCTCCTCGAGAATTTTGAAACGAGTTTGTCTGGAAGACGTCAAAGTTACTTTGAACTGTGATCTCTGGACTTGAAATGAGCAGATAAGCTGCAAATTGACTTGTGAACCGCCTCCAGCGTGACGTCAAACTTCAGAGATCAACGTAAATCACAGTCAAAATGTAAACAAGTTGATCATCAAATGTGAGGCCTAGGGCAAAATTTCATTACTGCTGAGTACAAACAAAGCTGTTCAAGATAAAGGAAATATTAATCTGGTGTTTATTTAGTTTTGTGAATTTGTGTGTGCTTTGAACTGTGAAGAACAGCTCTGTGAACATTCTACAAGAACATTTTACAAGGAAGATCAGAGGTTTCCTGCAGCTTGCTTGGCAAAGAAACTTATCAAAAGTGGGAGCAAACTTCCGCTGGAGTACAGAAAAAAAAAAACACCCCAGAAACACAATATGGATACCAAGAAACAAGACATCAGCTTTAAAAGGTGATAAGTGCACAAGACAGGAGCTTGTAAACTTCACTAAATACGACATATTTACATATCATTAGGCCATAACGATCTCTTTGACACGCAGCGCAACGAATATCACAAAAAAGAACCGCGTGTCAAAATGCTGAACACAACACTATCGTTGCTGAATTACACTTCGATCCAACCAAAAGGCGTACCCCAAAGGTCACGAAGATTACCTTTTAACCCGATCAATGTAACAATATGTTTTCTTGCTGTCATTCTGAACCTTGTTGAAATTGTGATAATCTGCCGCATGAAGAAGAGAAAACAGTTTGAACGGATTCTGCTAAGCCTGTGCGTTGGGGATATATTCGTTGCGGTGTGGTACCTGATAGAAAAATGGTACCAATTTGTAAACAAAAGGGGTTTCTTAGGCGGAAACAAACACATCATTGGCTTTCCAATTCAAATGTTTGCTGTCATGTCCTCGATAACTAATATCATAATCCTTGGAATAGACCGCGTGGTGGCGGTAAAGTATCCGCTCANAATACGACATATTTACATATCATTAGGCCATAACGATCTCTTTGACACGCAGCGCAACGAATATCACAAAAAAGAACCGCGTGTCAAAATGCTGAACACAACACTATCGTTGCTGAATTACACTTCGATCCAACCAAAAGGCGTACCCCAAAGGTCACGAAGATTACCTTTTAACCCGATCAATGTAACAATATGTTTTCTTGCTGTCATTCTGAACCTTGTTGAAATTGTGATAATCTGCCGCATGAAGAAGAGAAAACAGTTTGAACGGATTCTGCTAAGCCTGTGCGTTGGGGATATATTCGTTGCGGTGTGGTACCTGATAGAAAAATGGTACCAATTTGTAAACAAAAGGGGTTTCTTAGGCGGAAACAAACACATCATTGGCTTTCCAATTCAAATGTTTGCTGTCATGTCCTCGATAACTAATATCATAATCCTTGGAATAGACCGCGTGGTGGCGGTAAAGTATCCGCTCAAACATGCGGTATGGATGACAAATCGCAGAATTCATGGGCTCATTGCAAGCGCCTGGATTGGAAGTATAGCATTGTCAGTACTATGTGGGGTTTCTAGGTTCGCCAATCCGCAGGATAAATCTCAAACTGCCAAGGAAATTCCAATCTATATTTTTGGGGGGATCCTTTTTGCAAGCATGGTGATTATCGCTGCAATTTATGCGTTCATCATCAGAACTGTTATGAAGAGAAATAAACTGATGAAAGACATGAAAATTGTAAGCATGCAAGGTGAAGCGAAACGCGAAGAGACAGCGGTAATAATCACGTGCGTTTTAGTCGTAGGAGCGTTTACCGTTTGCACGCTTCCGTTCTGCATCGGTTCCTTGATAGACAGACGCCGCGGCAAGCCAGTCCTTCCAATCAAACTGATTCTGCTTAACCCACTCCTTGACCCGCTGATTTACTTCTTCAAGGGATATATCCAGAAAAGATTGCGCAGCAAGAACGCTGGGACCAAAACACCTACGACGGACTTGAGTAACCGCAGCACACCACTTGTCACAAGAAAAGACGTCCGCGGCTGCAGCGGCGGTTCGAAGTCAAATCTGTTGGAGTTAGCAGTTGCGAATATGCAGAAATTAGTGGATGCTGATGGTAAAGATGAACAAGATTTAAAAACAATATGATAGTTGAATGACTTAAACCTAGCTGAACTCTTTCAGCCCAATGCTTCCCAAGGAAGCTCCATATTTTCAAGTAACAAACAACTTTACATATCATACCGGGTGAATAAAAAACGGTTTAGACGTTTGAAAGCCTGTAGCTTTCAAACCATGTATCAATTTCCTATAAACTGATAATTCCTGCGTAGCTAACATATCAACCTGATAAGAAAATTTAGTTTGCCAAAATGGGTTGTATCGTTCGTATCGTTAGCATTGTTCGTTTATAAATACAAGCGATTTTACAAAAATGCTTCATCTTAAAATCGTTCAATGCTACCAATCCAGCCTCATGATAATAGAAAAAGTACGAACAAAGGCTAAATGACAGTCCAAAATGTATACGATGATGCAGCAGCCTCTTTATATACATATTCAGCAAAGATCCTCGCCGTCAAACTATGCAACAAGGCACTGTAGAGATCTTCAAATTCCCAGGCTAAATACAGAGCATGCGAAAAAGAGTTATTACTATTCTGTTCTAAAAGTTTGGAACGATATTCCAATTGATATTTGAGAGCTCCCGACTATTAGTCGCTTTAAAAAAGAACCAAAGGAGTACTTGAAGAGCTGACTGAAAACGTCCACTTAAAAACACGACCCCCTGGAAGAACAGCATCTTCGGCTAACTAATAATCTATGAGATTTTGATTTTAAATCTGCTGACTGCTCTATGTATTTATTATATCTGATATTGTAGCTGAAGGGTAGTTTGGTGTATAAAGAATTATTTCATATCATAATCATATCATATCAGTAAAGGGATAAGATAAACAGATAGTCGTAAGACAGTGGCGGACACTTAAGCAAATATTAGGGGGGGGCGAAGCTATTGTTTCGGATAAAATAAATTGTTCACTTCTATTGTTTTCAAACAAAAGGGCATTGTTTTCTCCAACATTCGGAGGCGACCTAGTATCCGCCACTGTCCTAAGATTAATGTAGATTCTAAAATACTATTAGAAAACTAGTCTAACCTAATTACAATTTTTCAATTCATAAAATAATAATAAGAAACCCTATGAATATTTACAGTAAAAGAAAGTGCAAATATACAAACACCTATTATACAGTTAATCAGGACATTTTATGAAGATATTAATGGAGTATGGTGGCCCATGACTGCCATTGTATATTGCAAACTTTTATGATAAAAATAATTTATTATGAACTTAAAATGAAATAAAAACCGATTTCATTTTCTTTTTAAAACCAAATTTAAAGCGCGAGTCAATTTTAGTTTTCATTATAAAAGCAAAATAAAAGCAAAAGCAAACTTCGTATTCACTTTATTCAAAAAATACTTGGTTTTGATTTTAGAAATAAAAGCAACTATAACGTTAAAGTTCATTTTCATTTTCATAATAAATGCAAACTTAAAATGAAATTCATTTTAATTTCCAAATGGAAACTAAAGTAAAGTGAAATTCATTTAACAATTCAAACAAAAGTAAAATCAAAATCCCTCTGGCCTATCGCTGTCATAGTATACCAGGATGCATTGCGGTCGAACAATCATTCCCAGGGCCGTATCAAGCCTTACCATGCGCAATGTCGACAAAATACTTGACTTGACCTAACCTAGCNTGTATAAGTAGGCTTGTTTCACGTCTTTGGGTTCGATGTCATCAAAGGGTAGCACTCTTTGGCATTCTGCTCTGAACGGCACATCAAGGAAATCATCTGGTATGTCCAGCACCTTGGAAAGCTCCGCAACTTGTTGCAGCTCTTCTTCTGTGACAAGTACTCCTGCAACAAAAGAACAATACACCGTAATTAAAGATTTAGTTACCATCGTTGGCTAGGAGAAATGTAGTATTGCTTTATACGTGAAATACCAAATGAGTCAGGAAAAAGGATTTTGATTGTGGTCTTTGCGTACAGGACATTGAGGAAGTGTTACTTTTCAGAACTTTGAATTGTCATGCAGCGATAACAGTGGAAGATCAACTTAGATCTGAGTACCTTGCTTACTTCTTCCAATGCCCAAACCAGAAACATGAAAGATTAAGTAAAAAATGCCAACCACAAATTAACTATCCATGAAAAATAGAGGATTGATTTTGTACTCAATTCAGACTTTTAGTAATTGCTTGATTGATCTTTCTTTTTTGTCTTTGGAGTTCAAAATAGATGCAAGCTTGCAGAATGTATGTAAATATTGGTATCCCCTAACAGCAACAATATTTAGTTTCACTCAAGAATATAAGGCTATACATACTTCCTATAGGTAGTCAAATTGCTCCTTACTTCCAAATGCAGTTTTGATAAAACATTTAACTAGTAAAGTACACAATCAGCAACAGTAGATGTTCTAACAGAAATTTATATTCACAAAATGGGCACTTTCTGCACTCTTGAATGTGTTATAGCCAATTTTGCACATCCCAGGCCCAAAAGAAAAAGACCTGCTTTTCTGTAAAAATTTGAGCTGAAACCATAACCAATCCGCTGTTTTGATGGTTTTTTTCATGTTTTTGTGGTCTGTATTTGTTTTTATTAAATTCAGCATACACAGATGTTTTGGTCTTGAAAAAATGGGCAAGGTGTCTAGATCTAAGTTGAATATTTTATCATTGCATAGAAATTCAAATTTTTTACTGGATGTTTTCCTCATTGTTCTGTTTTAAAACAAAAGTAGGTAATTTCTCTAACTCACCTCCTACTGTAGCACACAAAGTTATTTATTCCTTGTTGCTTTGGTTCAAGTATGTGACTGATTTTTGTTACAGTTTTATATAGCTTTCAATTTTGTTTGTTTTACATATTTGCTCTATTGATATTGATCATGATTTATTGCCTAAGAAACCCAGTATGTTTATCACACATGAAAACTGGACATACCACATTCCTGTAGTTCATATTCATCTGGAAAGCTGTGTATATGATTTGGTATACCATTAGGAAGAAGTGTGTCTTTCTGCTGGCGTATCCTGTGGCAGTTCCAAATGTTGTCTTTGAAAGTGTCTAATTCTTTCTGCACCAGAGGAATCATGATATATGCAATAATCATTCTGTGAAAGACAATAAGTTATTGTATTGTTGCATTCAAATGTAAATGGAATATTGAAAATTCAAAAATTCATGTTACGTCACAAATGGATTTCTTGGCCTTTCTTTCTGAACATACATTGCTAGAATATTTGGAGGCAGATCAAGATGAAAATTCTAAATGACGTAGTCCCAAAAAATTACCAAGAAGAAATTTGAAGAACAGGTGATAAATAATTATACAACTATGATCTTAGAAATTAGTCAGGTTGGGGGACTAAGTTTCTTTCAAACTGGCTTTTTGTAAGTGAATATTCGCATTGAATGCTTTAGAGCTTCTTAATGTCACAGCAAACAGTAATGCAGCTTGGAAAAGTGTATTATCAATTATCATCATTTGCCTCTTTTGGTGTGCTTTCTTTGCAAAACATACCTATGGGTTTCATTTCCAGGGTCATAGTGGCCATGATCCTTTAGCCATCTCAGCTGCTCTTTAAAGTATTTCTCCATCCTCTCATGCAATTCCCTCCACCACCGTTCAATCTACGGTTGAAACATCAGTTTTTTATTTCACTTAGAATGTTTACTCCAACACTTCAAATAGTGCAGATGAGAATGAGACTTGATTTGATAAAATTTAATATTGGTCACAAAAGCGAAAGAATTTCTTTCAAAAATTTACAGAGAGCAATTAAAGTTGCCTTACTTGGTTTGATGTAGAGGGCCCATGGATGACAGAATCAGCTGGATCATCAAGTATGCTATGATTGTCATGCAAATACGCATGAATCGTTGCCATAATTCCGGTTTCAGTTCCACGATCAACACGAAGATATGTCGGCATCATCCTTGACTCGTACAAGTACTCGAGATACCAGCGCCCAATAACTAGAGGGTCTGAATTAGTGATCCACACACGAAGCCATAACAGCTTGCGACTGGCAGTATCGAGGCAGCCATAAATTGCCAAAGGAAATGTACTGTTTTGATAGCCCATGAGCTTGTCATGGCCATCGAGCGAGTGCACAAAGTTAGGTCCCTTGGAAGTAAACTTTCCTTTTGGCTTCGTTCGCTTCTTTCCTGGAGCACGCCCCTGAAGACCTTCAGGATCCAGGTCAAACATCACCGCATGTATCAGGTCCCTTGGTACAAGCAGGTCGTGCTTTTGACGAACCTTCTTTTGCATCGCTCTGTATCCCAGGAGTTTCCCGGGGCCATCTAATTCTTTGGCGACAGCATCTTTGACTTCTTCCACAGATACGGTTGTGTCTGAATAAAATATGTCGAAGTGGCGAAGACGTCGATCCAGTGTCCTTATACTCCAGGCATATTGATCAAAATCACGGCGTAGAAAGCTCAGCATCTCCTCTCGCTGTAGTCCTTGCTTGACAAATTTACGCATTTCATCTTTCAGACTCGCATCTTCTTTCCAGGTGTTAGTACGAAAATTGTATGCTGCCGCCATTTTGGTGACAAGTTTTAGGCCTCGTGGCCTCGCATGCATCAACCTTTTAAAATTGGCGGCAAAAAAATTAGCGGGAAATATCCATTGTTCGACCGCAATGCATCCTGGTATACTATGGCAGCGATAGGCCAGAGGGATTTTGATTTTACTTTTGTTTGAATTGTTAAATGAATTTCACTTTACTTTAGTTTCCATTTGGAAATTAAAATGAATTTCATTTTAAGTTTGCATTTATTATGAAAATGAAAATGAACTTTAACGTTATAGTTGCTTTTATTTCTAAAATCAAAACCAAGTATTTTTTGAATAAAATGAATACGAAGTTTGCTTTTGCTTTTATTTTGCTTTTATAATGAAAACTAAAATTGACTCGCGCTTTAAATTTGGTTTTAAAAAGAAAATGAAATCGGTTTTTATTTCATTTTAAGTTCATAATAAATTATTTTTATCATAAAAGTTTGCAATATACAATGGCAGTCATGGGCCACCATAATGGAGGATATCAGCTTACACTCAGCTGAGAGGCCATTCCAAGACTTGGCACCTCTAAAAGAGCAACATTGCTGTCCATTTGTGGAGTTTTTCTTTGGTAGCCTTCGGTCCGTTGCTGTATTCCTAAGATTCCTTGAGGTCAGCTGGGATGTTTTTGTCAAAAGATTACACATGTATTCCTTATGACCCTTTAATCGATCGAGATCACTGTGAAGTGTATCATTCAGATCACTGATATTTTTCGCATGTATTCCTTATGACCCTTTAATCGATCGAGATCACTGTGAAGTGTATCATTCAGATCACTGATATTTTTCGCAGAATGTGAAATACTTGTGTCATCAGCATACATTGTCACATTGCATTTCCGGAGAGACATTGGGAGATTGTTAATAAAAATCAGAAAAAGGAGTGTACCAAGACATGAACCCTGTGGTACACTGCAATCAACCCTCTGTAAATTCGAGGATACGCCATTAACATTGCAAAATTGACGTCTGTTTTGTAGATAGGACTTGAACCAAGAATCCTCATGACCATCTATGCCACATTTCTTCAGTTTTGCAAGTAAAATTTGATGATCAACGGTATCGAAAGCTTTTTTAGGTCGATAAATACCATCGCGGTGTATTTCTCATTT
Source organism: Aurelia aurita (assembly GCA_004194415.1). Classification (NCBI taxonomy): domain Eukaryota; kingdom Metazoa; phylum Cnidaria; class Scyphozoa; order Semaeostomeae; family Ulmaridae; genus Aurelia; species Aurelia aurita. The sequence continues at coordinate 558,812 of REGM01000178.1, forward strand.
TTCATATTAACATACCAATCGTCAGTACTATTTAACAAGCAAGTAACGACAGAGTGTAGAGACCTGAAGCCAGACATGGTGTGAGAACAGAAGCTTGTTATTGTCCAAGTATTCGTAAACCTGGTCATAAACCAGCTTTTCGAATACTCTAGACAAGAAAGGGAGAACCGATATTGGTCTGTAATTGGAACGATCATCTTTTTGCCCACTTCAGTTTCGCTCAAGAGGAAAAGTTCGGTATCGTTTTTCGTAAATATTTTGTTAAATTGTACATTATTAGATTGTGTATAACAAAAGCTTAAATACTGGTTCCCAAACGCGCAGTTTTAGAAATTTGAGCGCCAATTTGACCATTTCCAATTTTCCAATTTGTCTTGCGCAGATATGAAATGTTGGTAAGTTTCACCACCTTTGCACAGCCAAGCAAACAGCATGTCCAGCTACAAAATTTACGTCAGTTTCCCATGGTTTAAACGTGCGGCGAAACTGGACAGCTTGCATAAAAAATGTACAAACACTTTTTGTTAGCCAAACTTTGTTGTCTAGTTTCTATTCGCCAGGCCTTATGGAGCAGATGGACCCAGTGACCTGCTGTGACCTATGCTGTGGTAATCGACCTATTAATTAATCCCTAATTTTGACGTCAAAATTCAGAGCTCACGTAAGTCAAAGTTCAAGAGTAAACAAGTCGCTCTACAGGATTATTCTACCGCGCGAGAACTTCCAAGCTTTATTTCTGGGGGTATCATCAGAACCGTAATGAAGAAAAACAAGGAACTGCGAGCAATGAACCAAGCTCGAGTACAAAATGAAGCAAAACGCGAAGAAACTGCGTTGATAATCCAATGCGTGCTAGATAGTTGTCGTTGCATTTGCGGTTTGCACGCTACCGTTCTGCATCAATTCCTTGATACACAGACGCGACTCTGAGAAGTCAAAGCTCTCAATCAAAGTTATTCTGCTAAACTCGGTCCTTGACCCGTTAATTTACTTCTTCAAGGGATATATCCAAAAAAGACAGAGACAGACTTTTTAGGGCTGCCTGGCTTTCAATCATATTCTAAAAAGCACTGATGATTACCAGATCAATTTCTTTATGTATATTGGTATGGTATACCAAAGCATGATCAAAGCATATCAAATTCGCTTAAAATTTTGTGTGATTTTGGAGCATGCTTCAAAGCGAGGTAGCTTCTAACAGCATAAATTCCCAAACATTCAAAGTAATTCAAGACTTTGCACTATCTCGAAAAATAATCAGGTCCTTGAATCAAATCCACATCAAGCACTGGCCTGTACTTTCCGCTCTTTCCTCCTCCCCTCCGTCTTCCTCTGCAGTGGAAGTAGAGGCTGCACGCATGCTGCACGCATGCTACACGCAGGCTACATTGGTGCATGATTTATGATCGTACATTATGGCAAACGCGGATACCTTTTTCTTAAACCTATGCGCTAACAAGCTATGCTTGATCACTTTATTGACAACAGCTGAAATTGCATGATGAGAAATATAAACTGTAGTCGCAGCATTAAACTCTTAACAATATCAAATAAAAACATTTTAAATCAACAACAGAAATTACATCAACATAATAAAGCAAGCGATAACGTCAATAAAGAGTAGACTTGCTCCAAGTCTAATCCTTTTCTTCGTCAGTAATTCTTCGTCAGTAGTAATGTATGGAGTAAATGCAAAGGAGCGAAAATTGAAAACGAGGCGGGGACGAAGAAAAGGATTAGACTTGGAGCAAGTCTAATAAAGAGCAAAGGATGTCCAATTTCAACTGATTGTATTGTATCTATTATATTCCAACATTCATGATGGTCAGACATTTTTCGGTCAGGGTAATCAGATGTGAATTTTTTTTTTTTTTTTTTTCTATCAAGATTAAAAACTACAATATTTATACTTACATTACACTGTACCATCCATAGTGAAGAAAGACATAAAGTCACCGGGTCTTCACTATGGATGGTACTTACAATTCAAATTAATTTTCAATACACAAAACAAAGAACAAAAACGACAAAATTAACGATACATTACACAAAACAGACAACAAGACAACAAAGCTAAGGCAGATTTCTGGTTAAAAAGGAAGATTGAACTTTTAAACTCGTAGGAAAACGAGAGAAAAAAACAAATTTCAGTTTTTGTTCTGGTAATCTACCTCAGCAATGTGGGACGACAAAGAAAGGAAAGGAGAACACAACATAAAACTAATAGGGAACTGCTGTTGCTAATATGGCATCGCTAGATCAATCCAATCGGCCAGAATTTTTTAGAAATGAGATCGTCGCATCCAGTATTACTCTATTTTCAATAGTACCTAAGGATGGATTTCCAAACAAAAGTCGATCACAAAGACCTTCACAAAGATGTGAATTTTTGATAGTGTAGCAACAGTTAGAAGCAATGTTATTCGTCGCAACACAAAATAGATAGTGCCTAGTCAAGGCGGATATATTAGGACACAAATACTGCACAGGTAGTATAGCAAATTATTACAAAGTGCTTCAGTTTTCCCAAGTTGCAACCTGAAGTTTACAGAAAAAGCAAAAGCAAAGATATCCAAGGAAGAGCCGTAGAATTAAAAAGGATTATCAAAGATGATGGTATGTTGACTGTCTACAGTATTGGCCGGCCCGAAAAGTCCTGCTATGGTAGTAGTTGCCACATAGAAAAATAAACACACAAAGTAGGTTATGCATCTGCCCCCTTGTGTAATTGTGTCTGGGGCCAAATTTCCCCCAGGGACACGTTAAAAGGGGTCCTAAAACAGTTTCTATATTGAAACGCTGCCTTCTGTTAGAGCGATTTCAGATTTTTAAGTCATCCATATAACTCTAAAAGTATTGTTTGCTGTGTAGGTAGCATGGGAGCTCAAGGCGACAAGCAACAAGACATTATTGCGAATCTTCAAGGCAATTCTCTGCTACTTCCACGGGCTGTAGGAAACATTCGGATTGGTCTTTCGAAAATGATGCGATTTTTAAGATTAAATTAGCCGCGATGTTTTCACAGCGGCTTACTGTTAATTAGTAGCCACTCGACGGTTGACACAGCAGACGCTAATAAACTGAAATTCTGGGCAGATTAGCGTCTGCTGGGTCAACCGTCCAGTCGCTACTAAATAAGAGGAAGCCACTGTGAAAACATCGCAGCTAATTCAATCTTAAAAACCGGAACCTATGACCACAACATTTTCCAAAGACCGAATGTTTCCTACAGCCCGTGCTCCTTCCTCCACTCATTTATCTCAATCAATCTCATCACAGAAATTCTCTTCTAGTATCTCGTCTGATGTCAAAAAGAGACTGAGTTTGAAATCGAGGCACAATGCAATTCAATCGCTGATGTACTGGTATCCGTTCTCTATTGCTTTCGGAACTTTTACGAGCTCGCAACTGATCAGCCACTTTACAACACAATGACTTCGAATTTTATCGAATTTCCATTGGAAGTCTTCGCAATAATGACCTCAACGACAAATATTCTTATTTTGGGAATCGACAGGTTACTCGCGGTGAAATACCCATTGCGGCATGCAGTGTGGACAACAAGAGTTAAAACATGCCTACTAATAGTTAGTGCCTGGGTAACGAGCATAATTTTATCTTTGCTGTCGAATGCCAACCGCCTTGCGGGAGATGAAGCTCTTAACGCGGGGAGAACTTCTACAAGAATCTTCGCCGGGTTGCTGTTCACATCTGTTGTAGGGATAACTGTGCTATATGCATTAATCGTTCAAACGGTGATGAAACGCAACAAGGCAATGCGTCAGGCGAATAACTCAACGGGAATGCGGAATAACGAATTCGTAATAACGACAACTTGCGTGTTAGTAGTTGCTGTACAGCTACAGCTGTTAATGAGGACATTCGTTTTGTCTCATTTCAGCTACTGTCCGCTTGTTTGGATGTTCTATGATAGAGCTTTGAATCATAGAATAAATCGTATTCACGAAAGGGCATTACGCATTGCATACAAAGATAACGAGAATGATTTCGGTTTTCTCTTGGAGCAGTCTAAATCCATGCCAATACATGTAAGAAACCTACAGTTGCTCATGACTGACATTTATACAACAAAATGCCGTCTGAATCCACCATTCATGAAGGATATTTTCATGCAGCGAAACCTTAGCTACAGTCTAAGGCATGGCGATGACGCTCAACTTCCAAAAGTACGAACTACGTCCTTTGGAGTTGAGTCCATTACTTACCTTGGAAATAAACTGTGGCAGTTTTTACCGCAAGGAATAAAGCAATCAAACAGCCTTCCTATCTTCAAAAAACAAATTAAATGTTGGAATGGTGAAAAATGCAACTGTAGGCTCTGCAAAATATATATCCCAAAAGTTGGGTTTCTAACAGGATAGATTTTTAACTCTTTTTGTCCTGTAACATTTTTTATCTGATTGTATATTGTGTATATTGTAAATAGTAGGCCTTAATTAGCTCTAATTTAGCTATTCATTTTTTTCTAGCCTACTTTAAATAGATATTTAATAATAATAATAA
>REGM01000178.1:564330-627646 GCA_004194415.1 Aurelia aurita
ACCCTAGTATCATACCCTACCCTCCCCTACCCAACCCAACCCTCCCCTACCTTATTAATTTTTAATACCCTATTACAATATTTTTCTATTCTTTACATTAATCTGTCTACTTTTATTTACAATATTTTTTCGTTTTTTATAGTCTAAAGTATATAATGAAAACTGGGCTATCAAACTAATATAAAATCAAAACGGAAATGCTTAAATCAAAGATTTGAAGCGATTCAGAGAGGTTGCCTGCTTAGCTTCAGTATTTAGGCTATTCCAAAGTTTGGCACCTCTAAACGAAAATGACTTCTGCCCATTGCATGTGCTTTTCCTTGGCAGCTTTAAGTCAGTGTTTGTATTGCGTAGCTGTCGTGCTGCACCTAACGAATTTCTTGTGAACATTTCACTCATATATTGGGGTGCTAGATTGTTGATAGACTTATACACCATCGTCCTGCTTTCGTGTTTAATAATGTCACTAACTGTTCTCCAGCCTAGATTCTGAATCAGTGGTTTGCTAGAGGCGTCAAAACTGCTATTAGTGATGATCCTAGCTGCTCTATTTTGAAGCTTCTGAAGTTTTCAATTGTTTTATAAGAACCAATCCATTGTATTCATTGTTTAAGAACCCAGGCTGACTTGCAAAATAGTAGGTTCTTATACGCGGGTTTTTACTGTATCCAACAAGAAATCAGTTAGATCTAGACATCTCAAGGTAGAACATAGAATTCTCCAAAAGAGGTTTTTTCTATTCTGGTGCATAAACGTGGAACGAAATCCCATTGCAAATTAGAATGCGTCCCACGATTACCACGTTCAAAAGGAAACTAAAGGAATTCCTACACAATTAGCATCCTTCCCGAAGCACGATCCCTAGGAAGACCAGCAAATCTTTAAGGTTTTAATGGTTATTTTCCTTTTAGTTTATTTAAATTAGCTGATAGGGTTTTTGTGTTAAGATATGATTAAATAAATAAATAAACATCGAATGAGTTTGCTATCGTGTTGTCAAGGCATCTTTTGCGGCGTGCTTTATTTACATACGAGGATGGGCTAGACGGTCGTAGTTTGAGCAATGTCTGCTACCGGGTAAATAAAAAAACGCCTGATGTTTGAAAAAATACCGTTCTCTGACTATCAAAGCAATAATATTGGCAAATGTCTTGTTCAATAGCCACTTTGTTTAGTTAGATCTGAAAATTTACCGGGGTTAAATTGGCCTCTCATTCCAGGAGTTATGGGTGATTTTCTCGAGAAGGCTCTTCAAAAAGTGTCGAAGAACGGCTTAAAATGATCAAATTACTTCGGATTTCCTGCCTCACAGCAATGACAGTTACCTGCGTTAGCATCAGTGGCCCGTATTATCCTCTTGGGAGATGGAATCCCTCTGCAAGGGACGTTCTCGAGAAAATCCCTTATAAAATCGGAACGGAGTGACCGATTTCGGCCAGTAAAAATTCTAAAATTAATTCAAAATGTCGGCTATTCAATGATACATCAACATATATTACTGCTTTGATAACTAGGGAACAGCAGCCTTTCAAATGGCGTGCGTTTTTTCGACTCACCCGGTATAGGTACAAAATCTGCCCCGCTACCTCCTCCCAAAGAATATAACATTTTCCTCCGCAGAAGCACAGGTGCTCCTCCATAAGAACAACTGCAGCGCCTAACGACCTATGATCTCACCTGGTATTGTTTTCTCCATGAAGACCTACAGCCATTCGTAGCTCACGCTAAAAGAAACATATTGAAATGAATAACTCTTACCTTACAACACGAGTATGTCCCTCTGACCTTATCCAATCTATGGTGCCAATACACTGCAAGGGAAAAGGGTGTGCGTAAATAACACTAGTCTTTGCACGAGTACCGGATGAGAAATATCATACTGCACAAATAAAACAAATACATCGTAAAATTCCAGATTCTTCGTCTTAAGAAGGCTTCAATTTAATTTTCAAGATAACATGAACAGAACACAACGTAATATAACATAAATTAACGTAGCGGAACATAACATACTAAGATAACATAAAATGAAATAAACGTAACGTAACGTAACGTAACGTAACGTAACGTAACGTAACGCAACGTAATGTAAAATACATTAACATAATATAACGCAGCGTATCACGACAAAACGTAACGTAAATCACGTAACATAACCTAGCCTAACATAACAGAACGTAATCGGGCATGATATGATAATAAAGGGCAGCAGCAGCGCAACAGAAAAGGAGAGACAACATTCGTGAAGAAGAGCTTTACAGAAAAAACCATAACTTCCCCAATAAATTCATAATACATGTTGCATTAATTTAAGAAATTATTCAAAACTTAAAGATCTTCATTTTATGATGTCTATTGAGAATAGTACTACTAACGCTGTCTAAAAAAATTTAGTATTCGATACCTTCAATAATTCTGACGGCAGAGCCAAAAATGATTTCCGTTTATTCGATGGGTCGTAAAATAAAAATTGTGATTCGCCTGCTCACCAAATTTCTATATGTAACTAAAATGGCTTGAAATGATTTACCATTGTCGATGGTTCTGCTCGATTCTTGAGCTCGCAAAACTATCTATTTTTTTAACTTTCCGTCGGAAATCGATGCAAAATAGATCCAAAACCATTGATCGAATAACAGCTTCAAAACTCTCGAAAACAAATTTATTTTATTCTTCCGTCATACAAAGTTTGATCAACAAAATCGAGTCACACATTCTTAAATACAACCGACTGAACCCACGAAATTCTTTTTTGACAAACCCGGTATTCTAAATTCCATCTACATACAAAAGAAATTATTTGATAAGCTAGAAATATGCTGAACTATGAATATATATATATATATATACCGGGTGAGTCAGAAAAAACGTGGGGCGTTTAGCAAGCTATAATTTTGGTGAAAACAAGTCAAATCGAGAGTGGTGAAGTTTTATATTGCAGAAGAAAGATTGAATTAGCTATAGAAATTTAGTTTGTTAAAATCAGTCATTTCTTTCCATATTTATTTGCGATTTTGTGATATAGCCATTTTGGTGAAAAGTATCGCTAGTAAAAGAATTTTCTGCTTGCTAACAATGACAATTTAAATGACTAGTCCCCAAGGGATACAACATAAGTAACATTAGTTTTCCTTTTGTGCTCTAACACAATACATGCGTTGTTTCAATTTTTTTGGTAGAAAAACAGTATGTTTGTCATGGTTTAGAAGGTCACGCGTGCATGAGTATCAATCTAATTGAAGGCCTATTTTAGCAATCTTGTGAAACACTATTTTACTAAAATCGCGCGTAATTCTGGAACGGAAAGACCGATTTCGACCAACCAAATTTTCATATCTAAGTTAGCCTTTCTTCTATGCAATGAATTTTAAAGAAACGAATTTGTAAATTAAACCGCATCAATAAAAGTTGGCAAACACCCCACGTTTTTTCCGATTCACCCGGTATACGATTGAACTATAATACTATGAATATATAACTTATATTAGATTAAAGACTACATAATCCTGATTTCCCATTTTGTGTCTAAAAGACAATAATGTAACTAAAACGCATCTCTAAAACGTTATCTCTAAAAGCTTAGACAAGTCAGACTTTTCTTTCCAGACGACTTGGGCAAGTCCAAACAGCTTGCAGCTGGATAGCCGGATGATTTTTGGTCCGGCAGTTGTGATCTTGATTTTTGATCAATTATTTTGAAAATGTTGGATTGCTTTCAGTTGGGTCCAACTGCAAAAATTCGGTCAAGTGAGGTTACACACGTCTCATGAATGATTAACGAGGAGCTGTTCGGAACAAATCGTACTTTCTTTTTCTGTCAAGACGACTTAGGCAAGTCCACTAAAAGCTAGAGAGTCTCGGAGGTCCTTCTCTCTTTGATTCAAGACTACAGAATCCTAATTTCTCATTGCATGCCTAAAAAAAATAACATGTTTAGATTTGATCTAAAAAATAACTAGGAAAAGCAGGAAACTCTCGGATGTCCTTTCATGAAAACGGAGGGCAGAAACATATCCCGAATTTTCAAGGAAAGAAGCAATTTACGCTTTAAAGATTCTTGGTTAACACTGGCCCTTTGTGGCAGTGTCGCAGAATATTTAACATAAAAAATTCGATTCTGGCTAGGCCCTCATGGCGTTTCACCGTCATCTAAGCGCGCAAAGGATCAGTGTTAACCAGGAGTCTTTAAATGGTAACAGTGCTAACAGCCCAAACAAACACTTGAAAAACAGCTTTTTACATCATTTGAAATTACGTTTGATAAACCACATTTTTACTCCTTGTTTCTGGCAAGCACAAGTCTATACAAGACTATGCTCTCAGCTATACTTTATGGCTTGAAGGGAACTTTAGGTGCTTTGGTGTAACTCTACTGTGAACTGTTTTGAAATCTTGATTATTTTCAAAATTACAGCATTTTTATATTTCAACTCGTTTGAGGTTGCGACATCATCAGATTACTAAAATTGTAAACCAGAAGGGTGAAAGACTTGTGATCATCACCATGTTGCAGATCTTCATAAACGATGGTTTTCTTAAAAATTCCATTACAGTAATTGTAATTTAATTTCCTTCATCAATTTGGAAGATATGATGGTCTTAATTTTTGTCAAAAGTTTGCTTGAACTCTCTTTGAAAAAAGAAAAAAGCCGAATTTTTTAAAATAATCAAGATATCAACAAAGTTCACGGTAGAATAATAGCAAAGTACCAAAAGTTCCTTGCAAGCCATTCAATACACCATTTCAGAGTTCGCAACGCCATATTGCAAGTGGGGCAAACAAATCAAAATTTTCGATGAGGGCCCATAGGAAATCGCCGCGTGCGACTCGGAAAGTTCGTTTTATTTAAAACTTAGACATTTTTTCAGGCAAAACTTTTAATTAATAATTACTTATAGAACCTTTTTGTGTGATATTTTGGAGGATTTAGTGCATTTTTCAAGTTCAAATAGAAGAAAGTGTGGAGGGTACTAGGCCAATTCTATTGTTTTCCGACAGCCGTGGAGCGGCGAACTAACAAAAATTCCTAGTGAGTACAGAGTACAGTTCTTACATTTACGTAATAAAATCTTGTTTATATGCAAGAAAACATAAATTCATATTTAAATTGACTAAAAATGAGATGATTTGCGGCCATTTACAACTGAAATATCGGAATTTAAAACAGTTTGCAGTAGGCCGCAATTGAAAGTTTGCCCCATTTGCGACATGGCGTCGCGAACTCCGAAATGGTGTATTTACAGAAAGATGTAATAGCAATTTACACCAATTTTTAAAAGACTTGGAGCCTACGCTGGTATTCATATCATGACCACGGGCTGTAGGAAACATTCAGATTGGTCTTTGGAAAATGTTGTGGTCATATGTTGCGGTTTTTAAGATTAAATTAGCCGTGATTTTTTCACAGCGGCTTCCTGTTATTTAGTCGTGTGGCTACTAAACATTAGGAAGCCGCTGTGAAAACATCGCGGCTAATTTAATCTTAAAAACTGCAACCTATGACCACAACATTTTCGAAAGACCAATCCGAATGGGCCATTTGAAACTGTTGATACTTTGTTCGGCCAATTCTAACCTACACATTATTTAAGATCATAACGGAAAAACTTCATATTCAAATTTATAATTAGTGGTCCATGACCAATTTTCTGTCATTAAAACACAAAGCATTTTCAATGAGTTCTCCTGCACGATGGCAGTGAATGTCCTGCTTGTCGACATCTTCATATAATTCGGCTTGATCGATATTCGAATCGCAAAGGACTGATCGGGACAGACGTTTAAACATTCTAGTACAGATGTTTGTACGTTATCCTTTTCAACTTTGTTATCATCTGTAATCCCGTGGTATGATCTTGCAATGATATATATACACTTATCCGATTTTCTGTTGTATAACATATCTTTAACTTGGACGCCTGGTAATTTTGGTATCAGTCTCCATATAGTGGCAACAGAAACATTGCCTGTATACGTTAGGCCGTTTTTCGCTTTCGGGTTCTTGTCAAGGGAACAGACGCATAGCCTAGCGTCGACGCCGTCATCCGCACAAGCGCGGTACAGGCCCCAACGCGATAACCGTTCGAAACTCAACAACTTGATGAAATTTTCGCTGACGTCAGGTTTGATGTTCGACTGCGTTTCAACGTGAAATATTTCCTCATTCTGGTCAATACCGCTTCCGGAAGCAACGACAAAATCAAAGCTTGAAATGAGCGTTTCACCTAAATTCCGTTCTCGAACATTGCGATAATAAAGCGGCACGAGATGATGGCATTTCCGCGGGCCTAAGATAGGTTTTTTGGAATCGAAGCCTGGATTTGACGTTGAGCTGCTACCGGCGTGTCTTTGCCGGTCAATCTCGTTATTAAGTACGCCAACACCGTATTCTAATATTGACAGCTGAATCGAATCATTCTTTACATCATTATCCCAACCCTCGCACACGCAAACGTTGGGCAGTTTCAGCGGCAAGTCATCGCACGTCCGCGCAGCTGGTATCAATCCCAAGATACCACGCTTTTCCGGCAGTTTGAAAGTCATCGCAAGGTCTGCAATGGCATTCAGCGCGTGATTTAGATCGACCATTGTAAATAATCGCTTCTGATTGGCTCTGAGGGTATCCATTGTTGAATCACCGAGCCTCAAAGCAACCCCCTTTGGCACGACCATAAAGAATGATGGGTGATACATCTCGTGACGGCCTTCGAGGATTTTACGCACGAAAGGCGTGTACGTGTTGCCGTGATCAGCCATTAAGATTGTCAGCGTGTTCTCTAACTTTGACACACCCCTCACGTATTTGGCCAGTCCCTTGCTCAAGGTCTGTGTTCGAGTACCGTGCCAGTCGTGGGCGGTGTTCAAAGACGTGTAGCTAATAGTTGGTTGGTTTGAGTACCTATGCCACATTAAAGAATAGTCGAGATGGTAATCGTGTTGAAATTTGCCGTTGAAACAGATCTGGTTGTCCTTCGATTCACTGAAAGGGTTGTTGAGGTTGTTGCTTTTGAGAATTCTGCAGCTCGCCGCTGTAGTTCCTGTGAAAAGAAAAGAGACAACATCAACATCATATTAATACTGCCTAAACTCCAGCATTGACTTGGCAATTCCTTTACAAGAATCAGCTCGTTTCGTAAGCATTGCAGAAATAATCGATAAACTTCGAACGAAATGGCATGAAAGATGACGTCATTGTGACGTCATAATAAGACGAAAATGACCTTTTCTGAAATTACAACATTGATTTTCAAATTCATTGTAAAATTTGGCATATTGAAGTGCCACTATGGTAAACTTTACCAAAAAATTGAACGGGGACCCAATTTGCTACACTTCAATCTCGACTAATTGCCAAATCAAATTCAGACCGCATTTCGCGTCTTTGTAACGGTCAGCTCCTACGCAGCGAAGCTTCTCATCTTCATAAGGGGGAGCTAAGGCCAAGTCGAGAGCAGGCGAGAACGAAAGAAAAACAAATTTTCAAGGTTGTCATCAACAAAGATAACACAGTGGGTAAGAGTATACTTCAGTACACCTATAAACGCCATGAAATCAATGCATTATATAGCCCAGCCCATTGCCGAAGCCGAGCAGACCACCCCTCATGTCATCTCATCCCAAGGCTTTAAGCCATTCTCCGAGGAGAGAAGCATACAAAACTTTTGTTAGGATGACTAACGGTGGCACCTCCCAAGGCGGCCAGACCAGGACTCGAACCAATAACTTTCTACAAAGAAGACGATCGTTCTAACCACAAGGCTAACCTCCACCTTATCTATGTAGCAGCTCGTATCTCCAACATCCAAGTTTTTAAAAAGTCATAGTACAATTTAAAAGGCAAGGGAGAGCAATCCAAAACAGGAAACACCAGGAAAAACCGCAGAGTTTGCAGGAAGTTTGGATGCTGTGTCCTTTTATGGTTGCCAATTCCGTCCCAATAAAACTAAGAGGCCCTCCAGAGCCAGATAGACCTTAAACCTATAGTTTCCAACATATCCCTACCTCCTTGAAAACATTATTTCTGTCCTATAAAATTATGTTTGAAATTAAAATATATTCGCATAAGGCACTTTACAAACAAAGTTTGTTGAGAAATTGTTAAGGTATTTATTTAATATTTTGCTTCAAATCTTTTTTAAGTCGGCAACTGTGCAATAAAAACACTACTTAAAAAACTGGTGGTAAGGTAAATAGACCTGTTAGCTATCCTACAAAGGCGTCTGAATCGACGATTGCGCTAAAGATGGCGGAAAGGAATTTTTTACCATCATGCTTTGCGTCGGATCGAATTCGATTGATTTGATTGGTTAATTTCTTCAATACCGCAAATGATCTTGGTAAAAGATTCCTCGACACGATCTTTAGCGCAACCATCTATCGAATGATATTTCTGTACACATTTATTCGAAAGGTTCGATTGAGCGGCGTTAGAGCATCGATCGTTATTGTGCATATTCCAAAATTTGTCAGATTTCTCTAAAATATATGAAAATATCGCTCGAGCCAGACTCTTTCGTGGAATAGCTAAAAGGTTTACTGTATTTAACGAAAACTAGAGAAGGTAATGTCTTGGGGGTGTAGCAATTCCCCTACGGCCCCGACTCTGAGTAACTCGTGTAACTTGAGACCAAACAGAGAGGCATGGACCACAGAAGATAAAACCCGCTTAGTGTCAAAAGGCAAATTTGACCTTTGATTATTTATCAATGGAACTCTGTTCTCAAAATCTGTTTTGATCACTTTAAAAAAGTAAATGAAAGCTCGAAATTCTCTTCAAACAAGACTTACTACTTAATCACAGAATGAAATCATGTGGTATCAAGGTGACTATGAAAGTGTACAGAATTCGAATCTTGGATTAATCAGCAGTAATCTTTCTTAAGCTTTTGTTCTATTCTCGTTTCCATTGGCTACAGGTAGACCCAAAAACTTGTTCGCCATTTGTGCAGCTACTGTGAAGGAGTGACAAATGAAACTGCGGTCTTTGCAAAGTATATATACCACAGGTTGGGTTCCTAACAGGATAGACTTTCATGTTTTTATCCTCATGTAATTAACCTTGATATAAATATTTTAATTTTTTTCTGTAATATTGTATTGTAAAGTAGGCTTAAATTAGCTCTAAATTTGAGCTATAATTAATTCTCGCCTACTGTAAAAAAACAAAGTAATGACGATGATGAGGAGCCATGAATCCAATTTTCCCGCTTTTCAGATTTCAGATATGTTTCACGGGTCATGGATATGCTTGTTTGGAAAAAGAACGCACGCGTTCTTTTAAAAGAAATATTTCATAAGAAACTTAACTCTGTGACTAAAAAATTAAGAAACTTCAGTACTGGGACAAAAATATTCAAGAAAATTTTCTTTTAGTGAAGGCAATCCAAAACATACTTCCACTTTATTTTGACTCGTTGTATTGTATTACTCAGAAGGTACTTGAGCAGCCTGGTTCCCAGTCGTCGATGTTGCGGAGGAGACAAACGCGTTTTCTTGTTAAGAAAAGGGGTTGAATTGTGAAGGAGAAGGAAGAGCTCAACATCAACTCATTTGAGACCTCTTCGCTGGAGTCCAGTCCCCTTAGTCGAAAATGACGAAGGGAACCAGACTGGTACTTGAGTAATGTCTAGACAGTGCTAGGGCTTCAGAAAACTTCGTTGTGAAGTGTTCACTAGGACACATGAAGTTAGCATCAAGAATATTATGAAACTCCCAAGAAACTCTTAAGAACCTCAAATAATTAAAGAAACATAAATAAGAGTATTCAAAATGAGAATTTTAAGAAATTGTCAGTATACTAGCTCCAGACTTTGTACTATGGCTCAATGGTAGCGCGCTTGACTACCAACCTGAGGGTTGGTGGTTCGAGTCCCCGCCCTGTCGAACCTGCTACGTAGAGCGAGGAGAGTCACCAACTCTCTGTAATTCCAGGCTAAAGGAATCGCGAGGTGTGGTCACATCGAGAGGAAGGACCAGGACACTGCTTCGATAAGCTTAGCTTCTCAGTGTCCTAAAACTACCTTCGGATGCTAGGTAGCAATATAGAAAAAAAAAGACTTTGTAGTACGGTTTCTTAACTTTGGGTCCCATTCTTTTGATAAAAATTTCTTGCAGAGCTTCTTAATTTTCATAAAATTGAATTTCACAATTTATCATAATTCATTGAGGACCGCAAATATAGTCTTTCAAGCCCAGAGGATTGCAAGAAGGAACCAAATCATGAAAAAAGTTGTATTTTCTTATCTGGGTTATTGAAGGACATTTTGTTAAAGGACAATTCCGGGGTCGGTATGATTGATGATAAAATGAAAGATTATACTGTCATGAATGGTGTATCGTACTTTTTTCCAACTTTTTTGTCTTTTCTCTACGAAATTACGTTTTACAATCTGCGATAAATGCGTAGTGACGTCATTAAGCATGAGGTCAGAGCGTTCTGACGTCACGTTCAAAGCAAGAATCAGCCTGCCCTATAATTTTTTCGCCTCAGAATCGTGACTAGCCTCCATATCGCGTACTCCTTAAAAAAATGGAGACCCATGATGGCGAAATTTGGCCTAAATTACCAAGATGTTTATTGAGTTGACAGCCGGAAACACAAGTCTAAATGTGGAAAAAAGTTTGTTATTCGATTCAGGAGATGGTAAGTTTGCTTACTAACCTTAATTTTACAAACCCCAGAATTGTCCTTTAAAAACACTTTACAACTCATAACCAAAAGTTGAAAAAGTTTCTGAACCTCGAATCTACCTCTCATCGCTTCTAGTAGAGTTTCTTAATGTTCTGGATAAGGCTACTAGAGTTTCTTACAAGCGGTTTCTTATAAAAAATGAGTGTACTACTGGGTCAAATACGTATAACTAAAAGGTGGCGGAGAAAATGGGAACAAAAATCCCACTTCCTGACCTTCTTCTATCAGCTAAATTGAATTTATACAGTTACCTGTATCATCAATCTTGGCTTTTTTAAGGGACTTCAAGTACTCCTTCCATGATTTCGGGAGACCAAGCTCTAGCCGTAAGCCCCAGACATGGTCCCAACACAAATCATCTTGGTACATAGTTGTATATCCAGCTTTTTTGAATTTCCCAAATAAATTCCCGTGACCAGAATTTGATCTTTCTCGCTCTCTCTCCGAAATATTATTGGGGAGTAATAACCCCGTAAATAATGCATGGGAATTTTCAGCAGTATGTCCATGAACGGATTGGAAAGATATAAAATCGAGGATTTCTCCAGATGAGGATCTGTCGGAATTTATATTTTCGAATTCTTCAATAACAACAGGAAGTGATCGATAAAAATGAGCACGAGCCACTGAATCTAATAACACGATATTAATATTGATTTTCGCGGCATCGTTTACTTTGACTTTGCCGCTTCTAGGGGTTGACCATGACAACAGCTGCTGCGGGGTATCTAAGGTACCATTAGGTAATAAGCATGCAATGAAAAGAAAATTGAATCCATCAGCGGACGCCTTGTGCAAGATTTTAGGCAATCCTTTCTCCAGTTTAGCGACGCTTTGAAACGAGCCTTTTAATTCGTATTCCCCGTTTTCCAGTTTAACCCCTTGAACACCGACTTTGGGGCAATTTTTCGGTATTTTACATTTAAAACCACCCTTTCCATGGAATTTGCAGAACTCTATGTGTTCACTTGCTTTACAGGTCAGTAAGTCTTCCGTATAAGGATAAACTTCTTTCGCGTATTGGCAAGCTTCTGAAGAAGCTTTGTGAGGCTTGCAGGCAACTTTTTCTTGGATAAAATTACTAACAAATTTTGGTTTCAGCCTGTTGGTAGGACAGTCCGTATTTTCTTCTTCAGAGCCTGTGTTTTCTTTTTCGGAGTCGAGAACCTGTGAGTTGTCTTTGTGATTTAGGTTACGAGTGATAACAGAATCACTCGATTTCTTTCTGTCAATTTTCACAGAATTTTGCAGGATACCCGTCTGCAAAGGATTCTCAGTATTTTTTGCTCGCAGTTCAGTGTTTGTTGACAAAGAACCGGATGTAGGAAGCCTCGAGTCAACAGCAACTTTCGTTTCTAATCCACTTTCTGTATTACCGCAGTATTTTGTTTTACAACCATCATCTCCGACCAAAACATTGTGACTCGCTTCGCCGTTTATGAATGATTTTATCCCTCTTCGATTGCTATTATCTGCTCCACGATGCGTGCCATAAATATTCAAAGTTATCACGATATTTATGATAATAAGAGACGCCACTCCAGCCACAACTGCGAGCAAGGATAATCTCCTCAAATGTCGCAGTTGCATTTTGTGAAATCGTACTTCAGCTCCTCAACTGAAATCAAAACATTTGTCTCTGTCTGCTAAAACAGCTTGTAACTTGAGTATCAAATATTTGCAAAACAAACCAGAATATCATAGACACCAAGAGTCAGGATCGTGTCGCGAGACAGTGCTCGAGGCTAGAAATCTTCGAAGAAGTCTAATCCAAAGTTATTCCTCATTTTGCTTTCAGAATTTCATCTCTTCGCAATTCGCCGGTAACGGGAAGGCCTATTTATGAGTGTCATGCCAAGCAAATTCATACGACAGGGAATAAATCATCAGCTATAACCAATACTGCTGCATTTATCTTTTGATGTAAATTAATTTAATCAAACTTCACATTAATTCCAATACAATGTGGTACTCTAAACACAGTAGGCTCGTTGACCAATTGCGTGCATTAAAGCTTCGAAACAGCGATCATACTGCGTTAAATCCGCTACTAAACAGTTCCTTTTACTATCGTTAACTCTGATTAGGACAGACTTTCATTTATTTTGACAGGTGTACAATCTTCTGCTTTCTTTCCTGGTATTTGTCAAGAGCACAGTGGTTTACAAGCAGCTGTCTTTAAAGAATGTGTGTGCAGCGAAACCAGAACTTTGACAAAAGCCAGCCACGATATAAGCAGGTTACTTCGAGGATTTAATAAAGCTGTCTGTCCCCTCTTGTCTTGTGTTTAAAACTCTTCCCTGCAGCTTCCCTACAGCTTCCCTACAGACTTGTTTACATGTGTTTTCCGCAGACGCGATAGCCATGGGCCTGCTCATCATGGCATCCTGCACTGCAGCAACATGATGTAAAATTTGTTGACAATCGCTTATAACGAATATCGAATTCTACTATCAAATCCTTGCTACACAGCAGGGGCGTACGCAGCACTTGNAGTGAATCTCAAGGATCATCTTTTTGAAAAGTGGGGGGGTCCGGACCCCCCCATTCCCCCCCTTGGGTACGCCACTGCTACACAGGGCCGAAACTACTAGTCCTCGACTTCCTCCAGGTGCTCCAAAAGATATAATGTAGTATCTAAAGGAGGATTTTCTGGTTTATACAAAGACCTGGTTGACTTTGTGGTCATGATTCAAACCAAAAAACCAACCTAGTGTTTTCTATAATAAGACGGGAAATGATACTCTTTTTGTGTGGGATTCAATGTACTGTATCAGTATCTTCTTATCTGTCTGCAAAGGCTTTGCATTTCGGCGGGAGACAGGTTTATTCCACATCAGGCAACTACAACCAAATACTGTATTCGTGACCAAAATCCCTTCAGGAATGAGCACATGGGTGGGTCACGTGATTAAATTTCAACGTATTTTCCCGCTCTTTTTTGCTCACGTTCGTAATGGGCCTTAGCCACGTAGCCAAAGATACGAGCAGCGCAAAACTTGGTATGTGGCTCAGTTAGATGATAGAAGATTCGAATAAAGCTTCTATCATGGCTGCTGGCTTTATCAGTCTCTGTTGCGTCTTGTTCACTGCCATCTTGATCACCGCTGCCACCACCACCACAGCTTTGCTTCGGTTTACTGTACCATGCATGGAATCGGATTGGCTTCTATTCTTGCTCATACACTATTCACCTGAAAGATTTAACTGTAATGCCAATCGACCCTTTTATTCTCCATTCCAAGACAAACTCCCTGCAAGCCAAAAATACCCATGCATGGAAGCAAACCAAAAGTTTATAGTTAAATTTCGTTTCGCTAACTTTCTATATATTTGTTATATTTGTTTGTTAATTTATGTACCTAACTGAATTGAATTTCCACCAAACATGTAAGTCGGCTTTTGCATGTGGCCCTTCGCTGCCCCCGAGTCATAATTCCACGTCCCCAAGCATTTTTTTATAGCCCTGATCGCATGTTGATTTGGAAAAAATAAACAAAATTGTAACGCAAAATTGTGTTTTCTCGACTTTGTCTTCGCTTTCCCATGGCAATGTTGTGATTAGGCCATCCAATGTTTTCATTAGTGCCTCGTTCGTTTGGGAACTGGGCACAAATGAAAAAGATCGATGGCCTAGGAGGCATCGATAAAGAACGTACGCTATTTTTTCTGATTTTCAGACCCCATCTCCCTTGTACGATTTTTGAATAGGGAAAATAGGCAATTATATGGAGCGTACACTTTTGGTTAGATCCCCTCCTTCCACTAGTAGGTATGTACTTTATGGATAGCTTCCAAATCGACAGCCAAATACGCGAGGTAAGTTTATCTATTTTTCCAAATCATTCCACTCCTAGTTCCACGCAACCCGTGACTTGCCATATGTTAAACTGCACACCAGATTTATATACACAATTTACAAGATGAAGCCACTCGCGCTAGTCCCTTTTGCTAATTTGAGAAATTTCTATAGTCAATTGTCATCAAAAAACCCTTGTAAAGTTTCAATTGTAAGCAAACATTCAAACTAAACCTGAGGGCACTCATCAACAAACAAAACATTTCGCGCTCCTAGCTACATACCGTAAAAGCCCAATAAAGTACGGGCTTATTTAATTTCGAAGACTCCAAAGGGAGAGGTGGCATATTAGAGACGGGGGCTTAATCATAAAATCAAATGACCACGCTATAAATGATAGCTTTTTAGATCTTTCACCTCCTATTTTTCAGCATCAACCAAGGGTGTCAGGACACCGATGCTTTGATAAAATATTTATTTGCCTTGTTTTAATTGTTGTTGTCTTCTTTGTTTTGTTTTCCCTGTCTTCGTATTTCAGCTACTGAACTTGGCCTAAATGCTCAGTTTGGTTATTCGAATCTAACTCCCTTGTATTACTGTGTTAGATTAGCGCGAGTTAGATTCGAATGACCAAAACAAACTGAGCATTTCGGCCCAGTTCAGTAGCTGAAATAACAAAACAAAGAAGACAACAACAATTAAAAGAAGGTAAATAAATATTTAATCAAAGCATCGGTGTCCTGACACTCTTGCGTCAACATACAATTTTACGAGTCAAATACACAAACTCAAGGCAGTTTAATCCCAAACCATATCAAAATTAAAATTAAATAAATAGAAAATATTTGGTAACCTTTCACATTTAATATAATTGGGGGCTTAATAGAAAGGAAGGATTTTTATTTAAATCTTGGGTGGGGCTTACTAGAGAGGGGCAAAATCGGTGGTAGGTTTGCCCAAGGGCAATACGAAGATAGAAATGTGGAGGCCAACTCTCACCACGCCATTTTAATTTACGGCGCATTTTCTATTTTGGCCTAAAATAAAATGGCGTGGTTAGAGTTGGTTTTGCGGCGAAGCTGGCAATTTCGATTAGGATTCGACAGCAGGTCAACGCAAAAGAATGACAACAATGGTTTTAACATTAGATTGATATAAAGAATACTTTAATTTAAAGCCAACAAAGGACTGAAGGTATGTTGACTTGAGGCTTTAGGCCTACACATTGGCTTTAGGCCCCCACATTTCTATCTTCATATTGCCCTTGGTTTCAGCAAGCCCTTGCAGGCACTTCGAACAGACGATACTGAAAAGATATAGACGGGGGAGACGGGGGCAAAATAGTGCTTCTGCGGTAACCACGGGTCACAGTTTCCAAATTCATTCGACCACAAGTGTCAGATCCTGAGCCCTGAGATACCTTCGTGTAATGTTATTAATCCCTAAAAAATGACCATTGGAGACAAGTGGCTTATCATCACTGCAATACCAAACGAAGTATGCATGTGCAATTTTAGATAAAACCATTGCCTAATTGCCCTGAGGGGCGCAAAGTAGACATGTTTATATAGGGTAGAATCATATTAGTACAATAATGGGGACGACTGCACTTTAGCGGACCAGCTTTATGTCATATCTCTCGGGAACATCTTTGACCAAATACCCTGCTAACCCTAACTAAACCCTACCTTACCCTAACTTACCCTAATTTACCCTAATTTACCCTAACTAAACCTAACTTACCCTAAAAACCCCTTTTCCAAAACCTAACCCTAACCCTAACCCTTACCCCATGACACATTATGTTATTGAATTTTTCTTTGTTATTGAATTGTATATTAATTAGCTTAGGTTTTTAGACAGGGCACATTGTAAATCAGTTATTTCTTTTCATTACTGAATGTATTACCCTGTATAAATAATTAAAATCAAATCAAATCAAATCAAACATTACTTGCCGATATTGAAAGCTGGTCTGCTAAAGTGCAGACTTGCCCAATAATGTACTGTTATCATGGGCGTTAAAGCACAGTAGTTGTGCCTACAACAGTTTTTTCCTTCCCGTGTCTCTATGCCCGTGCCCTGTGCCCGATTTTTCTTGCATCCCTGTGTCCTGAAAATTTGAGTGACTGTGAACTGAAGAAAAGAAAACTTCTTCTTTCTCTTTCTCTTTCTCCTTCTCTTTCCCCTGACACAACAACAACAACCTTCACAGGCATAGGGACACAGTGAGGAAAAAGTGTCCTATCGTCAATACAACGCCTTAGCCACAACCATAGCCACATGCCTGCTTTTATCATGGGCTGTAAGAAACGCAAACTGTTGTTTCTTACACCAGTTTTGTTCCTCCCTGTGTCCCTCTGTGCCCGGTATCCCTTGTATACCTGTGCCCTGTAAATGTCAACAACAACACCATCAACAACACCCTTCGTGGGTACAGGTACAGGGAAAATATTATTGGCCTATGCACACAAGCTCCATTCAAGAAACAAAACTAATACACATATTTGTTCGTTTAGTGAAAAGCATTACACACAACAAACCCACAGTAAAACGACCGCGCCTAAGAGGAGCACGGAAAGTGTGTCGTTTTCCATTATCACACTCAAATTACGTTAACACTATGAAGCTTATAGTTGGAAGAAAATAATCGTGGCTTCTTTTATTCATCAATTCGATATGCTTCGGGTCAACCACGTTTGGAGAAGATAATTCTGATTAAGAATACAATGACAGACCATGATGGAATTGTATGGGCCAAATTTACGTGAAATCTCGACGACTCTACAGGTAGGTCCAAGTACAAGCTAATGTCACCCAGGATAGTGTAGAGTAGAATTATTACCTGGGTTCCTTGTCCCCCTGTGTTCTTATTATATTACACTGAACATCTTGGCCTTATTTAGGCCCTCACCACAAGATGTTGTGGCGTCAATTCAGAAAGTAAAAGGACCTTTCTTGCTCGTACGTTTTATTGATGATTAACTGCTTGCTTAACTTAATTTTTTCATTTAATCGCCGTGAATTGACGTTTGAAACCAGGCATAGGCAGTGATTCGACTGATGCATGCACTAAACAGAGCCATACTTTTTACTGTTTCATTATGACTCCTGTTGAGCAAGGTTTACCGCAAGGATACAAGGGACTCTAGTAATCAGTCTAGGTGTGGAGGTGCTGCATTGGTCGTAGGTGGCCAATGGCTAGATTCCCCCTTCCCTAGCCTGCGTGCAGCCTCAACTCCTCCTCACAGGAAAAGTGTTGAGGCTACGCGCAGGCTACGCTTCCCGCGCACAAGGGAGCTGGTCAGCACGGCTTAGGAAATGAGCTACTGAGGGACCCTTCCTGTAGACTGTATTGTTAAACTGGTTAAGAATAAACCAGTGACATGCATTATTTGTTTGTTGAGACAACGTTATAAAAGCATTAAACTCTGTCTCAAATGTCACCTGAGATTTGCGACAACACAGAATTTCTGATGCAAAGCTCGTCAATTGTTTTATTCGTGGACATTTTCACGTGACATTTAATTTGAGACAGAAATTAATATTCTTGGGGAAAATCCTGAATTAGATCACGAGGCAGTTCCAATCATTTGATTGGCTCCTTCGTTATTGATCGACGAAGGATGCAGATTAACCCATAATGCTGCTATAAAGCTGGATTAAAAATAGGCCTAACACCACATATTTAATGAACTAAATTAGAATAAATGTAGGCCAGCAATCCATTGAAGATAAAAAATGTAATAAACAATATACTAACCAAGATTGAATTTTGCACTGGAGCCGCAGAATTCTCAATGGATTTGTACGACCTCCGCAGCACTGTCCAAGAGCTCTTTACCATGGACGCTTTTGCAAAGATTTCTTCTGGTCTTAAAACCGCGCGAAAAAAATTCCGAAAAGCTTCACTGTATTCACAATAGGAGTTTACCTGATCCTTTCAACAAGAATGCCTGTCTTCCAGCCCAAAAAATAATTCTAACTATATCTTTCGATTTTTTCAGTGCACATCTAAAAACGTTCTATCCAAAATTTAATCAACCATTGTTGCTTTTTCGACATATCATTCAAAACTTCTATCGACTCTAACAGCCCTATTGCTAGGGCATTGCACTAATATTACCAAAAACCTTTTTTCTAAAGACCATTGTTGCAGGCAAACAAATTCTGTACAATTCACGAGAAGACATGCTAATAAAAAGGTAGTACACCCCATACAAGTTATGTGTCATGGACAATCAGCGTAACAAAACATAACGACATTTACACTTCANCTGTATTCACAATAGGAGTTTACCTGATCCTTTCAACAAGAATGCCTGTCTTCCAGCCCAAAAAATAATTCTAACTATATCTTTCGATTTTTTCAGTGCACATCTAAAAACGTTCTATCCAAAATTTAATCAACCATTGTTGCTTTTTCGACATATCATTCAAAACTTCTATCGACTCTAACAGCCCTATTGCTAGGGCATTGCACTAATATTACCAAAAACCTTTTTTCTAAAGACCATTGTTGCAGGCAAACAAATTCTGTACAATTCACGAAAAGACATGCTAATAAAAAGGTAGTACAAAACATAACGACATTTACACTTCACATTTCAAACGTATGACATACAAAGGATACATAAATAGAATAGGGGCCTATTGTAAGCAAATATACTAACATAAAGGAAAACTGCACTATTTTTATGGCCGATTCCTAAGACAGGTTTGCCGACTTTTATAGAAAATTGAGGGTTAAACTTCCCATACCCCCAACAGTCAAACAGTGACTGGCAACTGCTGCATCCCCCCCCCCACCCACCCCCCTCTTTGTAAATAGTATTAAAATGACGCTTTTTAAATTTGTATATCCTCTTCATAAACAAATAGCAACAAACCTGTCCGGTGCAAAGATCCCAAAACTTTAGTGTGCAATCAAGCGAGCCACTGAATATCCGTTGGAAATTGAATTGAAGACAAGTTACAGCATCCGTATGACCTTCTAATGTTGTTAGGCATTGCCCAGTTTTGATGTTCCACACCTAAAAATGGTAAGAAAGATTGGTTGTATTAAATAACTCTACTTAAATAGCTATTTAGATGAAAGGAGAAAGGCCAGAAAAACACGCCTGCCATCAAACAGCATAGGTCTCAAATCTTAAAATCAAAGCGTGAGTAAAACGAAATGATCTTTCATGATCTTGTTTGTCATAAAATGCATTCTTGAAATCGTACATTACAGCGATTGATCACTGCACTGTATGCGCTTTCTTTATTTCAACGCTCATTAGCAGAGATCAAACGTTAATCAATTGCACTAATGAGCGTGACTGACTTGCTTACTGACTTTGACATCAAAGCCACTTCTTAGATTACAAAGGACTTTGTAATCAAAAAGGTGGTGTAAATAGTTATTTTGGATTGAATCGCTTGAAAGGAACTGTACATTCACAGAAATAAGGTGGTTTTGAGAAGTACTCTAGAGTACCCCTGGAAAGACATTCTAAAATACCTTTTGGGCTAGTCTAGCGTAACATTTTGACGGTACTCCAGAGTACCCTTCCACCTGGGTACTCTAGAGTACCTTTAGGGGTACCAAATATGCACCCAGCTGGAGTACCCTGTAAGGTACTCCAGAAACCACCTTTTTCTGTAAGTGTAGGTACTTTGCTGTGCGGATTTTAAAAGACTATAGATTTTTTTAGTATTTGAATGTGTTCGAAGTTGTGACGTCATCAAACTGCTGAACTGTAAACCAGAATCACGACAGACCTCTGCTAGCCATCATATTGTAGACCTTCATAAACTATGATTTTCCTAAAATTCTGCCATTCGTCCTCCATTGATTTCAAGCTTACCGTGGTTTAAATGTTTTTCAAAACTTTGCATAAATTGACCAAATCGGCTAAAAATTGCTTTACCCATTTCAAGTCATGTGACCATACTCTTGGGAAGTTTTAGTATCATGCAACTTGTTGCATTAATGGCACAAGTTTTCATGACACGAAATATGTTTAAAAAATTAAAAGAAGTTTTATCAAGAGATTGATCAAATAACTTGAAATGGGTGTAAACAAACCGTAGCCGAGTTTGTCTTAGCCTGCGTGCAGACTATACGGGGAAATGGATACCTTTTCCTTGTATAGTCTGCACGCAGGCTAAGTTTGTCTATTCTTTTCATGAAAAAGAACAACACGCTGTAATTTAGGAAACTATCCAGTCTTGATTTACGATCGATGAAAAGAGAAATATAATAAAACTTTCAGCTGCCAAAGGTGTCTAAATCAAGGTTTATCTTGACAATACTTGATGACATTATCCTAAGCATGCTAGCTTTGAGAATTAATGTAAGTAAATTGTGGTGCAAGTAGTGATTACCCCTAAGCTGTGACAGTGGTTTGAGCCAATACCATTTGAAATGTGACAGCTCAGGCACCTTAACAACTTAATCCCACTCACGCTGACACCAATAAACCAGCTTTATCTAAACCAGGTCGGATTTTGACCAATTAAATGAATTCGATTTGTTGGATTGACCAATTAGAATGCAACATTTGATAACCTGCTTTTTTAAGCTGGTTTAGCTTGTCAGTGTTGAATGGGGTATTAAACAAATGTACCAAAACAGAAAGCTCAAAATGTCCTTTTTGAAAATGGCCTTGAATAAAGGAATAATTGATAAACATTCTCTTCTGACACTGGTCAAAGCAAATCGTCAGATAAGATTCGAAAGAGGAGAAACAAGTTTACGAACAGTGCACTCGTTAAAAATCAGCCAATCAAATAGAGAGCTCAGTACAGTTTTCGTATCAGAAATGAAAAGGGTAAAGGGGAAACAAATGATCTTTGCAGGCATAAAATAAACGTTTAGCCTTTATCTGTAAAGGCCCCTAAAGCCGATAAACCAGAAATTATCTATTTCCACTTAAACCACAGAGAATGTTCATACAATAGTGACGAAAGACATGGTACACCAAATACTGCATTCACACTGAGCAGTTAAAGCTAGTTAGATTAAACCAGTTTAACAGGTTACAAACTAAACCAGCTCATAAAATGTTGCGCTCTAATTGGTCAATGCAAACAATCGAATTTATCTGATTAGTTGAAATCTGACGTGGTTTAGAAAAAGCTGGTTTAACTGTGTCGGTGTGAATGGGGTATTAAATTAAATCATGTTGGGCCAGAACTTCAATAAGTAAAACTGGATTGGTCATGGCATGGACGCCCTTTTAGTGAGACCGGTTTTGTTTTCTTAAAACTCTAAAACCATCTCAACTTGCAATGTGAATGGTGTATAAGCTTCCCATCTCATGGTTTGATCTGACTTATTAAACTGCGGTATTAAAGTCTGTCGCACGTCTCACACTAGATCTCGGGTGAGATTTGCAAAAACGCAAGATTATTGATGCAAAACCCTTCAATTGTTTTTATTCGTGGCTATTTTCAGCTGACATCCAACGTGAGACAGACTTTAGTAAAGCTGGTTCAGACAAAGGTTGCAAATCTCGTTACAACACAGCTAAATTGATTCCCTCCTGTGTCCCTTCTTTCGCTGCGTGCTTTGATTTGTTGATGTCACTCCAGCAATAGAGACTCATAACATTACTATGAAATAACAGGCACATTTTAGGTTCTCACAGAACCGTTCCGTATGCGCCAATCACATTGCTAGAATTGGGTTAAAACAATAGCGACTGTATTTGTAACGAATCAGGAGGCGCTCTTTCAAGCCCTTCGAAGTTTCAAATTTCCCATCATATGGAGTTCTCGTAGCTGTGACGGAACAAAGGAAACTTATTGCTTGACAAGACGGTATTTGCATTTTGCAGGTCAGGGAAACATCGTTCTTAGGAATTTTGTGGTAGGACGTTGGTGTAGGAAAAGTCCCACAAGTTTAGGCTATTTAAATCGTAATACTGTTTTGAGTCCCTATTAACCAGAGTGACTGAAGCAAGGGCCTCAGGGAATAAGTCTGCAAAACAGCTACAGAACTATTACCTTTATGCTTCTGTCTGATGAACCAGAAACTATTTTCTCTTCGTCAAACTGAACACACAAGACAGCAGCCAAGTGACCCCTAAAATCAAACATTGATAAACATAACTGCAAGTCATATTGTTATTGACAAGTGAGACGATATGGCTTTAAAACAAAACCAGATATTTTGAAAACCCTACCGAGTTTCCCAAAGTGTTTGTACTCTGTTTGCACGGCTGCCCTGGAGGATCTATGACTTCGATTTTCATGTCTTTGATATTTTTCAATTGCAACAACTCTTCAACTTAGATTTTGAGGCCTTCCTTTAGAAGACTCGACGAGTAATCGCTCAGTTATCGCAAAATGAAGCAGAAATTTGCCGAAAAACAAGCTAAAACACGCTTCACTTACATTGATATCCACAAAAAATGACAGAAGGAGGGTGTCATCAATGATATCAAAGATAAATCCAATTTATAGTTGAAAGATTGTCAGAGAGTTTTTTGTCTCAAGATCTTGAGACGTCATTGTTGTGCTCCAACTGGTGCTTGGAAGAAGTTTTGCTTCGCACTCTTAGCACTGCTTTCCTAATGCAAGAAATTCGTTGTCCTGCTCTGCTCTTTGCACAGTTTGTGCATGAGTCCTAGCTGAGCCGTGGTGTGTGGTTGTTGTTGTAGTTGCGTAACATATCACAGGGTTCTTATCGTAAGCCATTGATGGTGTAAACAGTATCCGACAGAATTGTTTCAATACTGTTTTCCGTCTCGCTTTTCAAAAAAATTAACTGACACTACTATACTGACTAATAACGCAAAGAACATATCGTACCATGGTTTCAAATGATAAGATAACAAGACAAGGGTCATGATTTATGGTTGGCTTAACAGAAAAACACCAGCCATTCTCTGACCACCAAAATTTGACACGAAGCCCCAAGCTCTTAGACCCCAGCCTTGCAGGCATTTCTATTGATAGCGCCATCTCAAAGCCTAAACGCTCGGACCTTGGAATTTACAGACAGGACACCTTGTGGGTGGTTAAATTCGCCCTCTAAATTTTAAGAAAATATCGTTTGAGTCAAACACAGTATCAGGGCTTGCCCAACAGTACGATCGAGAATTACAAGGATCCTTTCATAAGAAATTCTTTGTAAGAAACTCAACTCTCACATCAACAAAAAATCGAGAAACTCGAGTCTGGAAAAATATTACTTAAGAAGCTTTATATTTCGTCTGAAGCTTTTTACTTCGCCTGAAGAGGAATACCATTTATTTGTTGCACTTTTTTACTCAGTAATACATAGGTAATGGATAGACAGAGGCGTGGCTTCATAAAACAGACTATGACATGTTCACAAAGGCTATGAAATGCCCTCATCAATAATTACATTGTGAATTTGAGGAACCTTCTAAGAAACTGTTCAGAAACTCTCAGTACTCAAAATCTGATAAATTTAAGAGACTTCAGTATTGGGCCAATTTCTTAGTTTCCTATTTTTAAAAACCTAGTGTCCATAAATTTCGATGATTCGTAGACTGCTGTTTAAAGCATAAGAATCAAATCTTTAAAAAGCATTGCACGATTGGTTACTGCATCTTTCGTTTGATTTAATGGCTCGAAAGGAACTTCGGGTACTTCGTTATTCGATATAATGAGAAAGGTTTAACTGATGAAAATGGCATCCAGAGAAAGGTTTGACCATTTTTGGACTCTGTGCGAGGAGAAAGTGTCCCATTACAATAGATTTTTGCAATGGAAGTAAACTTTACAAAAAAGTGACATTACCTGAATGTCACCTTGCATGTGCCAGTTTTTATGTCCCACATTTTAAGGGTTCTGTCATATGATCCACTGACAACCTTTTCTTCGTCCACCTGCAAGCAAAATAATCAAATCAGCAATTCAGCGATTCCTTGGTGATTCGTGATTAGCGATTTCTCGAGGTTTAACCTTTTCGATAAATATCAGAGAATTGTATTCGAATTTTCAGATCACATCTAAAAATATTCCCTGCTCCTTTCTACTTTTGTTTTGCCACACTCACTATTCTAGGCCTGGCAAACATGAGTGAAAATAGTACAACTCTTGTTTACTCTTGGTTGCAACCTTAGTTTTAACCGGTTGGAGCTGAGGTTTTAAGGGTTTTTACTGTCACACGAATTCAAATGGAAGAAGTAAGCGTCGACCCTTCAGCTGAATCCACTCTTGATGCGATTTTGTTTGTGAGATGCGGCACGTGCGGCAAAGTTGAATGAATTCAACTTTGTCGCACTGCCGCGCTTCATTGTTATCTGGAATGCGTCAAGAACGACGCTTCAAGTGTGGATTCAGCCTAAGGAAGCAAATCTGACAAAATCGCCAAGGTTCTGGCTTCAGACTTCACGATCTTAGGGAAAAGAAAAGATTTTACTGGCTAACGAAATGAAAATCAAGCATCGAAACGGCGCAAATTTCGAGCTTTGAAGT
The DNA here is from genome assembly GCA_004194415.1 of Aurelia aurita. Lineage (NCBI taxonomy): Eukaryota > Metazoa > Cnidaria > Scyphozoa > Semaeostomeae > Ulmaridae > Aurelia > Aurelia aurita. Next base: position 589,258 of record REGM01000178.1, read on the forward strand.
ATAAATGGCCAATAAAGCGTTGTAAATATAAAGAATTTGAAGTTCACCTGTAAACAGCGCACAGTATCTAAATGACCAATCATCGTCACTTTACAAGCGGCGCTGCTCCAATCACAGCCAACGATCAGATCCCAAACTGCAACGACGCTTCAAGTGTGGATTCAGCCTAAGGAAGCAAATCTGACAAAATCGCCAAGGTTCTGGCTTCAGACTTCACGATCTTAGGGAAAAGAAAAGATTTTACTGGCTAACGAAATGAAAATCAAGCATCGAAACGGCGCAAATTTCGAGCTTTGAAGTATAAATGGCCAATAAAGCGTTGTAAATATAAAGAATTTGAAGTTCACCTGTAAACAGCGCACAGTATCTAAATGACCAATCATCGTCACTTTACAAGCGGCGCTGCTCCAATCACAGCCAACGATCAGATCCCAAACTTGAACGACGCTTCAAGTGTGGATTCAGCCTAAGGAAGCAAATCTGACAAAATCGCCAAGGTTCTGGCTTCAGACTTCACGATCTTAGGGAAAAGAAAAGATTTTACTGGCTAACGAAATGAAAATCAAGCATCGAAACGGCGCAAATTTCGAGCTTTGAAGTATAAATGGCCAATAAAGCGTTGTAAATATAAAGAATTTGAAGTTCACCTGTAAACAGCGCACAGTATCTAAATGACCAATCATCGTCACTTTACAAGCGGCGCTGCTCCAATCACAGCCAACGATCAGATCCCAAACCTGCAAAATTTATAACGTGGGTTACTTACAGAAGCAGAAGATACTTTATAATGGCACGGAGAAGATAAAACAAGACATGAAAATCAAGATTCATTTGGGCAGAAGGGGATGTATGCAATTTTTAACTCACATCATCTGTGAGCATGAATTTAACCCTCGTATAAATTTGACAAAGGGAATCTAACCCTATATAAGCCTTTGATATAAATACCCGTGAATGACAATAGACCTCGACACTTGACACAAACCGAACCATATTTGGGTAATTGATCTATGTCAACAGGAAATTCTGATATCTGATATAGGTTAGAATTTGACCGCTAGTGGCTTGTGCCATTTTTATATGCTTCGTTTCCCTTTAAGATTGCAAATTACAGTTTAGATTGCTTTCAAGAGGGAGAAGAGTTACCTAGATCTTGCACCTAAGACTTCACTGTAAAATCATATTCCGAAGAAAGGAGTATTGAAGTTGTCATTCTTCTATAAAAAACCAGGGAAATATGACCTGAGACGTAGGAATGAACTTAACTCCAGCCGAAGTCTATAATACTAACAAGCGATTAAACCATTTCTGAAGAATTTCTAGGCAACTTTGAAATCAAATAATAAGATAGGAAAGGAAGTGACTGCTATTGCAGCCTTTATAAAATCCATGAACAAATTAGGTATTTCATGAAGTTACTTTATTCACAACTAGATGAAACCGCCATGTTCTTTCTGAAAGGAAGAATCATATCGCCGTCAACGCCATTTAGCGTGAAAAAAATCTGAAGGTTTGAAAAAACATTTTGACATCAAACATCCAATTAACGCCACATTAATCCACACAGATGAGGTTAAATTGTGGTAAAGTTCTTGCGTTAATTTAGAAGTGAGTTAGAAATAAGTCCAGTTTAACCACCTCTAGTTTAGCGCAATTTTTGGCGAGCTAACGCCTCATAAAAACCAAGCTTAACGATGTCCATAGGCCTTTAACAAACATTTTCTTCGATAAGCAGTGGCTATATAATCCATTGCGCGCCGAATGAAAAGCAAAGCAAAACAAACAAAGCATTGGCCAGAATCGACTTTCACATCATACGAAAGTCGACTTTGGGGCCGCAAAGGATCATGGTTAGCTATGATCTTTAAATTAGGTCTTCGGATAGCCTTGAAGAGTTTTGGAGAATTAGGGTATTTCATTTGCATATGAAGGTTTTTAAATACACTTTGATGTAATTTAAATAATTTTAAAGCAACATGATTAATTTTGAGGTTACCTTGATTGTTGTATCTGCAGATCCACTGACAAGTCGATTTCCACTCAAATGTAAACATCGAACAGTTCCAGAATGTCCAACTAATGTCAACACTGGGGCTGTTCTCCCAGATTTGATATCCCAAACCTAAAATAATTAAGACAGGAGAATAATGTATGGCTAGTCTCCACTTTAGCGGACCAGCTTTCAATATCGGCACCTTATGTGTCATGGGGTAAGGGTTAGGTTTTGGAAAGGGGTTTTTGTTGGGGTTAGTAGGTTTTACGTTAGGGTAAGTTAGGGTTGGTTAGGGTAAGTTAGGGTTAGTTTGGGTTAGTTAGGGTTTAGTTAGGGTTAGTGGGGTGTTTACTCAAAATCGTTCCTGAGAGATATGACATTAATCTGGTTCGCTAAAGTGCAACCGTCCCTAATGTATTTTCAGAAGTTAGATTGCCTATTGGAGGTAGAGCTCCTAAGCTACAAGAGTCTACTTTAAAGGTGATAAAAACAAATAGGAACAACGAAAGATCTCATGAAATTAAACTACGAGCTCGAAATTCTTTCATATCATAGTCATCATAAAGCATCTACAAATTTGTTGTTGAAGTATGAAGCAGAACAATAACACTCTGAAGTGTAACATATATTTAGAATTATTGATAAGGCTCGTAGAAAACTACAAAGACAACCTATTTGGAAATTTCCAGCCCATTTACGAACAAAATCATTGATGAACAAACCCAAGTTTCTCAAATGTGTTCAATGGAATCGGGGAACAGTTGAGAGGGATCCGTGGTTCGGCGATGACAGCGCTATTTGTGTATAGCAGGAATGATTAGCAAGATAAAGCGAATCAAGGGCATAGCAAGAAATATCAGGGTGTCTAGCAAAAGAAAAGGAATCAAGCAGGCACTATTTGAAATCTATGATTTCATAGGAAGAATCATAAATCGAAATTAACTTTTCAAAGTGTAGAATGTGTTTAGTTGGTACCTTGATTGTCTTGTCAGAAGATCCACTGACAATCCTTGTTTCGTCGAACTGGACACAGGAGACACCTTGACAGAGCACAATAAACAGATACAAAAATGCATGAAAAAAATTTCGATTGAGATATTCGTGAATACAAAGGTAGAAACTGAGCATAGCCTCTAAATCTTTGGCATCTTTAAAAAACATTGCACAGATGGTTAATGCATCTTCTGTTTGATTTAAAGGCTTGAAAGGAACTTCAAGTACTTTGCTATAATCCTATATGTAGCAGTGCTTATATCTTGATTATTTTCAGAATTACAGCGTCTTCTTTGCTTGAGGCAGTTTTGAGAATGTGACGTCATCAAATTGCTAAATCGTAAACTAGAAAAGCTACAGATTTCTGTTTGCAGCCATATGATAGACCTTCATAAACTATGGTTTCTTGAAGGTTGTACCGTTTTTCATATTTTAATGTAGGATTTGCGATTATTTTAATTTTTTCAAAACTTTTCACGAGTTCTTTCAATAAAAAGAAAACCGCTGTTATTCTGAAAATAATCAAGATATTAGAAAGGCTACATATAGGATTATAGCAACGCACCTGAAGTTATTACATCACGTGAACCCTCTATTTCTTTCGGAGTTATTCCAGAGAAGAGAGGTCAGATATAATCTCAGAATAAAGAACACAGTTTTACTTCCAAGCACATCCACCGTGGCCTTTGGCATGAACTCTATATGTTTTAGGGGTAGTATACTCTGGAACAGCATACCTGATGTGATAAAGAGCAGCGAAACGGTTCCTTCCTTTTGCAAAAAAATCAAAACATGGCGTGGGGAAGGATGCAATTGTAAGTTATGCTGTTGATTATAAATATTATGGTTTGCTGTATAAAGTATGTATATATTAGTTGCTTTTTATTAGCTCACTCTTCTATAGAATACAAACTATCAGTAATTAACTTACCAACTGTAAATAAGAAGTTTATTATTATTATTATTCTGTTCAAGCCATAAAAATCAAACGAAAGATGTATTAACCATCCGCGCAATGTTTTCTAAAGATTTAGAGGCTATGCTTAGAAACTGTCTGTTCATAACTTAGCACGCAAACCCAAGACTTTGCAGAAACGAAGTTTCAAAGTCAGAAAGAGTATACAATGATGAGACTCTGTGGAACATTGACACAATATAAACTGAGAATCTCTGCAAAGTCTGCCAGTCTCTAGCAGGAAGGTTTTGAGGAGAGATGACAAAATAAATGCTTTTTTCTTCTATCAAGTCTGCAAAAAACAGTGTAGGAAACGAACAAACAAATAGCATTGATTTTAAATCTTTAAAAAGGTCGGTGTAAAATTATATAACCTATTTCTTGTAATTGAATGGCTTGAAAGGAACTTTAGCTACTTTGCTATAGTTCTACTGTTGGACTTTTCAGAAGTCTTCAATATTTTCTGAATTTGAGGGTTTTTCTTTATTTTTAAGAATTTTCAAAAAAAAACTTTAAAACATTGTAATTTCTAAAGTTTTTGAGGAAACATAGAATAATTTTCAAGAAACTATAGTTTATAAATGTCTACAATATGGTATCAAGCACAAGTCTGTCACTCTTCTGGTTTACGATTTCGACATTTGATGACGTCACATCCTCAAAAGAGTCGAAATATAAAATAGCCTGTAATTTCAAAAAAGGTTCAAGATTTCAGAAAATTCCAACGGTAGAATTAAAGAAACGTAGCTAAAGTTTATTTCAAGCCATTCAGTTCAAAGAAATAGGTCATAGAATTTCACATCGACCTTTTTAAAGTTCTTGAAAGATTTGGAACCTTTGCTCAAACAAATACACCGCAGGTAAGGATTAACTCTCTATAATTCGATGTTGCGGGTGGCTAGTCTTCATGATACATTCAGAACTTCCTTTTACAATGCAAATAGCGCGCTCAGTGATACGTGTTCCAAAGTTTACCTTACGAGTGTGACAATAGGCTATTTTAGCAAACCGATGTCACTCTCAAGGTCATTTCATGGACCTGACCTCCAAGCCTGTCTCGTTGTAAATTTCTAACGCTGACTGTTCATGTTTTGACTATACAAGCAGACAGTATATATACAATCTTTCAAATAGATAGTGTAAATACATTTTTTGAGGTAAATACCGGGAAAACCACTTCAATATCTAACGAACATTGTGGCTATGTCTTTTCAGTATTTTTATAAATTGAGAAAATAGATCAAAATTTGTTGTCTGAAGAGCAGATATATTTTGGCTTTTGTGGTTCGACATTGTAAAATTTCACAATACTAAACTTCAGTTTACATGCAAAAATCCTATTTAATATACGGGTAGTACTCTTTGATGAAAGATGAAAGATAAGGCATATCCAATTAACTGATGCAGTGCTGTGAACAAAGCCATGTTTATCAAGTTATCATGCGGGCAATACCCACAAAAGTACCCACAAGAATACTAACGACGTTTCTCGACACTATCATGTTGCCTAAGGTCGTATTTGGGGAGACAGTTGACAAATACTTGGGGTTGGCCGGTTAAAGGATGAAGATTATACATATCGACCTTATAGAAATGGGACTACTGTTCGGTGTAAATCCAACTGATTAAGGGTCTGTTTACATGGGAGTTTTTAGCCCGGGCTGAAATTTCAGCCCGTTCACCCGATGTGAAATTTCGTCCCTGCCCTACGGTCAAACGATTGTACATATCAGCTTGACATTACATGAAAAAAGTTTCGCCCCGCCCGGGCTGAAATTTCAGCTCGCCTTGCGCTAGCCGAGATGGAACGTTAATCCCTTAATTAGCGTGTTAATCGCCATTTTTTTTGCAAGACATGCGCCCATATGAAGGCAAATGTTTTTTCAGCCCGGGCTGAAATATCGATGGCGCATGCGTTTTTGTCTAGCTTTGGCGCTAGACAGACTTTCAGCCCGGGCTGAAACTCTTCATGTAATGGCAAAATAATCTCACCTCGGTTAACAGAGCTGAAGTTTCAGCCCGGGCTGAAAATTCGCATGTAAACAGGCCCTAAAGTACGTCTTGAAATATAGGTCAACTGCAATAATCTGTCTGCAGATTAAACAATTATTGTGCAATCTCGAGTAATTTTGCTTAGTGGCCAATCTCACCGGACAGCATTTTAGGACGGACTTTGGGACGGACTGGAACAACAATTCCTCAAAGTTAAAAGATCCACTGCCAGCCATGATCCTTTGCAGGCCTAAAGTCGACTTTCATATGATACGAAAGTCGTTTCTCGCCTTAGTTCTATTAGCGTTGCTTTTCGTTCGGCCCGCAAAGGATCATGGTTAGCAATGGGTCTTTGAATCAAAATTGTTATTTCTTCTGCCTACCATTATCCCAGTAAAACTCTAGCCTTAATACTGCACAGAGCTATAAATATGCCACGGTAGACGGTTTTATATCAACATAGATGTTTTTTGGTTTGCCTTCATTTTGAAGAAAACAAACGTTTCTAGCCCTATGAAATTATATGCTGGGAAAATCGCAATTCTATTTGCAAGCCTGTAACTAAATTCTTGTGCGAATTTTTAATGGCATATTGTATCCCAGAGTAGTGGGAAAAGCAGCAAACTCCCTCTACGGTCGAGATTGCCATTAAGCAAAAGTTGATTCTAGGAGACTTTCCATTGTCATTTTATGCAAACTATGGAATTTCGATTTGTTTGATTGGTGAACTAATCGTAGAACGCAAAGCATTATGGTAGAAATTTCTTCACACTATCCTAAGGTGCTCCCCATGATTCTCTGCACGCACGCGAACCATCAAAGCACATATTGGCCGCAACCTATTTTGAACACACAATAGTGGGAACATAAACAGCTACAGGGAAAAACAATTTCCTAATCCTTAAAATATTTTCAGGAATGTCTGTAGTCTGAGTTCAAAAGCGATGGCATATTAACAACTTTCATTTGAAGAAGACAACACAGCCTCAGGACTGTCAAGCCAAAATCATTTTCATACAGTATGAAAGTCACTGTGAGACCGCAAAGAATCTTGGGGAGCAGAGGGTTGTTAACTGTCTATCAAACATACCTTGAGTATGTCCAGTGAAAGTTCTGATGTTGCAATTTGCATTTAGCCAATTCTTGCGTAAACAGTATCGTTCTTTGAATACCTTCTTCCACTAAAACAAAATATACTGGATGAGCATAAATGATCGATTCAAAAGGGCCCTATGTTTTGTGTGTGTACATGTTGTTGTCTGGACATGCTGTGTGCATATGTTGCTGTCTTGGTATCCTTGTGCTTTTCATTTCAGAAAATGTTTGCCAGAGTCAGGAAAACATGATGGTCTCACGGCAGTAATTTTTTTAGAACGATGTAATATTGAGGAATATTTCAATTGATAACATTGGCAATGCCCCTTCTATTTATTCAAAAGTGAGGAAGGTTTTACGATATCAACTCTCTGGCTGGAGGAAGGCTTACAACTTTATTGACTCTGATGTTTGCGTGCAATTTCCTTATTCGATTTGATCGTTCTGTGATGGCATATAAGATTTTTAAAAAGTTGAGCCCGGAAAGCCTTTTGGATAAGTATCAATATAGATCCGCGTACTCAAATTACGAAATAAGGAATCAATCTCCAGATCCCCAGGCTTAAAACAGAACATGCCAAAAAGGGATTCCACAACTCTGCTATTGGCTGAAGTGTGTTATCGTGTCAAAATAATAATAATGATGATGATGATGATGCAAGCCAGATAAATTGCTTGCAGACATAAAAAGTGCGTTTTCCCACTTGGAATCTTCAAATAATAGGCCTATACATACAGCAAATTAGCTTCCTGCCTAAGTTCGTGGTTAACTTTCCTTTTAAACACAGATTTCACCTCGAATCGATTTATCGTAAATCTCAGTGGTCAGTGCAATACGCTTCCAGAAAAGATGTTTTCCTTTGTATGATCCCTCTGAATTTCTAGGTTTAAAAAAATCATCCGCTCTTTTGAAGCCTAGTTTGAAAATGTAAGTTTGCTTCTCTACCTGAACTGTACCATCTGACTCTGTATATTTGATGATTTGTTCTCTTTCCCTTGCAGGAGAAAGTTGCAAGTCAGGATACCTGAAAATGAAAATATTTTTAACCATCGAAAATTAACATCTCTTAAAAGTGTAAACTTCGGTGTGTAAACTCAAAACCACTCTCCCAAATTTCTCTATTGTGCTATTTTCCACAAAAATGTTCGCATTACGTGGACAAAATTCAACATGCTATGTGTTGGAGAATAGTGATAATAACCAAGTAATTCCAAGGCAATACTACTCAAGGATAATTTGTGGATACTTCAAATGAACATAAAGAAATTGTGGCCGATTTAAAGATAGAATTTCTGGAAAATCCACATTAAAATCATTAAAATTTCATTAAGACATTGGTGATACTTTAAGCAGTCTAGAAAACATTTGACTTCAGGTGCTACATAAAGAAGTTACAAAGAAATATAGGCCTTTCGGGATAACTGTATTTGATAATGAGATTAAATTCCCATGCCACAAAAACCTTTTTTCTACTGGTTCTGCAAAAGATCGAAACTTATGTCTTCGTTTCAATGACAGATGGCCTGTTATTTGCTTTTTTTAACCAACCTCCAATTTTCCGCGATTTTTTCATACCGGGTGTCCCAAAAAAAACGCAACAGATTAGATCGGGGCTAGCGACAAGAATTTGGGTCGAATAAATCCCTAATAATTGTTGAAGTAATCCTCGATAGTTAACTTGAAGATAAATACCTTGTTTGTTGATATTGGTGCATTAAGAGCTGAAATATTAATCTTGAAAGTCCAAATTTGCCTCCACCTCCAAACCAGAGCTTTTAGGTTTTGGCTTATACTGCAAACGCGCTGTTTCGGGAATCTCCTGAATCATAGCGAAATAGCAACAAGAAGACTCGTGCTTAGGAACGTATTTGAATAGAAATCCAAAACTTAACTTGAAAACCAGAAGAGATTCACTAATTTAGTCCCGAAGAGACATCTTTCTTCATTCTATAAAAAAGTTAAAATTACTTCTGCCTAATAAAAGATAGCCATCAGCGGAATGGTTCCCTTGGGTGTGAAAATAAATTATTTCGTGCAATCTTCATTGCTTGAATGAAATGCATTTTGCATCATCTATCTTGGAATTATTACGAAACAAGCAATCGTATACACCCAAGGGAACTAATGTCCACGGATAAGATCTTTAAAAAAGATCATGCACTCGTTCTTGAATTAGTTTTTTTGTAGGTGCATTTTGATTGAAGAAAGCTATTCCTTGGTGACTGTATGCATTGACATGTTTGTCAATTCTCAGCTTTCAAATTTCTATTCAAATATGTGCCAAAGCATGGCATGTGTCCTTGTTCACAACTACTATGCTATGTCTATGATCAAGGAGATTCCCCTAAACACGCGTTTGCAGTATAGGCCAAAACCTAAAAGCTCTGGTTTGGAGGTGGAGGCAAATTTGAATTTTCAAGATTAATGTTGCAACTCTCAATGCACCAATATCAACAAACAAGGTATTTATCTGCAAGTTAACTATCGAGGATTACTTCAAAAATTATTAGGAATTGATTCGACCTAAACTCTTGTCGCTAGCCCCGATATAATCTGTTGCGTTTTTTCTGGGACACCCGGTATAAAAAATGCAAACAGAAGGAGTCGCAGTAGCGATGCAATCCGTTCGTCTATTGTTTATTTATCACAATGAATTTACTAGTAAGCTCTGCAGCGTAACCCATTATGCCAAGTCACATTTGCAATCGTTGCAAGTCATACATACCTACAGAAACGTTGCCACAAGTGTCCATCATTACACAAATCATACCATGACTTGTTGACTTGACTTGCTCTTGCTAAACAAACTGCAAAGAAACGAAAATTAGATAAATAGACATGAAGAAAAATGATTTGTCGAACGTGGTTGCATGATCTTGTCAATGACTTACGAAAATTGCAAATATGACAGGTTACAATGCAAAAATACTGCAAGCTCATGCAAAGGATCAATGTATTGAAAAAAGCATAAACAACATGAAACACAAGGAAAACAGATAATGTAGCAATGACGAAGAAAAGACCAAGTAAAGATGGCTCCAAAGATAAGGGAGGCTCCTTCAGACCTTGAAACACAACAGGATTGGTATAATCAAAGATGACGACTCATACTGACACCACAATATCGTCTGGTAAGGTAAGGGTTAAGCTATGAACCGTATTTCAGCTCGCATTCTACCGTATTTTGGATAATCGAATTATTTTTTAGATGTTTATATGTTCCCAAGGATCTATTGCATAAACAGTATTTTTCATTTAAGAACTGCATTATTTTTCGTGACTTCCAAGATATGGGAATTTCAAAGTACCTGGTTCGAGATATTCAAGGATGTTGTGTACAACTGACGTAGGTAGCCAAACGAGTAGGTCTTGACAATTTGTTGGACAATCTTTATGAAGTATTGGTTCCATCTTAACTGATAACATATGCATCTGAGGCAGCTCACTATTATCCTGTTGGTAGGGGAAAAGAAATTATCAAATTTGAATAACCCATGAAGAAGATTCTCTCTTACAAATATGATCAAGAGCTTTTTAAACAGAAGCTAGAGTTACCAACGATTTCTTTTCGTGCCCTTGCAGAAAACACATTTCTAAAGGTAAATGCAATTTCTTTAAACTCTGATGAATACATGTCTCCCAGAGTTTATAATTCAGTTTTTTTTAGCCTCGATCGAAGACCAAGATTTCTATATCTAATTGAAACTATTGGAAATGTGAGCATAAATATTTTGAAATTCTCTCATTCTTTAGTAACCTATGGGTCAATCAAACATGGAGAGACTTTCTGGGACACTTGGCACTTGTAAAAAGTACAATAGTAACACTTGATCTTTCAAAAATATTACAAAATAAATTTTGCATCTGGCTACATTGCAAAAGAACTCCCATTCATCTCCATGAAGTTTTCAACACAGGGGTAAATATTCTTTAAGAGAATCCATTATCATTCCTTAAAATTTCTTGGCAGCATTCTTCTTCCCTACCTCTTACCTCTGTTGAAGTCGCTAGAAAGTCAGCAAAGTTAGTTACATTTCCCCAATGAAATATTGCAGTATTGTGAAGAATGCTTACTCCCAAATGGTCAGATCAAAATTTTGGACGCAACAAACTCACTCACCATCAACATTCTGAGTACACTGTTCTTCTGTTCATCATCAAACTGAAGGTACCATTGCTTCAAAATCTACAAGAGAAATCAGATCATTCAGTTTATCGTATATTCTGTTTAACATGTGTCCACAACATCAGAAAACATTATGTTGAATGTAATTCGAACTTGCATTCAACACCCATCAAAATGATTGGGTGAGCAAAAGATATCAACTGTTTGAAAAATCATCCTTCAAATGCTTTCCAACCACTTTGAAAAGCTTATAATCATAATGTCTTACAGAGCATCAAGCTTTATAATTAGATTTCAACTCCTGAATGATGAGGCATTTTCTATTAAATCAGTAAGTAGCAAATTCTTATTTTTTTTTTTTACTTTCTCTATGATAGTTAAAAAACAATGATAACTGTTGCTAAGAATTCCTCTGTTGACCCATCTGACAGAAGAAGGTCATTCATGTTCAAATTTTGCTGAAAATTTTGCTGAAAAAAGTGCTAAACACATACAGGGTGTCCCAAAATAAGCTTCCCAGTTTTAAATTCAAATATCTCTTGACCTGCATATCCTACCAAAACAAACAAAAACAAGCAAAAATTCCTTCGAAAAACAGGTACAACAAGANAGCAAAAGATATCAACTGTTTGAAAAATCATCCTTCAAATGCTTTCCAACCACTTTGAAAAGCTTATAATCATAATGTCTTACAGAGCATCAAGCTTTATAATTAGATTTCAACTCCTGAATGATGAGGCATTTTCTATTAAATCAGTAAGTAGCAAATTCTTATTTTTTTTTTTACTTTCTCTATGATAGTTAAAAAACAATGATAACTGTTGCTAAGAATTCCTCTGTTGACCCATCTGACAGAAGAAGGTCATTCATGTTCAAATTTTGCTGAAAATTTTGCTGAAAAAAGTGCTAAACACATATAGCATAAAAGAATAGAAACCAAAATGCCTAAAAAGGTAGCCATAATCTGAGCATCGTTACATAATATCAATCACATACCTCTAGCCTCTTCTTGAAAAGTGGTCCACTGACTACTGGTTCATTCCAGTTCTTCATGATAATATCATACTTTATATTTCCAACACCAGAGTCTGAACTCTCGCTGCTGTCTTCAGTAGCATTTCTTACTAAATGGTAACTAGCTCCCTTCTTTTTATCTCTATTTGGTTCATCTGAATCCTTATTGAGTAAATTGCAACAAGGTACATCATTTTGCACTAGGGAGGCATGTGTGCCAATTTGTGTTCCAATATCTAATGATGCTACTTTTTGTGACAAACATGGTTCAATGTCAATTTGTCCAGTACTAGATCTGTCTTTTGTTAAAAATTTCAAAGATCTACCCTTTTTTTCCTGACTTAAAATATTGTTCCTAAATTGTTCCAATCTAGCAGCCTTGCAAGTCACAGGCTGTCTTTCAGAAACATCTGCACTGTCAGGTTTGTAGGTAAGATGACTTGAATTAGATGCTCCTGGAAATTCAGCTTTATTCCTTAGATTGACTTTGGTATCACATGAAAGAACATCATTTTCGTAATTTGATGGCTGCTCCTTCCTCTTGCAAATCAGTGTCTCATTTTCATTGCTACTTTCTGGAGAACTAAGTTTTCTAGATTCTCTAATTTGTGGACTTTCACTTCTACACCTGTAAAGAGTTCCATCAGTTCTTGTCTCTTGGCATTGGTCTTGGAGTTCCTGCACGTAAGATGCTGATTTGGCATCACAGGACAAATTTTCAGTGGAATGCAACTGTTCACTGTTGTCAATTTTGTCAACCACAAGAAATGGTGACAAGCATTGACTCCCTGGCCAATACTCATGGTAAAACAAGCCACTGTCATCCTTCTTGTCAGAGGGGAGAACTGGTAATGACAGACTTGATTTTGGAGACATTTCTTTTGCAATTTTTGTGACTGAATTATGCTGTTCTCCGGTTTCTAAGACTCCAGTAGTTTGTGGGAAAATGTTACCTGTTGGTCTGATCTTGAAATTATTTGCTGTCTCGTTGCGTTTTCTGCTTATTTCAGAAACATTGTAAAATAAACAAGAGGAAAATTTCATTCCATCAGATCTCCTTACAGTTTCACCTTCCTTCCTGGCTAATCTTGGTTCAATAGAAGATTCTTGTGTATTTTGAATAATTTCTGAAGTGAAACTTGGCACATCATCCCTACTTATCCTTCTCATGTGTTTCCTGTATTTCTTTTTCTGCAAGCTTGTCTTTGGCCAGCTATGATAGTTCCGTTTATGCTCTGTCTTTTCTTGCCCAGACCTACAAATGTTTTCAAAACTTCCAGTTCTTTCAAAAGTGTATTCCAATCCAACTTGATAAAATGACTGTTGGTTCTTGGTTGCGCAGATTTCACGAGCTATAGAAGACAACTCCTCCATACTGAAACTTTTAACATACTTTTTATCATGCAATGAGGATAGATTAATTTTCCTCTTCTTATAAGCTTGCGTTTTCTTACATTTTCTTTCTTTCAGAGCTTGCTCCATTTTTAATTAACTGTGGAGTTCTCAGTTCTTTAATTTCCTCTAAGTATGATCTATTTTCAGACCTGATGAATGAAAAACATTGTGAATTTTATAAATAGTTCAATATCAGTAGTGGAAAGGCATTCATCAGATGGAAGATAAAATCTAATCTTATCTAGGCCTATGTTCTTGCCTTGCAGAGTATGGCAGTTTTCAACGAGATCTTGGGTGTGCAGAACCAAGTTTCTTTTGTTTATTGTTGTCAGTTTTTAATAGACCTATTGTTCTCCTCGGGTGTGCAAGTGCCACACTCTGCAGCTAGACTGGCCTAAGTAAGGGGTCATTGACAAACAATTTTCGTCATGGTTAACGGAATTGGGTCGTTAGGGGGGAGGGGGTCCAGCTTAAATCCGTTAAAAATTGTAGTTTTGTGACGAAAATTGAAATAAGTAATATTTCATTATCAATTCTTAAAGAATAACTTGTACTGGTTAATTTTTCGGCAGCGCACTAATTAATTTTAACATCGCAATCTGGACGATGAAATCGCCATAGGCTAAGGCCCCAACCCAAGACAAATAATAGGCCTATAACGAGAGGTCGTGGTAGGCCCACGACGTAAGAAAATCTGGTGATAAATCTAGTGGTCCGTTAAGAGGGGGGAGGGGGGGTTGAGCCGTTAACGGCCTAATTCCGTTAACTGTGACGAAAATTGTTTGTCGATGACCCCTAAGGGGTCGCACACATATCGATTCTTTCACGCAAAACGTCAAATGGACGTTTGGGGGGGGGGAAAAGGGGGTAGAGGGACCGGACGTTTNCTGTGACGAAAATTGTTTGTCGATGACCCCTAAGGGGTCGCACACATATCGATTCTTTCACGCAAAACGTCAAATGGACGTTTGGGGGGGGGGAAGGGGGTAGAGGGACCGGACGTTTTCAAAATTCCGTTTTATCAAATTTTTCTCCGATAGATTTTTTTTTAACTGTATTCTACAGCTTCCATTTGCTGCATATATAAAACTTATTAGCACGACAATCGAAAGAATTTTGACCGCAACAAATGAATCTTGTCCATTTTGTAGTGCGTTGTGACGGAAAACATCGCCGCTGACAACTTTCCGATCACTTAGGCCAATTTGAGGAACACCAAAACAGCGGTATAAAATAGTGTGGCGATCTGAAAAATTACATCGATTTTCAATGGGACGTTTTGGGGGGAGGGGGGCAGGCCTCATTAAAAGTATTCTGTGCCTGCGAGCAAACGATTGGGAAAAATGTGCCTGCAACAATCAAATCACTCTGGGTACAGTAAAGATGCCAGCAACAAATATGAAATGATATTTTGTGCCTGCGAGCGGCGCTCGTCTCGTGCGCTCGCGCACATTAATGAGGTCTGGAGGGTGGTAGGGGTATTCTGAAAACGTCCAATGGACGTTTTGCGTGAAAGAATCGATTTGTGTGCGGCCCCTAACTAAGAAGACTCCATACATATAGGCATATAACCTGTTATATATGGAAAGTACAAGAAGTGTGCACAACACACGGCACAGCCACATGTGCCATCCACAGACAGAGTGCCTGATTTCTATTGTTTTCTTTTGTTTCTTTTGTCAATCTTAAACCTGCGTAGCTTAGAAAATCAATTTAAGTTTGCAGTAAGTTCACCGTTGATTTGACTCTTCTAAAATTTTGTCCACACACTTTTTCATCAACAACCCCACTAAAACCATTGCTGATGCTAACAAAATCTTACCATACCTACTTTCATCATCTGTCGACACTTCTGTGTTCTAATTTAGGTCAAATTCTTCCCTGCTTGCTTCTTAGACTTGCTAATTCATATGCTGCTCTCCAAAACAACCGCCATCAACAAACGCCATTTTGCATTGGGCAATTCCTTTTAAAACCCAGAACGAGGCAGATTTCGACGACAACAAACCAAGATCTCCCAGCCGGACCTTCGCTTCACCCCCAAACAAAACCAATCCAACAAGCTCAGCAGAACCCAAAACGATTTAAATAATAAGCTCTGTGCTGAGCTAGCAGCTCTTTTTCGGGGCTTTGTCTTAAATCAATCCTAGAGACAATGTACATAGCACTGAGCAAGCAATCTTAAAAACAATGCACATAGAGTACAACTGAGAAAGGATGGAAATTTTTGACGTTTCGACAGAAAATTGCCAACAGAGGAACTCCAAATGAAATATTATCTGGAGAGCTTTCTGGACTCATTTTCTAAAGGAAGTTCTTAAATCTCAGCGGAAATAGTGATGGGCAGAAGTTTCAGACAGCTTTCAAAGGGGAGATAACATAAAGCTTCCAGTCTCGCGATGTTATTTTGGTGGTTGTTATGTTATGTCAACGTGATTCTATACAGAGGCCCCCCCCCCCCATATTTGTACGTGAAGCGTTATTTGGCTAATTTACGAACGTGATTTCGTGATTTTGATATTATTGGCTCGTGAATTCGTGATCAGAGACTCCTTCGTGCAGCGTGATTTGATAAAAATTTGGTCGTTATTTCGTGAAATGGACTTTTAAAGAAAGTGATTGATTGATGCCTCTTGATCGTTGATATAAACTTTTCTTACTTTCTTGCGTATTTTCAAGCTAATTACAAACCGAAAATCACAAGTTCTTGGCAATGATTTGATTCTTAAGCTACGAAGTGTATTTGCCAGTTATTCAAATTAAAACACAAACCTGACTACAGCATTCCTAAGTTTTTGCAACGTGATCGTGAAAATGCTGTTTTATAGTCCGCGATGGCGTGAAAAACGAAAAATTGACTCGTGAATCCGTTATCCAGGGGTACTATGGGGGAGGGCCTCTATAAATGTTACTTGAGTTGCAGTACCAGATGCCCAAACTCGATTAGCTTTCGTTCCTCTCTGAGGCGGATGAAATATTTGTATCCTGGTTTTGCAAATATTTCATCATTGAATTAGTCGTTTATCTATTTATATATATATATATATAGTTCGATCCCAGGCAGGGGCACATTTTAATTTTCCAATTGTGGTAGCCCACTTGTGATAAATAAAAAAAATACCGGGTGTCCCAAAAAAAAGTATACAGATTTGGTCAACCCTAACGATCAGAATTTAGCATGAATCAATCCGAAATCATTTTTAAAACATTACTCGGTTGTTAACTTGAACATAGATACCTTGTTTGTTGACATTGGTGATTTGAGAGCAGAGTATAAATCTCCAAAGGACAAATTTGCCTCCACCTCCAAACCAGAGCTTTAGCGTTTTGGCCTAAGCAATATCCACAATTTGTTTCACTTAAACTGAATAAAGTTTACTTCGGAGCTCCCTTGATGATAAGAGTCACGTAAATTATATTTTGTGAAACGCATTTGTTGTGCAGCTTTTAATTTTTCTCCTCCTGGTTCAAATATTTCCAAGTTTATTGTTGACTTATTCACTGTGCTTTTAGAATTTGCTTAGGCCAAAACGCCAAAGCTCTGGTTTGGAGGTGGAGGCAAATTTGTCCTTTGAAGATTAATATATCTACTCTCAAAACACCAATGTCGACAGGTATCTATGTTCAAGTTAACTATCGAGTAATGTTTTAAAAAAGATTTTGGATTGATTCATGCTAAATTCCGATCGTCAGGGTTGACCAAATCTGTATACTTTTTTTTTGGGACACCCGGTATATATATATAAATTTATCAGTTCTTTCATTTATTAGTTCATTTGTTCGTTTACTAATTTGCTCATTTGTTGCTTCAAACAATCACAGGAATAAACCTAAATCTGGCTTTAGCCATCGATCTCTTCCTGAAAACATCAACCACACTGTCCTGACTAAACTTGTTCAATTGCAAACAATAAACTCTCCTTGCCTTCTTATTTAGTGCCAGGTATGCAGTGAGAACCAAGAAATGAGACAGCAGCTAATTTCAAACGTTCATAATTTCCATTTTCGCTTTGAGCTTACTGATACCCGTATATTATCACACACAGACACTCACTGCAATCTCATCATTTAATGATATACTGTATCTATTTACAATCTTTAAAAACGTTGTCGTTTTTCAGGCTGGATAAATAAAAAAGCTCAAAACAAATAAATACCTTAATTCAAACGAAAAATCAACGAAATAAATATCACAATTATTTAGGAGAACAAATAGATAAATTCAGCTAACGTTGTTTATACCTACTTCAGGTCAAGTTATCAAACACTTGGGATATCATTTCTTTATCGTTTATACTGTTACCCATATCACGGTTTTATGGTACGAAGTTCTTAACTTGTATGAAAAGAAAGTTTCCTCAAGGGGACAATCACGTGATCTGAAGTGGGTGTAAACAGCGTTATCTGAATTTGTCTATTATTTCATAATTATTCCATAAAGTATAGGGTCAGTTCTTAATCAACAAATATCCTTTTTCTGGAGGTTAGCATGTGGGGCCAAGTTTGGATTTTAAGAGCAAATTTTCTTTAATTAGTCACAATGAAGTTCTATTCTAGCTAAAGGCTCGAGGGCATGCTTCTACAGTACGAATATAGTCCCTTAGTCTTTAACTATACTAAGGGGCTGGATTTCAAGGAGGGTCCCTTGAAAATCAGCCACTAGGTTATGACTGGCAGAGCCACGTTGAAGTCTACCGACATTACCTTCTCTCGTACTAGACTGACGACGTGATTCCTTGTATTCGTTCAATTTTTTTAATCTGATGTTTTCATTTTCTCTCATACAAGGACTCACGACCAAACAAGATTCTAAACAGAGACTAAAATCTAAAGAAAAAATCGAATGTCTTCTATCCTTCGAAGGTCGAAAGAAAAGTCGAACATCGCTTCGAACGTAGCTTCGAACGTCGGTTAGCTTCGAAAAGTCGAACTTTGATCTAATCAGCCAATCAAACGCTAAAAATAGGCACGTGGTCTAACCTTATTAAGAAATTCGAGATTTGATTGGATGCGCCCTAAATGCGGTGCATTAGGCCATTTTAGTCTCTGTTTTGAAGCTGTATTGTCATGAGTCTCAGTTTAATGCCATAATATCATTCAATTCAATGCGGAAAACTGAGACTCATGTAATAAGTCTAAATATTTATATCATTATTATTAAACGAACGTTTCATTTTCATTTCATTTTTATTTATTTAACCGTCAGTCTATAGAGACTGTTTTACAAGGAGCCATGCAAAAAGATTACAAAATCTATGAAAATGTCAATGCTTCGGATCCTTCCCAAGATCCATCATCAGCGCCCATCAGCGTGTAAGGTGGGCGTGANATTCAATTCAATGCGGAAAACTGAGACTCATGTAATCAGTCTACTCTCGTACCAGGTGAGCAAAAAATCTTGCACCTTTTGAAAACTTATCAAAATTTGATTATATTGCCGATCATGAAAATTTCTTTATGTGCATTTGTTTCAAGGACCAAATTAATTTTAGACATACTGCAAAGTATTGAAATGGCTTTGAATTTGTGGGAATTTGTGCTTTAGAAGCTATCTAGTTTTGAAGCATACTCCAAAATCACAAGAAATGATCATCAAATGAATTTTCATGCCAGAGAAGCATTTGAATTTCTTTGCTTATATCCTTAATGTAGCTCTTATGTCGCGCAGGACTCAAACTTTCACATGAAATCGCAAATTATAGCTTTCTGGCTAAAATGCGATGAATCGTAAAATACCATTGCTCAAAATATGATTTTTCATGCCGTAATTTCTTCATTTCTCTCCCGGAAGAACAAAATAACGAAAACCTATTACCAATTACAATTATTTGGTCTCTGACAAAAATACACAAAAAGAAAATTCAAAGATCGGTAACATGATGAAATATACATAAAATTCTGTGTTAAATAAACTAAAATGCCAAGATTGAGGGCGTATTCTTTTGGTCTCGGAAGTCTTCTGAAAATGGTAGACTTTGCAGAGAAAAATATCAGTTACCAAAAGAATGCGCATTCTGAAAATGGTAGAGATCGGAGAGATCGTGGAGAAAAATACCAAAAGAATACACATTCCGAAAACGGTAGAGTTGGCAGACCTCGCAGAGAAAAATCCCAAAAGAATGAGAATTCTGAAATTGGGAGAGTTTGAATATAGTGCTCGGCTGAGCGAATTGAAGCCATTGCAATGCACTGTACTTTTGCTATGCAAAAGAAAGGATCTACAAGAATCTACAGGAATCTATTGTTATCCCAAGAGAAAAGAATTTACAATATTTTATTCTATTTTCGAACTTTTTGCAAACTTTTTCATTCACGAAACAAGGATCTTTGCGATCTCTCCGAAGTCTTCCAGCTTCAGGAGCAGAAGGTTTCAGATGCCTCGGATCGGATCTCTACCGTTTTCAGAAGAGCCCAAAAGAATACGTCAACAATCTCTCGAAAGCCTACCGAAAACAGAATAACCAAAAGAATGGGTTTTCATAAAAAATGATCTGAAGCCTGCAAAGTATACCGTTTTCGGTAGCATGGCACCAAAAGAATGGAATTTTAGCTCCTACGAACTCTACCGTTTTCAGAAGATGCCCAAAAGAATACGCCCTGAAAACACTAAACGTTTCGGGCATAACCCTTCATCAGTAGTGATGAGAAATAGAACGCACAAGGCAGTTAAGCTGAAGAGATCGAAAACTCGAAAGATCGAGAACTTTAGAACGTCCAATAGAATTTGACGCAGCAGAGAGAAGAGTAGCCTTGAGGTAGTTACGAAGGAGGAAAAGATGACGCTAGTAAAATTCTTCAGCTTAACTGCCCTGTGCGTTCTATTTCTCATCACTACTGATGAAGGGTTATGCCCGATACGTTTAATGTTTTCAACTTTTAGTTTATTTAACACAGAATTTTATGTATATTTTCTGAAACTATTGCCACACGTCGCTCACAACATATTATAACATGATGAAATTTTGGTGATTTTCCAAAAGGATGTTTTTTCTACTCACCCATTACTTGTTGCAGGGATTTATTTGGTACCGAATCTATGGACTTTAGAGACACACCTTTAGCGTCCTGTCAATATTCTATCTATGATTTCTCATCTCCAGCTTCAAAATAAGTTGTTCAGTTGCATACTGTCCAGTCGTCTTTTTTCTCTTGAGAGACTCGGCAGCTTTACGATACTTCCATTCATATTTATTGATATAATTCTTTGCATCAGTTTTTAGTTGTTCTAAAACTTCTGGCTGGCTTTCATCTAAGGTCGCATCAATTGATAAATTTGGGTTGAATCTGAAATATGTCGTATCAGGAAGAAGGTCTTGAAGTGTTGCGTGAACAGCTACGAGAGAACAAAGGAACTTTAGAGAGAGAGTGGTTCCGAGCGGCTGGAAGATAAAATTCATTTTAAAAATCAGGAACGTGGCATAAAATGAGATCCTCGTGGGCAGCTTTTTATTAGTATGGTCACATCTTTTACCTAGGAGCCAAATCACATTGCATGCTCGCACTTTTGTTCTGCAACTGTTACACAGCAAAATCAGCTAACAATGGACGAAAACAACGAGAAACAAGGCTGGAAGGCAAACAAATCTTGCCAGTGTACAAACTGAAGCATTCGTAACTCAATTTGAGTAAAGTTTATCGTTGATTAACTCTCTGAAAAATGTTCTGAAATCCGAAGGAATTTCATGCCACAGCTAGCAGTTTTCATGCTGAGAACGGCGGTTAGGCTTTTGGTTTCCTTCACGAAATTTACCAGATTTGGACGCTCGATCCAAACCTCTTTTCTGGCAAGTGAAAAGGTCTATTTCTACGGCTAGGCACAGTGCGTTTACGTATAGCTGACAAAATCTTGCGAACAATGCAGTTCGAAAGAGATGTTTTGAGCATCACATTGGCACAAGTATTAGTAAGGCACAGCGCGTTTACAAAACTGACAAAATCTTGCGAACAATGCAGTTCGGAAATAATGTTTTGAATTGCTTTGCAAACACAAGGAAGCATTGGCCCTTTTTAAAAGCAACTCAAACATGGAAGGTGAATGAAATGCAAGTCTATGGACACCGCTTTCTTGAGTTTTCAAAGGGAATCTTTTACAAGTCAGATGAATGTTAGAGTCTCCCAAATTATATTAGGCAGGCTATTTAACAATTGATCATGCCCTTGCAATAAAAAGTGGAATATTTTTCCAAAAGCGGTTGCAGTTCTTGGGGAGATAATACCACCTCCATTCACCAAACTGTCTTAAATGCAAATCACTACTCTTATGTGCGGGACTACTGAATTCGTAACAATTATTGTTATCGATAAAAATTATTCTCAAAAGAATACCTTCTACATCAGTTGCACTTGCCACTACTTTCATGAGTTTTGCTCTCAAGCTGGTGAATGATCCCGTATGTGGACCAGATCTTCCGTGGTATACACCATTACCAATTGATATAACCGTTTGCAGTGGTGTGTTAGGCCAAAGACGCCTCGATTCATGAATAGCAAGAGCACAGGGATTATTTGTTAGCAGTCCACCATCCTGGAAGATAGGCAAATTTTACTCCACTTTCCACAGTTAAGTCATATTGCGCGATATTATAAAAAAGGCATTTGATGATAAAATTTTGGATCAGCCTCTGATGCTAATGTTCTTAATTCTCAGAAAAAAAGATCCTAGTTCTAGCACTGAAAGTTTCTTGATTGAGACTTACGATTCCTGCAGCTAAGTTTATTGACACATGAAAATAATTTTGCAAAGAAAACGTTGTCTACTATGCTTGAAAAATGCATTTGCAGTCAATTTGACTCAATACTAACAGTGCACTGAAACTGATACATAACGCTGTTAGTATTCAACATAGAAATATCTTCAGTAATTTTGAGGAGTAAGAAAGTTTCTTCCAAACTAAAGTTGTCCACTCTTTCTTCCTCGTATTTGTTTTCAAGAAGACTTCTCATAAACAAGTTTCTTTAAATCAAAAGCATGCATCGGACAAAACGAAAAGGAAAACATAAAAACTACCCTTAATTTGCTGCCAATGAAGGACAAGAAAACTCTCTTCTTACCTGGTGAATATCCGGGCCTAGTTTGCATTCTTCGAAAAATCCAGGAGCTGCAGATGACGCTTGAAGTGCTTCCCAGAGCTTATGTGTGCTGCTGCCATGATAATTATAAATTGCTTCTGGAGGAAAGCAATAATTTCTGAAGACGTAAGGTTGCAGAACTTGATGATTTACCAATGTAGAAACGGCAGCTACCTGCAATAAGAGAATAATATTGGTTGATGTAAGCAGATTTTCCAGTCGAGTACCAATACTTCGGGAAACGTTTAGTGCGGGCAAAATAAATTTCTGGCAAAATAACACAAATAAAGCAAGGGCAGAAACTTATAACAGGTGTACCACAACCAACTAAAGTTGAAAAGAGATCCATTAGCTTGCAAATGTAGCCAGCCTAAAAACGGCAGATTTTGTAACAATAGCCACAACTTCTTTTGATCGACACGCAAATTCAAAGCGATAAGCGATTGCAGACAAAGGAAACTCTCTCACCTACAAATCAAAACAAACAAAGCGACAAAAATGATGCCCTGAATCAAGTATGGCTAACTGTTGCATTGTGCACGCAAAAAGGGTTTGCTAACAACGACGTAGCATCTATATAAAGAAAAAGGACACATCAAAACATCTGCCTAGGCATTTTATTTACAGAATTCAGAAGGTCCTTGTTCTAAGGGAAACGAAGGGACATGAAGATTGCTTGCTAGCGATATAACTTTCAGCTCCCAAAATTCTCACTTTGTGAAGTGAAAGATATTTGAGTAAGAACGGCAGTACAGTATAGGACTGCGTTTCATTCAATTATTTCTTTCATACAATCGTAAACATTTTAGGTTTCACACCTGGCACACAATTTTTGTGTGCCTGCAACTGAATTTGTCAGCAACATGTGCCTGCAGCGGCCTACAGCATTAATAGGATTAAAAGATTTAGGTTGCAGCTTATTATAGTTTTTGTACAATATTTGTGCCTGCGGCAGGCGGCTCCAGCGGGTTCTGAAATTTTCCAGCTATGTTAAGTTTACTCTCGTTAATAGTGGCAGCTTACCTTCGGTGTCCTGAAGTCATAAGAAGTGTCAATCAAACATCTATCAGTTCCAAGTTCAGACCTGGAAGGGAGACAAGAAAGTGTTGTGTCACTCTTCAGAATAGAAGAAGACAACGAAACACAGCTTGATAATTTCATTATATGATAATAGAAAAATATGAAACAACATTGTCCTTCTAAAGCATTTTACTGCTTGCTCAAGAGACACAATCACCGAAAAATTAATTGACCGAGATTTAAGAAAAGAGACTCTCAACGCGAGAACTATTCTATTTTTCCTTCTATCGTCTATGCGAACGTGCCGTAAAAAAGTGTGGGTACAAAAACTTCATTTTCCCGTTCCTTTTACTGTTTTCCCATACTTCTAGAAGTCGTACGAAAAAAGCAAAAACATTTTCGGAATTTACAAAGTCTCTACTTTATGCATGGGGAGTCTCGTTGAGAAATTCGGACACACAAAATTTGCGATTGTATCTCTTTAAATGTTCTAATTTTCTATCAAACAAATAAATACTTTAGAAATGTGTTCGACTCGGTGGTATTGCATAGTTCATAAGGCCCTGTGTTTTCAAATCTTCTTGAGCTCTAACCACGTTGGCTCGATTCCCATCGTCAGAATGGCAAATGAACAGCCTATACAAATCGCAGCCTTCAGCCTTCCCCAATCACTTATTTATCATATTATCGTTTAACCCTAATCCATATGGGCTTTTTTGAAGCTACCATTTATGGGGGGGGGTGGATTCCACCCCCCTCTGAAAACAGCCTTAGACTAACCAGAATTCAATATAACTTGGCACAGTTATAGAGCAAGTAATTTGTAACATGTAGCAAACTTTGGGTGTGGTTGCCACGCCCTATGACGTCGCAGTGACGTCATAAAGTTGAAAATTGACGAAAATCAGGTTCTCAATTTAAATTTGAGTTTAAAGAAGATTTTGTAGGAAATGTATGCGGTTTTTGGTCTAGTTTGTCAGAATACTTGCTGAAAAATGTTATCTTATTGTAAATAGCGATTTTGGAATGTTATTTTGGTAGAAATTATTCAATTCTGATGACGTAATTTATGTTATAAACTTGTTCCATGTAAAAATAAACAAAAAGAAGCGGCAAAATGGTGATAATCCATCACAAAGTCATCATTGGAGTGTTTTTAATTGAAAAAGTTGGACAAAATTAAAAAAATTTGCTAATTAGTCCAAAATGGCGGCCAAAATGACGTCATAATAAAAAAATGCTGACGTCATCAAATTCCAGAAATTCCGGTATCAAATTAAAGCCCTTTGTTTGCTGATTCGTTTGATATATAATACTTCATAATTTGATCAAATCTTGCCCTTGAAATCATCAAAAACAATGATTTTGCTGTTACCTGCTTCCAAATATGGGCATGTCACGTGACCTGTGAGGTCTATTGTTCAAATTTTTTTTCATCAAAATGTAGCTAATAGATAATTGATAAAAGTCAGGGAGGTTGGGGGGACATAGCTGATGTCGTTGAAAAACGCTGCAAGAAAAACCTCGAGGGGGGTGGATTCCACCCCCCCCCATATGGATTAGGGTTAATTGTGATGGTACCACACGCAACAAACATATTTTTTATCGAATGACGCCGAATATTGAATGATTGAATGACGCCGTTGAATGACAACCAAGAGTAACTTCTGAGTGCACAGAAAATTCATAACCCACCCTACATAACCTATACCCAACCATTTTCTCCCTGTTTTTGAAAGAATCTCGAGGACAATCTTTCGAAAAGTTGGTATAATCCCCTATATCCCCTCTGCAGCTCCTTCACATCGGTCATAGGATACTTCTGATATGCGTACCTCAAAATATAATTGGGTACAGAATCCCATTTCATTTCTTGGTTTTACAATTTATGCTGCAGCATTTTATGTTGTATATCTGACAAAAAAGCTTTCATCGTCTTCTATCATGGTTTCGCTTTTCAAAAAGATTCTCAAGCTTCATAACACAAGAAGATTTCATAACATTTCAATCGCCCTTGAAAAACTTCAGCATTTAAGGAGAAGAATATATCTCCTACCACCAGCGGAGGAGCCGGCACTCGAGAAGTGAAGGGGTGTGGGGCGTAGCCCCAGGAAAATTTTGCGGGACCACGCCCTTCAAACTCTTGGAAAACGTAGGCAACGCCCTTTTACTTGACTTTACTTTAGATTTCTTATAAGAATATTTATTAGATCGTTTCAGTACATGACAGAAACACTTGATCTGACATACCCCTCCTGAGAAATCAATTTTATTGCAATTTTATGCTAATCTCGAGGACAATCTTTTGGAAAAGTGAGGGGTCCACACCCCCTCCCATTCCCCCCATGGCTCCGCCACTGTCTACCACAATGACATTCAATCTAACTTACTTCAGAATATCTACAAAGTTCTCTGTATCATAAAATGCATGCGTGAAGAAGAGCTTGCCAGTTCCAAACACAGTGTTCTTGTGAAATATCTCTGCACTTAGACGGTCATATAATTTCATGGCTTCACTCAGTGGTATGCGATTGATGGCCAATAAAAAAGCTAGTAAGGCACCAGTACTTGTTCCAACTACCAAATCAAACATTTCATGTACTCGTTTACCAGTGAGTTGTTCTAATCTTTGTAAGATTTCCACTGTCATTACTCCCCTAAGATCAAAGTAAAAACAGGAAAAATAATTAGATATAGAGATTAGATATAGAGATTTTATTCCCGGACATTTTCATGTGACATCTAATTTGAGACAGACTTTAGTAGTTTATATCTGTTTTTCTTTTTTTTCACCTAGCTATGTAATGGCCGCGGGGTAGCCACAGTTTATTGCTCCCTGGGATATCTTTCTAGAAGTATCGTATAGCATTTTGTAAGTAGTGTAGTTAGTAATATGTATTGTAACTTTTTATTGGATTATATAAAAAAAAAGATACAGAGAAGTTGGATACAAGAAAATCTATCTTACATCTTACACATAGACATTAATATTTTCATAATTTTGGGTCTCGTTTTGACTGGCACTCCACAACAGATTCAATCAACTTCATATAAATGTGATAAGAATGTATCAACTCAATGAAAGGGATCATGAGGATCAAGGTGCATTGAATGCTTGAAAACAAGTTGCAGAGGTCCCAGAATGAGAACAATCATCCAACAAACAACAATCATTTATTCGATTTAGATTACTTAACTTTGTATATATTGAATATATTGTTAGCTATGTGAATATCAAATTAAAGTAAATAAACATAATTGGAGCACCTCTGTTAAAAAAATCACCAAAATTTGATTCAAATATCTTTGTGCCAAAGGTGCAACTTACAAAATCATTTTCAGTTAAGCTGTGCCGCACCTAGCCTGCGCGCAGACCCATTTCTCAAAGGAGGTAAGGGTATGCGCAACTACGAGCGAAAGCTTGCCGGCTCGTTCTAGATTTCTGGAACTTAATTTATGCAGTATCACAAAAGACCATGTAATTATGCAACTACAGGACAATAGGCTGCGGTCAATTGCAGAAATCGAAATGGCGCACTACAGCAAAGAAGCAGTCGTCTCTTTAGAAGATTTTGACGAAGCCATACGAATTTGAGAACCAACATTTATTAATTTTAAAAATATAGCAAACAGTTCTAGATTGCTTTTCAGCAGGTTTCGTGTTGCTTTGAAAACAACAACTACCAAACGGCAGCAGCTCCTCCTCTTTCAGTGTTGTGATAAAGAATATAAAATGTCTTCTTGCCACTGACGCATGGAAAACTATTCTGCCTGATAACAATCACGTACAAAAGAAAAGATAAGGACTTTTGAAAAGTCTGGTCTTTCTCTTTGGCCTTTTCTTGCAAAGCTTTATTTTTATATCAACTGATTGTTTCAAAGACAGAGGACAGATTAATGAACATAAAGCGTATTTTGATAGGATCTATTGAATTTACCATTCTTGCTTATTATCGACTTAGACTTTTCAAAAGTCTTTATGTTTTCTTTTGTACGTGATTGCTATTACCCTATTGTCCTGTAGCTGCATAATTACATGGTCTTTTGTGATACTGCATAAATTAAGTTCCAGAAATCTAGAACGAGCCGGCAAGCTTTCGCTGGTAGTTGCGCAGACCCTTACCTCCTTTGAGAAATGGGTCTGCGCGCAGGCTATGCCGCACCATACTCACACCTGCATACAACAACAAACATTATCATAATATTTTCAACAATTCTTGGAAAGAAGACAAGCAAATCAAATTTCTCATTTAACGAAAGAGAAGACTCAAATGTCTGAAATTAAAAAGAAAATTTTGAAAAATTCAAATTGTGCAAATGTGTCATTTTGGTTTGGCACGGCGTGGGGTGGCAACATTTGGCCCCTTATAAAACAGAGGCGATCCAAGTTGAACCATTGTTGAACTCATACTCCACTGGTTTGGCATGGTGTGGTGCAATATATAAAACAGGCCTTAGACAAAAGTACAGTACAATGAAAATAAGCATTACCTTGTTCCCCCACCATCTAGAGACAATATTCTAATACCAGCTTCTTTCACTGGATCAGCAAATCCAAGAATAGTCAGAGCTGCCCTAACAGACATTTTGATCTCATCATCTTTACTGTCCTTTCTTATGCGAAGCAAGGACGTAATGCAACCTTCTCGCTTGAGTAAAGATCTTGTCACTGGGTATTTTTTCATATGATCAATCAGCCTTCCTAATCTTCTCAGTCTTGCATCTTCAGTCTCAGAACTCTTGACACTATTCAGTAGAGTTCTTGCCCTGTTTTGGATACTTGCAACAGTTTTCCCAGAGCTTGTATATGTGTAACTGGGATGGGGTTCTTTGGCTTCATCAATCAAATCCTCCTCATCAAAATTGTCAATGTCATCATGTTTTGTTGTAAAAATGTCAGGTAGCAGAGAAGGGATTTTTAGTTTTTGCAATAATTCTGGCAAACTCCATTGAGATGTCGTTGATTTTCTTCTGGCAGACAAGCTTTTTAATTCCAGTAGCAACTTCTGTCCTTTTGAAATAGATTTCATTTCCAGTAGCAGCTGAAATAGAATCAATTAATGAAATCATAGTGTCTATAGGGGTAAATGGGACGGCAAAAAATGTATAAATTTAGTAAAATCTTCATTCAGAGATTTTCGCTAGCTACAACCGTTGAAACTACCCTTCTTGCTGTTGCTAATACTTATTAAACAGTTCAGGATATACCATTTTCCAGCAATCAACAATACCCATTTTACTCCTAGCCTACCCATTTCTAGCCTCCATCATGCAGCCCCAACTCCTCCTCAAAGGTGTTGGCCAGCCCATTTACCCCATGCATGCAAACCTAGCACTAATGTTACTTTCTTTGTATCAAATCAACTTTGTACTCAATGATCCAAAATTGTCAGTACCCAAAAATTATTTGTATGAAATGTACAAGAATTCAAAAGAAAAATTGGTCTGTTACAGCTGAATCTTGGCAATATTTTTAATGGCCAGAAGAATTACATCTTTATTTGATTGAGGTTAATTAAGGATTGCTTGTTCTTGTTCGGGAGTTAGTTTTTAGAGTTAGTTGAGGGTTATCCCAGGGTTAGAATACTTACTTGTGATTGGTTTCTTAACACTCAACTCTTGCAACTGTTCCAGCTGAGCTCTGCGAGCAGACAGCAGTTTGAGTTCAGTTGTGATGAAGAAGAATCAAGATAGATGGGCCTAAATTTAGGCCAACAAAATCGACCCTTTTGCTTGAGCTGAAATCAATTGAAAAACAACAGCTTCTACGTGAAACTCATTCTGTGATCGTAGCTTCGCCTTTTTTCAGTCTGTTTGTAAACAAACCTCTCGCAGATTGTCGTTAAAAGCGAACATAATGCCAATCTCATGACCGCAACTCCACAGCTTATGAATTTTATCCGATTTCAACGATTTAACTCAACATGGAAACGAGGCAAAAAAATTCGCGCCATTTGTTTCCAGTTTCCAGTCCCCTCATCTTTCGGTATGCAAAATCATCAGAACGTGTTTGAAACACTGATCTAAACAACCAGAAATTTTATTAATTGGCATACAGCATACAGTTACAGCTTTAGACCAACATCGCATGCATTACGATCACCTGTACGAAAGGCGAACAAAGTTACCCAAACTACAAACTTGGTTTCTAAATTTAGATCGATCGTTAAATTCATTAGATTTTTCCACTAACTTTCGCACATATCCATACAGATACACCTCCATACAAATCACACAACGAGATCAGATGTTTTAACTACTAGTACCACAATGCAACACGCGCCGCGTGGGTGATGACGTAATTATGGGAAAGGTCTATTACAGCAAGAATCTTTGAGATCGGTCTAGATGCAAGTATATCTTTTTATAAGAAACAGCTTTTAAGAAACTCAACTCTCAGATCATCAAAAATTAAGAAACTGAACTTGGAAATAGAACTTAAGAAATTAGTTATTTTAATAAAGAAACTTAGCTTATTTTTACTTTATTTTCACTTGTTTTCTGTATCATATTGCGTAATTTTTATAAGAAACAGCTTTTAAGAAATGGCAGGCTTATAGAAAAAGCCCCAGAAAAGGCCAACTTTTTGGGACATACAGTAGCTAGTCAGCATAAAATGCCAGGTGTTGTGGCAGAATTTCTGGTGCTGTTCGGTTAATTTCCTCGACATCTTACAGCTTTTGACATCCTTTTGACGTAACGTAGATGTTCTTTGAATTTCCAGGAAAAACAATTTTTGCCGAATTTTGTGTGCAGCTGCAGTGTTATGACCTCTGTCACAAGTGTTTCTGAAATCCCACCCACTTATCCTTTTTCTTTAATTTCCAAATACGCATTTTGAGTTAATTGGTGTTACCTCTGTTCTTAGTATTTTACTGGATCCCACCCCCGATCCCACCCACGAGTAACGATTTCAATATCGTCCATATATTTACCGAAAAAAAGCCAAAAGACTTGGAAAAAGTTTCGCAACGTCCACTCCAATTTTTTGTCTATGGATTTGAAGGAATAAGCCCAAAAAGATTTCAGATTATTACAATTTCAGCTTTTCCTTGCCATTGAGCAGCAAAAAACCACCGCTGACAACGCCATAACAACCAGTTTTTGGGACAAAACTTGCCAAATGATCTGTTGTCCAATGATATACGGGGGGAAAGCCAAACTCACTGAAAGCAAAATAAGGCATCTTTTGGGGACAGAGCTGACCCAAAGTTCAGAGAAAAATGCCGAGTTTTGGGACAGACCTAGAACCACTGTCCCCAAAGAACATGACCACACCCTACCCTGGGTACCAGAGCCAAAAATGAAAATAAAAGAAAAAAAAAGAATGAAAGAGAGAAGAAAAATGACAATGTCCTTCTCCTTGAAACTATGAAAGTGGGCGTCTTTCTTCTTGCAAGCTTACATTTTGGCCTAGCTCCCTAGCAATGAATGGCGCGATTTGAAAGGGCAACGACTTTCCGTGACCAGTTGGCAAAATTGCGAACAGGTCTTGTCTCCTCAAAAAAATAGCTTTGATAATCTCGCGTTGCTGCGAAGTCAGTTCTTTGATTTTTTGGAAAATGTGACTTTAACGCATTGTCAACAGCTCGCTGCAACTTGTCCGCCATGTTTGTGTCTGGCGATACCATCAGATGATTCAATCAATATTCGCATGATCAGGTCACGTGATTCACTTTGACCAATCAGAGCAATATTCCAGTTGTGGGTTGTGGAATATTGGATAAATTCAGAACGAGACTATATTTGGATGGAACCAGAGCCTCGTTTTTTCTCCTCTCTTTCTTTCTTTTTTTTTCTTTTATTTTTGGCTCTGGTGCCCAGGGTAGACCACACCCCTGCTGTGATCATATGACCACTCCCTACCATCTGCTTTGGGCTCTAGCAATGACGTCATATAGTTTCTTTTCTGTTGTTGTTGTTGTTGTTGTTTTCAGGCTTCGTCATAAATCAGAGTGAAGTGAAATCGGGAAGAGAAGAAAAGATGGCTACGTTTCACGCAATTCAAATGGATGATCCTCTGGAAAAGAGAGACAAAGACTCGATCCATGATGATTTGTTTCGTTCTGCAACTGTTGCACAGTCCAGTTTGCAAATCAGACTTGGTAAGAAGCTTCATTCGGATTCAGAAAATTGGGTTTCTATTGCGCGCAGCGGCACAGAAACAAACAGGCCTAAATAAGACCTTTCAAGAAAATCTATTCGTGAAATGATAGATAGGCCATCGTTTTCTTCTTCTAAATAAGCCATAGGCCTATGCCTTTCTTATTCTTGACCTTACTAGCAAGAGTTGGCAAGGCCTTTTGATACAGTCCTGAATATTCATAATGCTATTAGGAGTGAGAGAAGTTAATCAAGATCAATAATTTAATAAATGCCTTTTCCTTGGCAGAAATATTTTAATTTTTGAAAAATTTTGAAAGGATTTTTGGTATTTGAAAAAATTAGGAAGAATAGCAGTTTATAAAAGTTTACTTCTCTCCTGTGCTTTTATATAAAAAGATCTTTTTACCATGGTATATTCCTTGAATCTATATGTATTTCGGTCCGAAGCCAAACTGGAAAGTTTGCTGTGCGCGGCCTATTTCTCTGCCAAGCACCCCCCACGCATTTTAAATTTCAGCTGAGGTTCTAGCTGCGAGAAATTTCGTAAAAAAACAGAAGGAAGCAATACGCCTATTGTTTAGCAACACAAATACAGCCGCGCAAACGATTTGAATAAAGAAGAGATCCTCCGCGCATTCTGCAAACTTTCCAATCTGAGTCCAAAAGTCTTCAGCATGGAAAAGAAATTGTCTTGGTGTAATGACGTTAAAACTGGGTTATCCTTGATAAAAGTAGAAGAAGTCAAACTGACGATGGAAAGTTGTCAGCAAGGGCAGCATCTTTTGACAAGCGGATTTTCCTTAGATTGGTGGAATTTCCCAAGAAAAAGGAATGATTTGTATGCATGATCTCTTCTAAAGGCCTGCAAGGAATTTCCGTTGCACATTACATCAATTGGTAAAGATCTCTGTTTACTTTGGAAGGGTTTATTTTACTCTCAGACATTACACTACTACAGGAAATGAAAACATCAACTTTTTGGGAGATTACATGGAACAGCGGTAGCCCCCAATGAAATTTGATGCTGAGTCAATCTTTGAAGTCCACCCCTCCCCTGAAAAAAGCATATCCTCTGATTGAAAGAACATAAGCTATTCCTTCAATCTGAGTTGATTGCATCGATCTAAGGAAAATCTACATCAAAGGATTTGCCCTGTTGTTTGTACTGTTCAAGTAACAGCTGTTTGTAAATGTTACCTAATTTAGAAAACAACATGTTTGATAAATAAGGAAGTAATTTGGCATATCATCAAGACTCGACGATGTGCAGTAATGATGTAATAATAAACTTGAAAGAAATAATTCTGTTTCTAATTTGATGGAATACCCAACTATGGGGATATCACAATATGTTGCTATGCTTTAAAAAGGAAGTGGAAGATTTGACAGTAAAATATGACTGGAGATACTGGGGTCAAATGAAATGTTACCCAGAACAATTCTCAAGTCAAACCTTTTCTATATTGTAAAATTGATAAATTCAAAAAGTCAATATCCTAGGTGCGAAAGGAAAATGAAAAATTGCATGCAGACTATATTTTGGTATAAAGGTATCTCAGTAGCAATACAACTATGTATACAATTCTCAAGTCAAATCTTTTCTATTGTAAAATTGATAATTTCAAAAAGTCAATATGCTAGGTGCGAAAGGAAAATGAAAAATTGCATGCAGACTATATTTTGGTATAAAGGTATCTCAGTAGCAATACAACTATACAGTAAGAGTTTAACCATGATAACAAAATCAATTTTCCTTTGGATTTATTGTAATGAAGAAGTGCACATTGCTTCAGGTTGCCTTTTTAAAACTATACTTTAAACTTTTTAAATGTTTCGATTAAATCTTTGTCGATAACTCCAGATTGCATATTAGATGCATGTTGTTAGTTTTCATAATTGTTCTGAGTTTCCATCTGTGTTAGATTATCACCATTTTTTATTTAAAATTTGTTTATTTGTTGGCAGGTTTCATAAGAAAGGTTTATGGAATACTAACTGCACAGCTGCTCCTGACTACAATTACTGCTGCATTATTTATGTTCACACAGCCAATCAAAGAGTTTGTTCAGCAGAGGTAAATTTTAAAGAAATTATTAAAAACAAATGATTTTAGTGCTGTTTATTTAGCTTCATCTCCTAGATTTATTTAACACTGTGCAGGCATTTGCATATTTTAAGACAGTAAAAATTCTCCAAAAAGGATGTGACTCTTTGCTTAGATCCTCAGGCCATATTTCATTGCTCCACTTTCAAATATCTCCTTATCAAATTACTTCCCCTCTAGAAGAACTCAAAAGGTTTCCATCACACCATTTTCACCAGAGAGCTTTTTAGGCTGAAAATGGAGATGCAAAATTATTTACTTTTCATTTATGGATGAATCTGATGAAGGCACAATGTGAAATAGGTAGAAACGAAAATTTGTTTTTCTGTGATGATAGGCCAGAAATCTGATAGACCTGCAGATTTCCAATTTCTATTGTGCTGTTGAGTGGCGGAAACTTAGGGGCAAGGGGATGAGGTCGCCCCCCCCCCCCAATGTTGGGTAAAACAAAGACCTCTTGTTTGAAAACAATGAAAATAAACAGTGCTTTTTAACTGAAACAATATTATCGCCCCCTCCCCACCCCCATCTTTGGCAAAAGTGTCCGCCACTGGTGCAGTTTAGCAAAGAAGATTAATCACAATAATTGTTTAAGTCTGAAGGTTCGACTAGTTTAGTTCCTGGTGGGGAACCAGAAGTTTTTTCTAATTTTGATACCCCCATTCATGGTATTACTGGAAGATGCCGTATCTTCTATTGGCATTCAATATTCTGATTGATTACATTTGTTCTTTCAAATAACCCATGTGGTACCACCACCTGCAAAACAGCAATTTATGTTTGCGTTAATATTAATGCTGAATGTGAAAAGATAGCCTGCGTGCAGACTTTTTGGTCACTGGGGAGGAGGGGAAAAAAGGAACTATAAAGTCTGCGCAACGCCGTGTATTTTCTTGTTTTTCATCACATGACCATGACATCATCTTTGTCACAAGATTGCGCAATTTGAGTTTGAATCGCAAAGAAATTTCGAAACAAAGTTGTGGCTTGTGCGATCTGAATCAAAGGATAATAAATGTCAAGAGTCAAAGGAATCTCGTAGATAGTGCTGGCTCCTTTAATCCAAAGACTGAAATCGAATCTTTGGAGTTCATTAATCTTGCAGAGACACCGTTGCGTAAATATATCTGTCGCCGATGCGTAGATTTGTTGAAGAAGCGAAGAAAGTTACGCTGCATTTTAGGCCGATGGAATCACGGAGGAATTAGAACATGGCAAAAACAGAAAGTGTAACTAAATCGACATAAGAGCATGGGTTCAGACGGGCTTGATTTCGAAGAACTAGACCAATTGATTTCCGCTTATATGGTCACTAGGGGGTCTAGGTATGCTCTGGACAGAAACCGCTAACTCTTCTACAGTACAGGCTTTTAGTACATTAATACCGTTTTCTTGCCGAATTTTTTGGAAATTAATAAAGAATTCTTTTTCAAAAACTGTTTTCAATTTGCTGTACAGTACCTCTCAAAATTTGTTATCTGCATTTGGAAAATTCTTCGATGTTAATGTACTCAAGGCCTGTGTCCAGTGGCGTAACGGACGTAAGTTACCTTTAGTTCAAAAACTAAGGGCCCCCGACCTCTAGGGGCCCCCAGCAAAAAGTGCCTAACAAAATGTAGGGAAACATGAGACCTCGAGTAATAAATCTAGATGACAACTCTATACGCTCTATTGTATTTTTAGTCCTGGCTTTCTTCTGGTTGGTGTGATTATGTCACTTGTGCTCATTGTGGCACTGATGGTGAAAAGAAAGGAAACACCTACAAACTTCTACCTTCTAGCGGCATTTGTGAGTATCTCCATTGCTACTCAAGATTTTTCATAGAGACACTTTCTCTTTGGCCAAATTATCATTCAATTGATTTGATAACGGAGCTAGCACATCTAGTTAGGATTTCATTTCCTCGTGTGTGCCAAAAAATTCTTTGCCTTTGATTTAGTTTGGTATGTGGTAGGAAAGCTCATGTTGAGTTCTTTTCATATGTCCTTCCGCAATAATCTGCTTTTAAATGTGTCTAACTTAACATATGTCATACTTCAAATTGTCAAATTAAAAAAATTTCCAATATATACCCCTACCCCATTAGTTGCAATGTATTAGTTTTAAATTTGCTGAGAATATATATTGAATATTTGAATACTTTACTGAAAAGGGAAAAAAGAACCAGACGCTATTTTCATACTATTAACATTTGAAATAAAGATTTCATTCGTTACAATTCGACTGTTTTACTCAAGTATTTAGTCTTGACAACAGCCATACTCAGTCTTTAACATAATGCTCTTTCTATTTCAGACTCTCTGTGAAGCCTACACAATTGGAACAGTTGGTAAGATTCATATAACTATTTTGTGGTATTCGCGATCACTAAAGAATACTCATGTTTTTATGCCTTTGCCTTTTAAGTCTTGCTTGCATCCAATAAACTTTCTATAATTCATGTATTGCCAAGATTTTCCAATGCATTGCATTGCAAAGTTCACTTTAAAATCAGACCCCTCCAGTTTGTTTTGAAGTCACACTCTGATTACGACATAAGTCAGAAAGGCCTCACTGTGCTGAATCTTCTCGTTTTTTGCATCCGAATCTCTTTACAAGCTTGCAAAAACCGTTGAAGGCTCGGATCACATTTCTGCTGCCTTTCTGCCTTAACCCTATCAAGCCTAGGGTATTTGATGATCTAGGAAGACTAGGGGGGGCTGATTCGGCCCCCCTATTTTATTTCTGTTCTGTACAACATAGAGCTATGAAACTTGGCATGTGTATAGTACATCATGAAATGAACCCAAAAATGGAATCTATTTTTAGATATGTCAGTTGACCTGCACATGACGTCACAATGTTACATTTTCAAAATCATAAGGGTTCAGTACTAAAATATTTCAATCGCTGATTACTAGAAAACGAAAAGCAGTAAGGATACCAGTCCACTTTTTATGTATTCTGTGGTCAAATTGAATTTGCTTTCTAAAAAATATTTGTTAACAAATGATTACGTCATCACACAAAAATTCAAAGAATGTGCGCATGCGCATTGCAAAAATACGGCGATTTACTCGTCCAAATTTAAAAATAAGTGGTCAGTTCGATAGAGCATCTAAAATAGGTTATATTCCTAGCTTTGCATTGATTTCCCGCATTCCCGGTAGATTTTATGAGGGTTTATTCAAAATTTGCGGTTGACTTCTTTTGAAAATGAATTTGTTTACCCCCTGGAATGAATTTCATTTTTCTAAAAAGTTTATTTTTGGGTGTAAGAAAGATAAAAAGTAAAAGTCAGAAAGTTACAGAGTGGTAAGTGCAGTTAGGACAGATATACAGCAGAAAAGCTGCTTGGGGGGGCTGAATTTGCCCCCCCCCCCTAGGCTTGATAGGGTTAAAAGAATAACAAGACCATATGTAAAAGGGGTGCTACAAGAACAGTGTCTACAGGAACCTCTTCGACATGACACACGAGGAAATAACTAGCAATATGGTCAATGAACGAGGTTTCTAAATTTGTCCACAAATTAAGTGAACAAAATATGATCAAAATACTGATCTTCCTTTTCAGTTACATTCTTTGACCAGTTCGTCGTGCTGCAAGCTTTCATATTGACAGTGGGAACGACTATTGCCTTGACCGTCTATACATTCCAAAGCAAGAAAGACTTCAGTTCATGGGGAGCAAGGTATGTTTTGAAATGAACCTCAGTGTATTTTATTGCGATAGAATCATGTAAGAAAATTCATACAGCCAGAAAGCTGCGGCAATAGACAATAACGCTAAAGATGGCGTCAGGAAATTCTCTACCATGATCCTTTGCGTCTGAAAGAATTTCGATTGACTTCATTTTCGATGTACAATGAAACGCATAGGGGTCTCATTCGTTAAAGGACAAGTCCGGAGTTGGTATGATTGATGATGAAATAAAAGATTATACTGTTATGAATGGTGTGTCGTACATTTTTCCACAGTTTTTCGCAGGGCTGGAAAATGCCCGGCAGCGCCGGCAGCGGCGCTGCCAGGAAATTTTTGATGAAAATGACTCGCAGGAAATCTTTCATTATTTCGCAGGAAATTTTTGGCATATTCTCAGGAATGATAATATGGAATTTCTTTCCTGTTTCTATTTCTCATTTGCCACCTATATTTTCGTAATACTTTTTGTTTGAATGTCGTCTTTACTAGCTATCGGATGACCCAATAAAATGTGGAACTTTTGAAAATCACTAATATTTGACTGTATAACCGATCGATCTTTAAGTTTTCTTTTTGTGTAAACGTATTTTTTCTATAAGAAACTAAGAATTTGAGCCAGTACTGAAAGTTTTTTAAAAGTATCAGATTTTGAGTACTCAGGGTTTCTTACGAGTTCCATGACAATCTTCGTGTTTGCTGACTGTGCCCTCGTGAACATTTCAAAACGAAGTGGTTTGAAGCCTTTCGAATGTTTGGACATTACTCAAGCACCTTCTGAGTAATAAGATACAGAAAACAACTGAAAATGAAGTAATAATAAGCTAAATATTTCCTAGAATAAAA
>REGM01000178.1:628304-648380 GCA_004194415.1 Aurelia aurita
GGTAAGAATTTTCCAAGAAATGCTGGAAAATGACTACGAGAGTCATTCTAAACCAAAGTAAAGGTTTGCATTTTAAAAATTTTCCCAGACGTACTATCACAGAATTCTTAAGGCTTCCATTTCGGGGTCAAGCAAACATTGGATTGCGAGAAACGTTCTACGACAAAGTATAAGGTCTTTGCACAAAAATTTTCCCAAAGATGGTGATTCTTAGATAACTGTTACAAAATTGTCAAAGTTTCCAATTGGTAAAGATGGGATGGAGATAGGGATTCTAAGCCAAAGAAAATGATGTTAAATCAAAAAATTTCCTGGGGATGCTAACTTTTAAACAAATTTCACAAAATGGTCAAAAATTCTATATTGATATCGGCAAACATGGAATCGAGAGAAGCGTTCTAAACCAAAGTAGAGGGCGTGTCCTTAAACAAATTTCCTTGGGGCTTCGCCCCCAGACCCCCGGATTTTATTACCCCCCAGCTAATTTGTTCTGGCCACGCCGCTTATTTTATGTGATTTCAACGCCATTTTTAGACTTTGGAATATGTCCAAAATTTATTTGGTCCTTGTCACAAATGTGCATAAAGAAGTTTTCAAGATAAATAATATATTCAAATTTTGCTGATTTTTCAAAAAGTTTCACTTTATTGGGTCACCCAGTATTACTATTAAAACACCCCTGCACTTCCTAGTTAATCAGTCTGATACAGGGACCGCGGAGCCGGGGGGGCTGGGGGGGGCTGAAGCCCCCCCAATAATTTTCAAGTCGTACTTTTTAATTTTTTAAGAAATTTTGTTTATATCAGCAAATATCACCTAGGGTTCATAACTTAAGCACTATCGAAGTTGCAACTATTGTTATCAATAGAAATGAGAACAAGATACGAAATTTTGGGAAATTTGATTGAAAGTTGGATCTATTGCCGATACAAACTTATTCTTAAGAAATAATGTTCGCGTTATTAGGTTCTGTTTTGTTTAAAATCTTCATTTCTGAAAGTAGAGAGGCTTTATGTTTCCATACAGCCAAACTCGCATAAATCGGATCTTTCCTGACCAAGAAAAACAATCCGACTTGCACGAACTCCGACTTATGCGAACTAATTTGAAAAGGAAAATGCGGATGAGACTTTCAAGTCTCTTCATTTTTTTCCGACTTATGCAAATATCCGAATTATGCGAGTCCGACTTACGCGAGTATGACTGTGTTATCTACATTAAATGTAATAATTCCGTGAGACTGCGAAATTCTTAACTTTATAACATAAAAGAATAAAGCGGGGCATTCCTTTCAGGCCCTTGCCCGTAATCCAAAAGACGCTCCGTGGTACATGAACCTTTCGCCATCAGATGAAAGATTGCAATACTGTACACTTTGTTTATCGATGATTTTATGGTGATTTAGTTGTTGAATATGCTACTAATGAAGATCTTTTCTTAGACGTTTCTAGCTATGAAAAGGGCGTTGGTTGCATGTATAGCCAAAGTAGAGGGCGTGGTCAAGAAATTTTTTCTGAGGGCTTGGCCCCCAAACCCCCTCAGAGCTTCCCACTGCTTTATAGCCCCCTCAATCCAAAATATGCTCCGCGGTCCCTGGTCTGATAAGCTGTTTTTCAATTAGGAAGGTAATTATTACGTTAGAATTGTTAAAAGGTACATGGAAAGCTATTACTTTGTTAGTATGAAAGTTAATTTTGGATCGAATTTAGGGATGATAGAAGAAATGTTATATGTGCATCTTATAAATCCTATTTGCAGGAAATGTTGGCTAGGTTTCGCAGGAAATCTTAATTTTTGATTTTTGCTGCCAGGAAGAAAAACCATTTTTCTAGCCCTGGTTTTTCGTCTTTCTTTGCGAAATTATGTATGCGAGTAAGCGACTTGTGCGTAGTGACATCATCACACGCAAAGATTTCTCCCAGACAGGAGTAGCAGCCCAACGGCATCGTTGACATAAATGTTGCCTTGGTAACATCCACGACGCCACATAAGTTATCATCGTTCATTGGACCTATTAAAATACTGTTCACAAACTAAACTAGGGGAGAAAAACAATTGCCCAGATGACCATAGAGCTAATAACAAAATATCGAAATTTGACCAAGTTTCTAACGGATACGAATTGCTATCAGGTTTATAAGCAGACCAGATCACCATTAAATAGACGATACTTTCTGGTTTACAAGAAACCAGTACTAGGATGGCCGAAAATTTAAGAAACTCTAGTACTAAGTTCGTAAAGAGCTAAGAAACTTTCGAAAGCAAAATTAAAAGATATTATGATAAATTTATCGTTGAACCCTTACTCTCTTTTTTTTATATTCATATAAAAATTTACAATACATGTTACATCCTACTATACTTTCTAAAATTGAGATTGCTCAGCCCAACCCTCAATATCTACCTCAATATCTACCTTGCTCAGCCCAACCCTTATTCTTGAGTAATATTAACAAATGGTTTTATGTTTTGAACGTAATAGAACACTTTTTCTTTCCACCTGATGTTTTATATGCCAAGAAACATATCTGCAGTAGTGTTGGAAACTACATGATAATTCATGCATTTAAAAAATAAGAAACAAATTAAAAAGCTTTAGTACTAAAATGCCGAAATTTTCATGCTAAATTAAGAAACTTTTAGTACTATGGCCTGACGTGTATGTTGATGAAAACGATAAATTTCATTAAATCACTTGTCATTTTCGTTGCAGCCTTTTCAACGTGTTATGGATTTTAGTGATGGCTGGATTCATGCAGGTTTGTTCCTATCTACCTATTTACCTATTCCCGAAAGAACTATTGTGAAATCATGGCTTAAGGGGACTCTGTCACCAAACTTCACTTTAAATCAGACTTTTGCACAAGGCGTTCTTTTTGGTGCCAAGAATTGATAGGACAGCATAATTACATTTAAACGGTTTTCTATTCATACAGACGACATGTCACGTGACTTGATCAATTCGCGCTCGAAAATCAGACTTGGGGTAAATGAAGCCATTACAAAGTATAGCGTCGCACTGGGATTTTGAGAGTGTCTCGTTTATTTATCGCAATAAATAAATTCAAAAAGCTTGGAAGCTGCTCAAATTATTCAGAAACTTTAGCAGATAGATAGGCGAATGTATAAAAGGAAGGTTGACTTTGAAGAAGCGACGAGCAACTTACAACCGACAGAGTTTGTGATGCTAACTACAAAGTTATCGACGCAAAGGCAAGTTTTCACAGCTTTCTTGGCCTAAATACCGGGTGTCCCAAAAAAAAGGTAACAGATTTGGTTGGCTCCAGCAATGTGAATATAGCTTTGATCGATGGCTAATCACTCTCAAAATGTTTCTCGATAGTTAACTTGAACATAGATACCTCGTTTGTTGGTATTGGTGCTATGAGAGCAGAGATATTGATCTTGATAGCTCAAATTTGTACCCACGTGCAAACCAGAGCTTTTGCCTTTTGGCCTAAGCAAATTCTTGATGCATCTCGAAATTAAAAACTGAAATTAACGAACAATCAAAAAACTGCCCATTGGGTGACTGGGGGGTGATTTTTGGCAAACAGAATGTAATAAGATGTAATATTTTTCAAATTTTATGAAGGATATCGTTGATTTATTCGCTGTGCCTCAAGAATTTGCTTAGGCCAAAAGGCCAAAGCTCTGGTTTGCACGTGGGTACAAATTTGAGCTATCAAGATCAATATCTCTGCTCTCATAGCACCAATACCAACAAACGAGGTATCTATGTTCAAG
Organism: Aurelia aurita; assembly: GCA_004194415.1. Lineage (NCBI taxonomy): Eukaryota > Metazoa > Cnidaria > Scyphozoa > Semaeostomeae > Ulmaridae > Aurelia > Aurelia aurita. The sequence goes on from REGM01000178.1 coordinate 632,052, forward strand.
TTAACTATCGAGGAACATTTTGAGAGTGATTAGCCATCGATCAAAGCTATATTCACATTGCTGGAGCCAACCAAATCCGTTACCTTTTTTTTGGGACACCCGGTATTTGTTTTGCTTTTAAAAACAGCATGTTCGTGTGTTTATTTCATTGGTTTAGGTCTGACTGACAATTGCTACCTATCCTTTCCCTACTCACTATCGCGAGGTAGAATAGAGGAGCAATTTTATGCAACTTTTTGCAAATTTCCTATAGAAACCTATAGACATTTTCTGAAGATTTACCCCCAAAACAAGATGGCGTCGTGTTTTGAACGCTGCTGTGACATCATGCCGTCTGTATCAATATCATTAACGACAATACATGATCTAAAAAAGGTTGTTTTGCCATTTCAATGCTGAATTGAATTGAACCACTCACTTCCATTGTGAGCCAAAGCCAATTTAAGTCAGTATTTTGGGAATTCTTCATTTGAGAGCAAAATAATGCATTGTAGACTATGAATGAATTGTCAAAATTAACCTTAACCCTCAAGTGGGCAACGGAGTAAGAATTCTTCGATCGGTTCGATGTTTTCAGTTCAGTTCAGTTTCATTTTAAAATTCTCAACATACAAGTTTCAATAGAAAATACATACACGAAGATACAACTAACAACAATATAAACAAAAGGTAATAGACGCAACAAATACAATTTTACTAAGAAGGAAAATATATGAAACCTGTACTCGTATGTGGGGAATTCCTTAAAGGAGGAGCTCTCTCAGTAGATAGACTAATCGAGGAGAGAGCACCCCCTATGTTAAAAACCTATATTTTTGCTATCAGTATGATTTCAAAAGATTTTGTAGTACTATTTTTCAATTAGTGGATAGATTTGTTTGACTCACCCAGTATGCAGCAAATTTTGATTATCTTTTGCAGATTCTAATGCCAAGTGAGATTTTACATCTGGGCATTGCAGTTGCTGGTGCAATCATATTCTCCTGTTTCATCGTCTTCGACACACACATGCTCATTCATAAATTATCACCAGAAGAATACATCGTTGCAGCCATTAATTTATATCTGGATATAATCAATCTGTTCTTGGAAATACTCAAAATTCTTGATGCGATGAAGAGGAGTTAAGTTATTTTAATGAACTGTATCTGTAGAGGGGGTAGCTTATCTATGCGGTAATACGGGGTTGTGCAAATATCAATCACCTGAAAGGAGCAAAGAACCTGAAAATTAAGAGCAAGCCAGCTATAGATCTTCAATGTTTCCAACAACTGCTATGGCTCTCGTCTTGTGAGGCAAGGCAGCCCGGCTGAAGGGGCTTCATTCTTTGGTTTGGCTCAATAAAATAGATAAATCTAGCCCTCGTTACGTGGCTGGCCCAGCCAGCCTCATATAAGATAAGCAGCCCCTAAAAAGCCATTTTGCAAACCATATCATGTCTGAATCATGGGTTATTTGTGTAATGTTGATAAAAGCATTAAAGACTAAATATGCAGCCTGTATGATACTGTAGAGCTACCGCAGCTTCAACGCTTGAAAATTAGGTTCTGCTTACCAGGAATTTTACTGCTATTTTTTGCAACGATCCCTTTTTCAATTTTGTTCCTTGTCTTAAAAATGTCTTAAATCTTAGTTATTCTAAGATGTTTGGTTTTTCCAACCCATATTTCATATTTCAACTTATTAAGGAGTGTGCCCTTCAGCTCAGTGGCTGATTTTCAAGAGGCCCTCCCAATGCGTATCTTTGCAGCCGTGTATGGATATGCCTCCCACGTTTTTAGGGGCATATCCAGGCTTTTTTTACGCATGATTTGAGCTACCCCCTCTCCTCAACACTTTACTTAAGAGTTATTAGATGACTCTGTAAATTTATCCGTTCACTACAGCTTGAGCATAGGGCTCAAATCTTTCAAATCTTAAAAAGATGAGTGTAAAATTCTATTACATTTTTCTTTGAATTGAATGGATTGAAAGGAACTTAGGGTACTTTGCTGTAAATCTGCCATGGAATTTTTTTGATATCTTGGTTAGTTTCAAATTGGTGGCATTTTTATTGTTGTTGAAAGAATTCACGGAAAATGTAAAAAAAATTCAAATCATCGTAAATTCTAAATCAATAGAGGAAAAATGATACAATCTTCAAGAAAACCATTGTTTATGAAGGTCTACAATTTGGTGGCAAGCAGAAATCTGTCGCTCTTCTGGTTCAGGATTTAGAAATTTTACGACGTCACAAGCCTCAAATATAATAAATGCCGCCATTTTGAGAATAATCAAGATATCAAGAAACTTCAACGGCAGATTTACAGGAAAGTACCATTAGTTTCCTTCAAGCCATTCAATTCAAAGAAAAATGTGGAAGAATTTTACACCCACCTTTTTAAAGATTTGAGCCCTGTGTTCTACAGCTTATTGTTTCTTAGCCCATTATTAGCGTTATGCTTTAGGGCCTTGTATATCATCACACTTGCAACATTGAAACTTGGAAGACTCACGAAATAGTTTTATCAAAAGCTTAAGTCAAGTCTCAATCGTGGCCTATCATCTTTCAGCTTCTTGTATTGCATTTAGAAATGGTATCTCTGTTTAAGCATTGCTTACTGATTTGATTAGATTTGATTTGAATGAGAATTAAATCTAGAAATAGTGCTACTTCCGTTGTGTCTTTTGCTTTGCTAGAAATATAGATTGGACTGAGGGAGCGATAGCAAACCTTCATGGATGGCCATGGAGCAATGCGGACACCTTTATTTTGAATTAATTTTTTATCCGCGGCTACTACCTTAATTGCGAGCGCAGTATGTGAGGCTACTGCCTTAATTGCGAGACAATTAATAAGTAACATTGATAGTCTTAAGGAGTCTGGTTCAGAGACTGTTCACAGGAGGGATATTCCTGATCCATTGAACAGTTACTTCTGCTCAGTAGGTAAGTATCTAGCTGACAAAATTAGTCCAGCTCCTAATCCCCTCATACAGTCAGGTGACTTTGAAATGAACGAAACTAAAGCAAAGTTCCACTTCAGGACTATCTAGGTGCAGGAAATCAGGGATGCATTTGCCAAGGTAAAACAGCAAAGAGCTTTGGAATTGACAATATCTCTTTCTGCTTTTTGAAGCTTGCTTTACCTTCAATTGAAAACTCCCTTGCTTTCTTGTTTAATACGTCAATTGAAACAAGTATGTTTCCAGACTCATGGAAAATTGCTAGAGTTACTCCTATTTTCAAAGATGGAGACAAGGCTGATAAGTCAAACTATCGCCCTATATCAGTCGGGGGGAGGGGGGGTTCTGGTGTTCGGTTTTCATATTTTAGCAAAAATGGAGCCATGTGTCAAGAAGATTGAGCCGTCATTTCAAGGCTCTTTGAAAAACTTGTAACCAGCCAGCTGTACCAGCATATGGAGGATAATGGTCTATTTTCATCTGGCCAATCTGCCTATATGCGCCTTCATTCTACTGTAACACACTTACTTAAAAATACTGATGACTGGTACAATGGGCTAGATCTTGGTAAGCTTGTCGGTCTAGTGTTCATTGATCTTAAAAAAGCATTTGACACCGTTGACCACAATATTCTTTGCCAAAAGCTGATGCGCTATGGAGCGGGAACTCGCATGGTCTAAATCATACCTGTGCAACCGAAAACAATTTTGTCGGGTGAATGGTGTCGATTCGAAAACTGAGGGTATAGATGTTGGCGTGCCCCAAGGCTCATGTCTTGGCCCCCTTCTTTTCCTTATTTATATCAATGATCTACCGCGAGCTGTTCAAAATTCAGCCGTTTTCATGTATGCTGATGATACAAGTCTGTGCTACCAATCTTCGGATATAACTGTGCTGAATGAGGCCATTAATAATGATCTCGAACAACTGGACAATTGGCTTCAAGGCAACAAACTGTCCTTAAATGTCGCGAAAACACATTCCATGCTTGTTTCTACTAAACAAAAGCATAACATCCTCAAAAATCGAAATGAGAATTTGGAATTGAAAATTCGCGAAAATGAGCTCGAAGTAGTCCAAAAAACAAAAACCTTGGTGTGCAGATCGACAACTCTCTTAACTGGAAGGAACACATCAACACTGTTTCTACTAAAGTTTCTAGAGCTATTGGCTTTCTAAAACATGCCAAGACTTTCCTATCACAAGAAACATTGAAGACTCTTTACACAGGTATTGTCGAGCCACATTTCCGATATTGTTGCTCTCTTTGGGGTTGTGCCGGTTCGACTGAGCTTAATCAGTTGCAAAAACTCCAAAACCGAGCTGCTAGAATTATAACCAACAGCAGCTTTGACACCTCGAGCAGACCACTTATTGACAGATTGGGTTGGAAGACCATTGAAGANGACAACTCTCTTAACTGGAAGGAACACATCAACACTGTTTCTACTAAAGTTTCTAGAGCTATTGGCTTTCTAAAACATGCCAAGACTTTCCTATCACAAGAAACATTGAAGACTCTTTACACAGGTATTGTCGAGCCACATTTCCGATATTGTTGCTCTCTTTGGGGTTGTGCCGGTTCGACTGAGCTTAATCAGTTGCAAAAACTCCAAAACCGAGCTGCTAGAATTATAACCAACAGCAGCTTTGACACCTCGAGCAGACCACTTATTGACAGATTGGGTTGGAAGACCATTGAAGAACTTGTTACTAGTGAATCTAAAACAATGGTCTTGAAGTCCCTGCATGAACTGGCTCCGCAATACCTGTGTGACCTCTTCACCCGAAATTCACAATGCTCCTCGTATATCAAGCACAATACAGAGACAGATTTAAGTAAGACTGCCCAAGAAGAAGTCAAGTAATGGGCAGAAATGTTTTTCTTATCGAGGAGCAAAATTGTGGAATGGCATTCCAGCCGATACGAAGCAAGCATCTTCCCTAAATAGTTTTAAACAATCTAATTAGGCTTTAACTTCTCATTTTATAATAGACTTTGTATTAGACTTTTAACATTATGGTTTTTATATTGTATTTAATTTCTTCTCAAGTAATTTTATATTGTAATTAAAGTTTTTAGTGGAGGGCCCCTTGTAAAACAGCTCCGGCAGAAGGGCAACCCTCTTTAAAAGAATCAGATATCAAAGATGCGTTTAAAGTGTGCATAGAGAATGCTCTCTCTATCTCAATTCTAGCGCGTTTTTTGCTCTAGTGTGAACCAAGCTTTGAAATCAAACAAGCCCGGTGCATGTGGGAAAATAGAATCGAAGGTGCTGTGGGCTTCTGTCTTCAGGAAGGGGGTTTAGGACTTTGATATCATTTACATTCCTTTCCTCACTGCAACGACATTAGTGTATCAATCGTGTTCTTGAAGCTGAATATTTCACTCTGAAATTTCATTCTCTTGGGATTTAGAATCGCTAAATCTACTTTCGGGGGGCCAGAGCCCAATGAATATCAATTTTCTCCAACTGTGCAAAAGAGAAAGAAAGGTAATCATGCAATTTTCATTAGTTTACTTATATAATAAGGCATTTTTTCGAGATTTTGATGCTCTAATTGCAAAAATTTGCCCGAGAAACCTCTCGATATCGCGTTCCTTTTTCTAATTTAAAAGGTGAAATTTTCACTGGCTTTTTCTGAAGATAACCCTCCGCATTATTTCGCACCCTCCGCCATACTGATGATATCCCTCCGCACGAAAAATGGTATCCCTCCGCAGGGCCGTCGCGAAGGTACTTGAGGAAGGGGGGTGTGAGCTTTAAATTTGCCGACAAAAGGCGTGGTCATTTCCAAAATGCTGCTTCTTCCTAACAATGACAAAAATACATTTGCATGGAAAAGGCCATAGATTCAGTCATAACCAACGGGTAACCATCAAGTTAATTAACACAGCCCATTGGGAGGAAGTTCGTATTGTGGGGCTAACGCTTAAGGTAGCAGATCACTAAATATTTGACCAAATTTTGACCAAATTGAGAATTTTTTTTCTAGCCTTAATAGGGCATTAATGTGCCAACATTAAATCCACCCTACCCTAGTGCTGTTATCTTTTTGATTTCCTTAAAAAATCAAGACTTTGTGAAGAGTAGTTGAACATTTTGTTCTTAGCAACGCCATAGCAACCATATTTTGCGCAATAAACACATTTTCTTGCGTTCTTCCTAAAACTACTGGAGAATTTTATAGTGTCCTATCAATCCAGGTGCCATGAAAATAGCCTCTCTTTGAGTTTAATCACACTGAGGCTTCGTCTGGCTTTCTGNGCTACAGAAAATAAATCGTGATTATAGCATTGAGTCATTGAGCAATTTGCAACAATTGCTGACTCATGATGATTGCTTACGCCAATCTGATTGGCTGTTATGCAAACTGCACACATGATATTGTAACTCGTGACCGATGATCACCCTTGATTTCAAAAGGTTTTCCGCTTAACGCTAATTAGATATGTGTAGCGATGATGATAAGACATTGGGTTTAAAAGAAACCTTTATGATAGGCTGCTATGTTTATCTCGCGCACAAACAGCCTGAAGGTAGGCCGCAAGCCTGCCCACAGTACCCGGCAACCAATAAATTTCTCGAGATATCCCTCCACATTACTGCGCACCCTCCACAGTACTCAAAAAGATAGCCCTCCACATTACTCCACAGTTACCCAAAGATAGCTCTCCACAGTACTCAAGATAGCCCTCCACAGTACTCCGCATCCTCCACATTACTCATGATAGCCTCCACATGATAGCCCTTCCAGCTATTTTCTTAAAGTTGGAAAGCCTATTTTGGCTTCATCACTGAGTCAAATGTTCAACTTATCTATGTCTAAAGGCCTATTCTCAAGTGATTGGAAAATTGCCAGGGTTGCACCAATTTACAAGGATGGCCCGACAGACGTTGATTCAAACTATCGACCTATCTCGGTACTACCAGTAGTTGCGCTGCTCTTTGAGAAACTAATTTGTGACCAATTCTATTCTTTCCTCATTTGACACCGTCGTTTTTTTTTAAAACAATCAGGATTTCGGAAGTTTCATTCCGTACTAACCTGCTTATTAAGATGTACTAATGATTGGTACCTGGACCTTGATAAGGGGGACAGTATACATCAGTCACCTTTATAGACTTAAGAGGGTTTTTAACACTGTTGGTTGATCACCAAATATTAATAAAAAAACTTGGTGTTTATGGAATTGCAGGGAAAGAATTGAGTTGGTTTAAATCTTACCTGCATAATCGTACGCAGTGTTGCAAGGTAAACGGACACGTTTCCAGCATGGAATCAATAAAATGCGGGGTACCCCAAGGTTCCTGCCTTGGACCTCTACTATTTCTGATATATATAAATGACCTTCCCCTCTCGCTAAAATATGGGGAGGTTAATATGTATGCAGACGACACCAGTATTTCCTTCTCGTCGGACCTGTTACTAATATTAACGATGCCGTTAATGAAGATTTAGATCTCCTTAAGAACTGGTTGGAGAGTAACAAATTATCGCTAAATGTATCTAAAACACAGAGCATGCTAATTGGTAGCCGTAATCGACTCAAAAGGATCGGCCAGTCTGAAAACTCGATACCAGCCCTAAAAATTGGAGAGCAACCAGTCTCCATGGTCAAACATGCGAAATACTTGGGTGTTCAGGTTGATCAACACTTGCTCTTGGACGAGCATTTAAAGGTTATTACAAAAAAAATTTCTCGAGGAATAGGAATGCTGAAATTCGCAAAAATATACCTCCCATTACAGACCATACAATCGATGTACAAGAGTCTTGTAGAGCCATACTTTCGATATTGTTCTCCTGTTTGGGGTAACTGTGGTATTACGGCTCTTCAGAAATTACAAAAGTTTCAAAATAGAGCAGCTAGGATAGTTACAAATAGCCCATTTGACGCTTCCTCGCAGCCTCTTATTAAACAGCTTGGCTGGCTAGATGTACAACAAATGATAAACTTCGAAACAGCAAAAATTGTTCTCAAGTCACTGCACAATGAAGTGCCTGATTATCTGCAAGGTCTGTTCACAAGAGTCTCTGATACATGCGTCAGGGAATTGCGCAATTCCAAATTGGATTTGAACCTTCCGCTGTTGAAAACATCCCTTGGTCAAAAGAGTTTTTCTTTCAGGGGAGCCAAGCCCAAACTATGGAACAGACTAGGATCTGAAGCCAAAACTACAAGTAGCTTCTCTGCTTTTAAGAAAGCTGTTACGTGATCCACGATAATATTTCGACTTTACGTTTGTTTACATTATATATGAAACATTGTAACTAGTTAGTTTAGGTTTTCTTTTTGTTTAGTTAACAGGGCAAGCTGTAAAGCAGTATTTATATATATTGATGTTTTTACCATGTATAAAGAATTAAAAATGAAAATGAAAAATGAAATGAAATGAGTACTCAAGATAGCCCTCCACAGTTACTCATGATAGCCCTCCACAGTACTCCGCCCCCTCCACATTACGCAGGATAGCCCTCCACATTACTCATGATAGCCCTCCACAGTACTCAAGATAGCCCTCCACAGTACTCCGCATCCTCCACATTACTCATGATAGCCCTCCACAGTACTCTGCACCCTCCACATTACTGCGCTTCCTCCACATTACTGCGCAGACATTACCTAGGGTGATTACCCTTGATTTTCAAAAGGTTTTCTGCCCTTATCAGAATTTCAAAAGTACTTCCTCCTATTGAAAACTGTGAAAAAAGATCTTTCGCTCATTTGCATTTCAAAAGTTCTTCCTTCAATCCACCTTTTCAAGGTAAGAGCGCCAAAGCGGACATTTTTTATATGTTTGAGCTTTTGCATCTTTGAGTCTAGAATCTTGTTCTGCGTACAAAGTATAGTATGGAAACAAATTTTCACAGTCATATCTGTCTTTATTTCGAAATTATGGCGACATAAAGAATTTGAGTTCATAAGGGCTTTGACCGTGAAAACAAAGTTTGGACAAAATACTATATGTACTTTGTACGCAGAACAAGATTCTAGACTCAAAGATGCAAAATCTCAAACAAATAAAAAATTTCCGCTTTGGCGCTCTTATCTTGAAAAGGTGGATTGAAAATGCGGCTATTTCAGTTTCAGAGGACGTACGGCAGCACCTTTCTGGACCCAATTTAGCTTGCAGATGTTAAATAAAAAATACTATAGAAATATTTCGCAAATTACAACAAGCCCTAGGCTCATTGTAAAATGCGAAATCGACTTTTTTCTCTGGAGTTTCAGTAACTTTTCCTTGAAAAAGGTGTTGATATAAAACCTGTAGAAGTTGACTGTTTTGCTGTAACTGCTTTGTCTTGTTAAAGAAAATTGGTTGAAATTTGTAAAAAGAAACGTCAGAAACATTTAATAAAATTCATGTGTAACATGAATGCAATTAATTCTGCGAGTGGGCTAATTTGTTGTTGTTATTTTTCCACGATGCAAAGGATCTGACCGTTCATTGGCTAAATTCAATGCGCTCTGATTTTTCCACACACATAAGGATTAGTCATAGCTCTGCTGTGGACTGCACGTAACTTCCAAATCAGAAAGGCTAAAATCTCTTAATGAGCTCGTTTCGTAATCCCCTTTTAAAGGCATTGGGTCATTGAGCAATTTACAACAATTGCTGACTCATGATGATAGCTTACGCCAATCTGATTGGCTGTTATGCAAACTGCACACATGATATTGTAACTCGTGACCCATGATTACCCTTGATTTGCAAAAGGTTTTCTGCCCTTATCAGAATTTCAAAAGTTCTTCCTCCTATTGAAAACTGTGAAAAAAGTCCTTTCGCTCATTTGCATTTCAAAAGTTCTTCCTTCAATTGAAAATGCGGCTATTTCAGTTTCAGAGATTCTATGCATGCCATGAATCATTTCTCTGTTTATTTGTTCAAACAAATCTTTGATTTCAGATTTCAAAACTTTTTCCTCTCATTGTGCTTTGGGAGGAAGACTTACTGAGTTGTGTGTCAGGGTTGCCAACTTGCCTTTTTTAAGCCAAATTTCTCGATTTATGGTAGCAACAGGGGATATCACACTTGGAGTTCCACCCCCTTGCAGTTTATTGAATGTTCCAAAATCCTATAAATGGAGCGGCATTGGCCAGTTTTCTCGCAGACAGAAGGTGCTCCTGAGAGCAGAGTGTCGAAATTGAAAGAAGGTAAGTGTCTTGTAGATCTCGGTCAATTTCTGTGCACTGATGTTCGTTTCATTTTTTATAGTCAATTGGTTACTTACTTAACTTTTCTCTCAGTAATACGGAACGGTTGTTACATTGCCACTCCTGTCGGTTGACTGAAGCTTCATTTTATATGCTGCAGAAGTTTTTCGGCACAACATGGTACGCGTATCAAAAGAACCATGACATCGTACATAATTTAAAGCGCCATTGGGAACGATCAAAATTATACAATATAAAAACAGATATCTAAAAACATTTCTTATAAATAAGCTAAGTTCGGAATAAAAATGCGACGCAACTTGCATGGACAATTTTCTCTGTATCAATCTTTTATATTTGCTGAGAAGGGGATTCTGAATTTCGTATTGGTTGTGGTAACATTTGCCGTTAGGGGCGGTTGGTACTGACGTACTGTTCAGTGGTAATCTTCAGATAATTTCATTATCTTCAGATAATTTAGTAATAGGGTTAAAATTGTGCCAGTAACGTTTGTGTCATTTTATCGCGACTCGAAATTTGAACTTTCTGTTCTAGGCGTGTGAAGAGCTGTTGCAAAATGAAGATCCTTGCATTGCTTCTGTTGATTGGTCTCTCTGGTATAGTTATATGTAAAGGTATGAAACTTTTTCCTTTATCTATATGTATCATGTATCTTTCTATAAGTGTGCAAGTTGAAGAGGCATCAGTCCTTGTGATCTTTTGCATTTTTTATCTTCATCTATAGAGCTAACTCGTTTCGCCCGCTAGGGCATCTTAAGAGGAACTCATGTATCTTCCCCCTATCTGCATTCACATCATCTACAAACGCCAAATTAAACTTTATACAAATGTAGCTATATTTTCTCATTGACTATGATTTTCTACAAGTAAATATAACATAAAAGCCCGCATATAAGAACTTGTCACTTTTTGAGCATAGCCTAGAGAAGAAGGTTCCTAATTCAGAGGTATAAAATTGAAGAATACTGCAATTATGAAGGCATGTAGCTACTATTTAAAAGACCATTTGAATGAGGTGCTTGTTTTTCTCTTTTTTTTCTATATTGCTACCTAGCATCCGAAGGTAGTTAATGAGGTGCTTTGTTTTGCAGCTAGAACTTTGAAGCATCTTTTCTCATCTTTCTATCCAATTTTCATGCAGTTTTGACGAAGTTACGAAAATTTCCCTCAAAAATTTAGCCTGAGGCCTGAAGGATTCTTGAAAGTTGTGGTTCTTATATAGGTCGGTTTTACGGTATCTAGACAACCTAGACTCTGAAATTCTGTCAGGATGAGGTCGAAAATGATGTTCACTTTGTTCTAAAATATCAATGCCATTGTTTGCGATTCGTCAGGCTCGGCTTTATTGGACGTCCGATTTCATAGGTACAGAAGACGAAGAGACTGGCGCTAACGAAGCAGCCGCCACCAATGAAAAGGAGCCAATCCAGGCTTTTGAGGAAGATGGAGAGCAAGAATTTGAGGAGGAGCCAACTGAGGTAGAAGAAGTTGACGATCAAGACCCAGCAGAAACAGAGGACCGTGATGAAGGTACGTGGAGAGTGGTATCACCCTTTGAAATCACCGCCCCAGTCCGATCATCGCCCTTTCTGGTCACGTGCCACTCTTGTTTACAGCAGTTTAAAGGGTCTGTTTCAACCAGCATGCCTTGCACGTGCCATCTTTTGGTTGGTCTTTGTTTCAGCCATTTTCATAGGAATGCTGGTTGAAACAGGCCCTTTAAAGGAGCTCTGTCTCGCAGGTGATTGGTTTAGAGAACAAAGCTTAGACAAAGGAAAGGAGCTAGAGCCCAGACTCTTTGACTTTTTCGCATGATAAAAATGCAGTTCAATTTGTGAAATGATCTCTTTCCAATTGTTTTCTGTTAATCCTGCTATAGAAATTTTTAATCCCCTCTTACAATCTCAGCCAATTATGATCAAGACAGATGTCCTTTAAGCTTGATTCACAATTTTTTTTAATTCCAAAAAGTTGAACAAAAAGCTTTATTTCATCCAAATGCGTTAGGACATCATTAAAGACTCTGGGCTAACCAGAAGCCTCTGCGCAGTGAAGCTATACCACAATGCAGTTTGTTCGATCCCACATTGCAATTCTAGACCGTCCACTTGTAGCTAATTTTAGAGTGCCAATACCACATATTGAATTTTTTTCAATGCCGAGTTTCATGAAAACACTCCTTCTTCTGATAACAAAACAAATCAGGACATCAAGTTTCTAACTGAATAGAGATTTTAACATTGACAAAGTCATAGGGTCCGAAATTAGAAATTCGATATTTCCCTTTCTCCAATTTCCAAAGGGGCCTTTGTTTGCAACCTGCATACCTTGCACATGCCATCCATTTTTTGTCCGAAAATTGTTTATTTTGTTTTGCAAAGAATGCGCACAAAGGCTGCTGGTTAGCGCAGAGTCTTTAAAGCCACCGACAAAAAATCCCAAATAGAAACAAAACTTTTTTGTCTGAATTCCCGANTCATCGAATCGATGATCGAGGTATGACTTGAGATCATCGGACATTTCTGTGCCTGAAGCCTTGCTCGAAGCTGCACGTGTTTTACCTGCCATTTGCCTCAAAACCACTCTCAAACGCCATAAATTCCATGATACAAATACAAGAACACTTGTCGAAACTCTTTAAAACTTCATAAAGATCATTTGTGATAAATTATTCAATAAAACTTGCCATATCAGCCATGCATTTCCCAGTTAATGGAAGGTTTTCACGGGAGCGTGCAAAAACGTGACCGCTCGCTGCCACAGACCATGACGAGACTCCTTCTTCTGATAACAAAACAAATCAGGACATCAAGTTTCTAACTGAATAGAGATTTTAACATTGACAAAGTCATAGGGTCCGAAATTAGAAATTCGATATTTCCCTTTCTCCAATTTCCAAAGGGGCCTTTGTTTGCAACCTGCATACCTTGCACATGCCATCCATTTTTTGTCCGAAAATTGTTTATTTTGTTTTGCAAAGAATGCGCACAAAGGCTGCTGGTTAGCGCAGAGTCTTTAAAGCCACCGACAAAAAATCCCAAATAGAAACAAAACTTTTTTGTCTGAATTCCCGAAAATTTTTGCAAACTTTTTTTGCTAAAAATATTGTTCATCCTAACGCTTCTTTGCGGATCATTTGTCACTATAACCATCACCATGATTCGTTAGAATTATGTTAATTCTATGCGAATATATAACTCGTTCGAAGGTGTTTCGTCACTAAGCTGCAAAAAAGGAAAATGTTTCTGAATTTCCAAAAGGAGTCGAAAATTTTGTCCAAAACGTTTGCTTGTCGAGGTATACTTGCAAAAGAGTTGTCTTCGGTTAATAATTAGATCTTTTGATTACATCAAGCAAATTTAGTCTGCCTTACCCCCCCCCCCCCTTAGAAACTACTTTCATTAAATTTCTATGCAAATTTCGAGGACTATCTTTATTTAGAAAAGGGGCAGGTCTGGACCCCTCTCCCCGATGGCTCTACAACTGATGTTCGTACTTGTAATACATATTAATTATAGATGCAGACGCAAAGGCGCATAGATCTAGCCGCCGCCGCCGTAGTCGACGCCGCCGTAGCCGCCGCCGTAGACGTCGCCGCTGGTGCCATTACCAATTCTGCTAATAAAGACACGAGGCTGCTCCACGGCACAAAAGATCGAGCCACAGAAGATTGAACCGTAGAAGATTGAACCGCAGAAGATGGGGCGGCCGCAGAAGGCGAAGTGGTTGAGTGGACCTTGACCGGACTATTTTAGCTTGCTATTCGTTTTAATTTTTGGTAGCTACCGTTTTTACGACTCATTAAATGTAAGCTTTTGTATGCATCAACGCTGCTTTTTCATGCAAACGAAAATAAATGTCTTTTTTTACATTACCAAGTCTTATGTTTTCAGCCGTGAAATGAGCAAACATTGTTTGGCAATTCTTTTTTCTGGTTGGTAGCTTGGCTTTTTTAAATCTTGGCTTTTTCGCTTAAGGTTGGCTTTTTTGGAGATTTTGGTAAATGATTGTTGAAATCAAGTCAAATTGGACTGGATATCTCATCTGCTTGGTGTTCAAGGCCTTAAATGCTGTGAACAATCACGATCTAGGATATTTATCTTAGGATAAATACTGTAGCTTCAAAATACTATAAAAGATAGGATAAATACTGTAGCTTCAAAATAGAACTGAAAGAGAAAGAGAAGATGATAAAGATCAGATTGCAGAATGGGGGCTTGTATTTGTTTTTGTTTTATTAGATGAACAAGAGATATTGCTATCTGAAGATTTGCGCTCAAATATCTAAAATCAAAATTTCGATTTTGTCTCCATAACTTCCTACCAAGATCCGTGACCTTGATTTCAGTGCCTTTTGCTCTGGGTCTGTTGGCAGAATGTTAACAGCATTGAATGGAACAATAGCCTATTTATCTGGAATGTTGTTTAGGTTCTGTCTGAAGTTTTGATCTCGCTGCTGCCTAGCCTCGGTGGCGCCGCCAGGTTTTTTTTATTGGGGGGGCAAAACAGGAGGGGTCCGGGGCGAAGCCCCAGGAAAAAATTTCCAGGCCACGCCCTCTACTTTGGCTATAAATGAGACCAACGCCCTTTTCACTGATTGAAATAAAAATTAATTAATTTGCAATTAGAAAAAGGCCAACAATTCCTGTCATCAACCTATTACACAACTCATGGCCACTAGAACTGTCAGCAGTCTGTCAGATTCTGTCAAATTCAGAAATCAAAGGTTATCAGTGTCAGACCATAGAACAGACTTCGGGCCTATTACGACGTGCAGAAGCCAATTTTAGTTTCTTCATTTTTGACGTTAAGATTTCATNCGGGGCGAAGCCCCAGGAAAAAATTTCCAGGCCACGCCCTCTACTTTGGCTATAAATGAGACCAACGCCCTTTTCACTGATTGAAATAAAAATTAATTAATTTGCAATTAGAAAAAGGCCAACAATTCCTGTCATCAACCTATTACACAACTCATGGCCACTAGAACTGTCAGCAGTCTGTCAGATTCTGTCAAATTCAGAAATCAAAGGTTATCAGTGTCAGACCATAGAACAGACTTCGGGCCTATTACGACGTGCAGAAGCCAATTTTAGTTTCTTCATTTTTGACGTTAAGATTTCATAAGAACAATGTACTCGTATTTAAAAATCATTCAGCATAGGCTGACACATTCATTTGTTGCATTTTGAGCTCTTTAATCCCCATGAAAGCGACAGTAAATTGAATTATACAGAATTATTGCAAATTTTATTCCTGGCAATACACAATCAAAATTAAGGCTTGATAAACGTAGGGAAACTTCCACATGGTTCTTAATGAATTCAAGACATGCAAGCAGCGGCGTGGCCAGGACAAATTAACTGGGGGTATTAAAATGAGGGGGTCTGGGGGCAAAGCCCCCACGAAAATTTTTTGAGGACACGCCCTCTACTTTGGCTTAGGACGCTTCTCTCGATCCCAAGTTTGCTGTATTACCATAGAACGTTTGACCATTTTGTGAAATTGGTTTTGAAAGTTAGCATCCGCAGGAAAATTTTTGATTAAACATCATTTTCTTTGGCCTAGAATCCCTATCTCCATCCCATCTTTACCAATGCCATTGGAAACTTTGACAATTTTGTAACAGTTTTCTAAGAATCACCATCTTTGGGAAAATTTTTGCGGAAAGACCTTATACTTTGTCTTAGAACGCTTCTCACAATCCAATGTTTGCTTGACCCCGAAATGGAAGCCTTACAAATTCTGTGATAATGCGTCTGGGAAAATTTTTAAAAATGCGAACCTTCACTTTGGCTTAGAATGACTCTCCTAGTCACTTGCCAGTATTTCTTGGAAAAATTCTTACCCTCCCTACCTATACCCAGCTACTTTCTCCTCGTTTTTGAACGAATCTCGAGGACCATCTTTTGACAGAAGTGGGCATTCCCATCCCTCCCCGTGGCCACGCCACTGCATGCAAGAGATGGTTGAAGTATCCTACTCTTCTCGAAATGGTTATCCGCCGTGTCACATGACCAGTACTATAGCAGAAGAGGTAATGGTTAATGTTTTGCAAAAAGGAGGCATGATAGGCTCAGTAGAACTAATCACCTGCAAAAACGGGCCTACAGCAGATCGTTTTCAAGCTATGTTTTTGAGATGTGCAATGGCGGAAAGTGAACAGAATGGGGGTTTGGGGGCGAAGCCCCCGGAAATTTTTTT
>REGM01000178.1:651146-684077 GCA_004194415.1 Aurelia aurita
TTCAATTTCGGTTTCATTGCAGCCATCTTTCTCATACAAAATATATCTAAACATGGCGTTGCCCCCTTTTCCGAGAGTTTAGAGGGCGTGGTCACGAAACATTTTCCGGGGCTGCTCCCCCAGATCCCCCTTCTCAAGGGCTGCGTACGCTCCTGTATGATACACCTTTAATTTGCATTTAAGTTTATGATCAACTTGAAAAGAAGTGCAATCAGTCAGTTACCTATAAAGGTTCGATCGATTGGTTGGAAATATAAAGCGTATCTTTGTTTTTAGCTTTATGGACCAGAATTGACCAGATTTCTTAGCCTTTGCGTGACTAACACACCAAAGGATTCTTTATCTTTACTATGCACTGCTCCCAAAAAAATTCCGCTCGCTTCGCTCGCAAACATAAACTAAATTAATGGATTTTTCTTTCTGTTTCTTAACTTAAGGATTCTAATGCTAACCTCCTAGATTTACCACTTTTGAACATCTAATAAAAACCGCTTAAATCGCAAATTCGTGCAGCATTCTTCTCAATATACTTAGTAGTTTTTCCATGCCATCTTAGATTCTTGCAGCCAAAAAAGCCTGATTTCACCAACGGCCTAAGAAGCTCCGCTCCACCACTGCTGCCTGTATCGATACCTATAACAAATTATATTTCTGAGAAGAATTTATCAGTTCTCTTATTCTGTAGTGCCCTTTTAATGTGACTGCCCCCGCCGCTTCATCCTCCTTCCGGCGCCTCTGGAAAAGGGGCAGGTCTGGACCCCTCTCCCCGATGGCTCTACAACTGATGTTCGTACTTGTAATACATATTAATTATAGATGCAGACACAAAGGCGTTTAGATCTTTGAGGCGCCGCCATAGCGGCCGCCGCCGTAGACGTCGCCGCTGGTGCCATTACCAATTCTGCAGTTAAAAACGCAAAGGCACGGCACAAAAGATCGGGCCACAGAAGATTGAACCGCAGAAGATTTTCATTTTCATTTTTTCCGCAGAGAGTGAGAGAATTTCAACTGGGTAAAATAATGAAGTAATGAAAACAGCCCTAGGAAAACAGCCTTTGTTATTATCATCGACGCGATAGCTACCACTAACTTATGTCTTAATGTCATGTCCATTTCTTCACGGCAGGTACGGCATCCAATTCGTCACATTTATGGCAGTGGAACCGAGCAGGCTCTTCACACTTGCAGAGCGTGTGTATCAACGACGGGCCCCAAACACCGATGAGCTGTACCTTGAGGACGCCCAGAGGCCATATTCTGATGCGGAGGAGGAAAGCAGCCAACGCAATAGCGATGAAGAAAACGAGCCAGTAGTCACCAGACCAGCAAGCCGACAAGCAGACCAAGATGGAATGGTCATGGGGCAGCATATGAGGCAGCAAATCGTCAGCAGCGTGGCAACGAAAACGCCAGAACAGGCCGATAAACCCCCGGAAGAAATTAGCACAAACAGCACGGCCACAAGCAGTCACCAGCGAAGACAAGAAGGGTTGGCGAGTCTGCTTCAGCTCAAGAGACGGCTCAAGAGGAAACGACTTGCAATAAAAAAACAGTGACTCGCCGAAAAACTGCCGTTGGTAAATCAAAGAAACATGGTGTTGCTGACGATACAGATTTGGGGTTCCGAAGATGACTGTGAGCTTTGTGGCGAGTTTAGAAGCAATCTGCTTGCCAGAGTAACGGCCATTGCGATCAGGAAGGTTGATGTCAAGGCTATTGCCCAATTTATGAATAGCTGCAAGCTGCATACAAAGCCGGAGCAGACAAGGGAAGACCACCTTCATGTGAACAAAGAGCGCATGAGATTGGCGATAGAGGACTACGTTCAACATGGGCCGCTTGCCAAGCTTGTACATGCTCCGAAGAGAATTGTCAGTTGAAGGTTTCGTGGCCAATGCAATGCAGGAACGAGATGCATTGCCCTTGTTGCAGCCTCGTCAAGATGGTGGAGAGTTTCCTGGTCTCTGAACAACCACACATACCACTTCTGTTGCACCTACGTTTAGCCCCATCCCTGCACGCACTGCACAAACAAGTGTCAAGCGAGAAAGTAAAAGTTGACGATGTCGTAGGATTCATGAGAGAATGTTTCCAAATCACCAGAACTCGATACTATCAGCTGTGCAATGTCAGGCAAGTCATCCTGTTCCTTCCTCAATTAGCATATGTCCATCCACATCGACACGCCACAGAATTCATTCACATATTCGCACATCTTGGCTCGCTTATGGCGACGGAAGACGACGTCCCAGGCAAAGCAACTGTCCTCTTGTACTGGCGAGACCGCGTGCGGCACCAGAAGCAGATAATACAAGAACCACAACACGACTGGTTGAGTGGAGTGGTTGAGTCGGTTGAGTGGTTGAGTGGACATTGACCGGACTATTTTAGCTTGCTATTCGTTTTAATTTTTGGTAGCTACCGTTTTTACGACTTCTTAAATGTAAGCTTTTGTATTCATCAACGCTGCTTTTTCATGCAAACGAAAATAAATGTCTTTTTTTACATTACCAAGTCTTATGTTTTCAGCCGTGATCAAACGAGGAAACATTGTTTGGCAAACATTGCGATTCCTGGGTCCGTGGTTCGTAGTGAATTTTTAACTTGAGTATTTTGGACAGGGGTAAATGCCTAATATTCTCAAGCGGAGTGCCAAACAAGGGTGATCGCTCTTTATTGCCGAATAATAGTTCTTAACCCTATTCGTACTGGGCGATTTTTTGGTTAGTTTGTACTGGGTGGGGCGTTTATCGCCCCCCCTCTTTTATTCCAAAACTACAAGAGGTATAACAACGAGTCTTACCCCTATTGTTCTTTGGACAATTAGCTTTTCAAATACAACAATGATAATTAATTAGTCACGTGATTCGTTGCTAGTCAACCAAAAAACAAGGGAAATTTGACAAATTTATAGCTTCTCGACAAGAAAAATTCTATTTAATTAATTACTCAGCCGATTTTCTCCAAAATTGTTGCAAATAGTAGGAAACATATCATAGATTCAAAATACATACTTTGTAGCAATTTTCAGTATCTATTTTTAGCATAATTAGCTTTAAATTATTCTCTTGTTTCGTGTGCTGATTATCTTCGCAGTTTTTGTCCCTTTTTCTACTAAATATTGACTCAAATTGACTTAAATGATGAAGATGAACCAAATTAGATGCAATTTATTTATATTTTACACTTCTTAATTAGAACAATGACGTCGTAAAGGTGAATGACGTCATAGATATTAATTATATATCAAATGAAAGTACTCATCAAAAGCAATCGAATGGTGCATGTTTGAGATCAATCGGACAAGCGAGGCAAAAACTATCGACGTTACAAGCTTTTTTTTGTTGACCACTCTCCAAATATGGTGTTACTGTGGTCACGTGATCAAAGTAAGAACAATGATATGTAGAAATTTTAATTGCCAACTTAATTTTACTAAAAGTCAACAAACCTGGTTGTCATATATCTTATGTGGTTTTAGCGCAGTGTAGCAAAGTGTGTTAGGGGGGCGAAAAACGCCCCCAGTACGAATAGGGTTAAATAATGGTTCTTACAGACACGTAATTTTATTATAAGAAATTATTTTTAAGAAAATCAATTATTTGATCACCATAAAATTAAGAAACTCGAGTACTCGAAAAATATTACTGTCTAAACTTTTTATTTTCGTCTGTAGCATACTTCGGCTGATTTGGAAAGCCGTTATCGGATTTGATAAAGACAAGTATAGTATATAAAAACCTGAGGTATTGAAGGATTTTTTCTACTTCGTTGCACTATTTTGGAGAAAAACTCGCCTTGTCAAATTTTCTCAAAGCAACCCCAAAAAATAGCATAGTTTTACACAAAATAGCTACACAAAGCCCCCACACCCCACAAATTACTTGTGAGTTTACTAATATTGTCAGCCTAACCAACCAAATGGAACAGCTTGAATCTGTTCGCAGCCAGGGCCGTAGGAAGCATCTTGAACTTGGAGGGGCACGACACTCCAAGGGCACTTTTTTCAGTAAGCTAAAGGGGCATTTCCTGAAGCAAAAAGGGCACTTCTTTGTTTATTTCAAAATCTTGGGGGCCCGTGCCCCCAGTCCCCCCTGTTCCTACGCCTCTGTCTGCAGCACTAGCAGTAACCGGTGCTTGGAAGGGTACATCTCGCGAGAAATTATATGATGAGCTGGGGTGGGAGACACGGAACCTTCGAAGATGGAGCAGACGCCTTCTTCTATTTTATAAGATCGTCAACAACATGACCCCAGAATACATGAGGTATCCTATTCCTCGACTGCAGGAATCGATATATAATCTCCACAGACGTGTTGCACAATAGCCCAAATATATGCAAGAACTGAGTCTTATAAGTCAAGTTTCTATCCAAATCGTTTATCTGAATGGGACAAACTTGACCCTGACATTAGACTCTCCACTTCTGCGAATGTTTTCAAAAAAAGTTATTATTTCTCATTCGTCCAACTTGCAAGCCCGTTTATAGCATTTTTGACCCTAGAGGTTTATCCATTTTAACACAGTTACGTGTCGGACTTAGCAAGTTAAATTTCCACACGTTTAAACATAACTTTAGAGATACCTTGAATCCTATGTGTCCAATTAGTGATGGTATTGATTATACGGAACCCTATGATTCGATTAGGTGTGATCTTCTCGACAGCGTACATGCGATACTGCAACCAAATGGTTTATCTAACCCAGTGGAGTGGCCCCCCCCCGCAGCGACGTGAAGATATGGGGGCGCCAACGTTTTAAGAGAGCACAAAAAGCCCGAACGTAAGCTTGGTTCAGACTAAAGTGAAATAGTAAATGTATCAGTTGTTTGTACGTGCGGCTATAATTATTCAAATGTAAACGAAGATATTGATAAAAGATTAAATATAAGCCTTGAATATTATGATTAGACGTTTCGGGCATAACCCTTCATCAGTAATTGTTTAAGTAGTAATTGTTTAAGTAATCGGGAACTCGCATGGTTTATTGTGAAATAGCGTTAGAATGCATTGGAAATACGAGGAAAAACGCGTCGAACTTATTTTGTCTCAATTTGAGATTTTATAGGCTCCTTTGAAGATGTTTGGATATTGGATGGAACCAAAAAGTATAACTCTCTAACAATGTAAAGTAATTACGTTTGGAAGCAATAACTCACTAAAGAAAAACTTGTAACCAGCCAGCTGTACNCCAAAAAAAACGCAACAGATTTGATCCGGGCTAGCGACAAGAATTTAGGTCGAATAAATCCCTAATAATTTTTGAAGTAATCCTCGATAAATACCTTGTTTGTTGATATTGGTGCATTGAGAGCTGAAATATTAATCTTGAAAGTCCAAATTTGCCTCCACCTCCAAACCAGAGCTTTTGGGTTTGGCCTATACTGCAAATGCACTGTTTCGGGATCTCTTGAATCATAGCGAAATACGAGCAAGAAGACTGGTGCTTAGGAACGTATTTGAATAGAAATCCAAACTTAACTTGACAACAAGATTCACTAATTTAGTACAAACCAACTCAAGGCCATTAAGGGGTATGTCTTTCCTTCGAGTATGATTTATACTGCTTTTAATATAGATTGCAACTCCACCTCCGTTTTTGTTGCGATCCTCTCTTTCTATTTTGTATTCTTTAATATTCAGTAGATTATCACCCATTTTCCTGTCGATTTTTGTTTCGTTTAGAGCAAGAACGTGAATCCCCTTTACATTGATAAATGTAGTGACTTCATCTTTATGCAGGGGTAAACTATTTATGTTAAGAGATGCAATAACCATCCCCTTGGCAAAACCCAGCGATTTAGATTGTTTGGGAGATACATTTTGCGGAGTAGCGACGGGGGTCTGAGCGTTATTAACTTTGGTACAGACCTCCTGTTCTACCCCTATGTGTGTATCAATGGTTTCAAACTGGGTAGTGCTGATGCTGCTAGCCGTAAAAGATTGATTATCATTATCAACAGTTCAATAATCACTGATAAATTTCAGAAAGTTTCTAGCGAAGGCAGAGTTCCCTTTTTGACTCAGGTGTAGTTTCTTAAGACTGAGGCAGTCACCACCAACACTTGAGTTGGACATAACTTTAATATTACGTTTTTCACAAACCTCATTAATAGTTTTGTTCAGGTTCTTTCCTGTATATTATTGGACAATAGATCATTCGGCAAGGTTTGTCCCCAAAACTGGTTGTTTTCGCGCAGTCAGCAATGGTTCTCAATGTCAAGGAAAAACTGAAATCGTAATATTTTAAGAAACTTTTTGGTTATTTTTTCAAATCATTGGACAACACATTTTTGCCCGTTTTTTGGCTTTTTTCGGTAAATTCATGGACAATATTGAAATAATTCCTCAAAACTGGGTGGGATCCGGCAAATACTAAGGACAGAGGTAACACCAATTAACTCAAAACACGTACTTCACAATTACAAAATACAAAAACTGGGTGGGATTTTAGAAAAACTTGGGACAGAGGTCACAACAGTGCACCCAAAATTCGGCAAAAATGGGCTTTTTCCTGGAAATTTCAAGGACAGACGTTACGTCAAATGGATGCAAAAAGCCATACAATGTTGAGGAAATTAACTGAACAGCACCAGAAATTCTGCTAGAACACCTGAAATTTTATTCTGACCAGCCATATCCCAAAAACTTGGCTTTTCTGGGGTTTCTTCCAGTAACTTTGGCAAAAACCTGGTTGGTTTATTTTTATTCCCAGGACAAAGGTGGTGTCAAGAATTTTACAGTACTTGACCACCCCTGGTCTATCAGAGCTGAGATTTTTTTGAATGAAACAAGAAGTATTGAATGTCAATTAAACGAAAAGTTTGAAAGTATTTGCATTCTATTGTCGTTTTACCAGCTATATATTTTGAGATTTTGCTCAATTTAGACCCACATTACCCCCACCCTACCCTACGGATCGGCCTTCCGTTTACACGGGAACGCTCGGGATCGATCCGCTATCCGTGCCAATTTGGGTTCGCTGAAAGCGCTCCAGCTCCAGTTTTGGATCGATCCCGTCTCGTGTAAACGGGTGCAAATGACGGGATCGATCCCAAATTGGTACGGATAGGAAATGGTGCTAACCCCTTTGTTTGTCAGCGATTGTTTGGCTGTAGGAATTCCTTTTATTTCTGCACTTTTTGTTTTTAGACAAAGAGGTGAAAACAAAGCGCATTGTTTGTATTGTACTACGTAGAAGGAAATCAAAGCGGATCTATTTGGGTCTGATCCCGTGTAAACGCAAGATATTTTGGGATCGGTCCCGTGTAAACACCTGCAAAATTTTTGGATCGATCCCAAACTGGATCGATCCCATTCTGGATCGATCCCATTTTGCTCGCGTAAACGGGGTCTTACACAGCTTTGTAAATAACTCAAAAACTTCATCGACTCGATACGCTTATGAAATCGCCTGTCTGCCAGGAAAATAAAAGAAATGCTAACTGGCCTTAATGCGAGGGGGGGGGTAACTCCTATGGGGAGTTTGGTATACATGTGCCTGCCCGGGTTATGGGTTAGTTTGCGATATTTTGCCCGGTTTATGGGTCATGTTCTGTGAAGTTTCACCCGGGTTATGGGTTAGTTTGTGATATTGTGCCCTGGTTATGGGTCTACTTCACGAAGATTTGCAGAAACTCAACTCAAGTAAATCGAAGTTGGTGTTTTTCTTGTAACCCCAGATCTGTAATAGTATTTTGAAGGAATCATGATTAAAAGACCTCTCACCAAAGGAGTTTTGCTCTACTAATGGTACAAAGCGTATTCTAAACAGGATTCTTGTGAAAATTTTTGCCCTGGTTATGGGGTATGTTTTCAAGATAACGCCCTGGTTATGGGGTTATGTTTTCAAAATCTTGCCCTGATTATGGGTCCACCCTCCGGATTCTCAAAGGCACATGTATACCAGCCCCCCTAGAGGAGTTACCCCCCTCGCCTTAATGAAGCGAAACCCCAATCACACAGGTCGGGAAGAACCATGCTCAGAGCAAAACTGCACCAGATATTGAAATCAGATTATGTGCGGTGTTTTGTGAGCAAACGAAAATGTCGGGTGCTGTGCTGAGCTGAAAGGAAATGATGCTGGCCCTGGCAAGGAACAAGGCAACAAAAAGAAAAGCAAGGTAACGATTCTTTAACCACAAGAAATGAATCTTTTTCTGAATTGTATATTTACTCTGATAATAATAATACAACGTTAAAAAGAGCTTCGTTACAGATACGCAATCACATTGACAGTATATAAGATTTGTACATAAACAAAAATCTACGCACTGCTCCTAGAAAGCGTGGCTCTACAGCGGATGAGAAACAAGAAACCGATGATAACACTTAAAGCATAAGTAAGACGATGGACTATCTAATTTTACCAATACCGAAAAAGCTCAAAACTTAATTCTTACAAATTGCGCCTTGGAATCATGTTTCCGTAATGCACATGAGCGCATTGTTTCTGCTCTGTTACTGTGGATTGCTAATTATACACAAATAGCGTGTGAAAATCTTTCAGTGTGATTGTACGTTTTTGCACGTTCCAAAGTAATTTTCACGTTTGCAGTCTTACCGTCAGACTTTGATCACTCAGCCCTCCGCTTCTTGGGGGGCCATTGGCTAAAAGAGGTCCAAACTGGTATCATAAAGGTTTATATGATCAAGTGTTTGCACGATGGCAACTAAAAGCAGACTTCAGCCGACAGATATATTACAAAATTGTACTTCCATATTAAAAAGGCACTCCTTTTAAATGTGAAATGCATTCAGACCTGGTTGTACTGACAACGACAATAATTTGGATTTTGAACAAAGACTGCTAGAGTGCTCATGTGATGAACATTATAACCGATTTTTCACATCAGAATCTCCATTGAGTTTTGACTTACTCATCAAAGTCACCCCATTTGTTCATGCCTGGAAAAAGGTGGGGAAAGTAGCACCAAAAGTTGTTTCCTTTTGCATCCATAGTCTGTCTCAAATTGGATGTCACGTGAAAATGCCCGCGAATAACAGCATTTCAAGTGTTTTGCATGAGTAATTTTGCGGTATCGCAAATCTCGTATTACATTTAATTTGAGACAGACTTTAATACGTCTGATGCACAATGCTCTCATGAAAAGGTTCGATTAAATTTCTCTATTTCTGATCGGTTTTCTTGAGAAAAAATGTCAAAACTCAATCGATACAATGTTGGTTGACTTATCCTTGATACCTGTCTTACCCTTTTAGATAAATCGAAATATTGTGGTTATTTCGATCAACCGTAAAGCAAGATGCCTCCTTGCATCGAAACAAGTACAGGTAGGTTAGTTAATGAAATTGACCAGAACGGGGAGAATGGCTGAAGCAAAATTGAACTCTCAACGTAACGTGAACATTAAGGCCAAACAACTTTTCTTCTCTGGATAGGGTCTGTTATGGACTCCCTATGAACATAACAGGGTCATGTGATCATGTCCCGGGGGGGCCACTCCTATACTTTTCTATAGTATCATGCTCGTACAAAGGTGCAACATATGCACCCTAAACGCTGACCTTTTTTAGCAAAATACATACCCTAATCGCGGAAAATTTTCTTGAGAACATACCCTTTCCCGTGTCACATTGAATTTGTCAAGTTTAGGTACCCTAATCGCGGACAAGTCACTTATCAAAATTGTTGATATGGCCAGTGTGATTCTGTGTGATGAATCAGGGACGAAGAGTTAAACCTAAAGTAGTTGAATTTGCCTAACACATTTTCCTAATTCATATTCTATTTTAAAATGCTTGATTAAAAATATCATCACAGAAGCGTTTCGATTTATCAAATGCAAAAAAGTACATCCTTTCTTGAAATTACGGTCGAATTGGTACCCCTAAACGAGGGCCCGCGCGGGCCCGTGCCTACATTGAAGAAAGGTACCCTTTCCCGCGTTTTTTTGTACGAGCATGATAACACATCAGGTACCAAGTGGCCCCCCCGGGGGATCATGTGAATGTTGGACCAAATCATCGTCAAAAACATAACCGAAACAAAACAAAAACCAACAAGGATATAAGCTACAGTAAAAACCCGCGTATAAGAACCTAGTGGATTAAGAACCTACAGGCTGAAATTTTGAAATTAGACCCCCATTATATAAGAACCAATTCAGCCTGAAATTTGAGGTTAGGTTCTTATTTGTAGATCATCATTAAAACTCCAGTCGCTTAGTATTACTGAACCTAGGCCTATATGTTTATTGCAAAAAAACTGCTCCAAGGACATTTTTAAATGTCCTTTTCAGTATTTCCAGTCCTAAGCTTCAAAGTATTAGCTGTTCATAATGTTATTGAAACTCATGTCTTTGGTGGTAGACCCATTTGTTTTCATCTTCCCCAACACCTTCTTCAGGTAGAAGGGGTTTCAGGGTTTCAGTGAACTGACTGTGAATAATAGGCTTGAACTTTGAATCAGAATAAACTAAATTGGTAAAAGCCCTGAACAAATTAAGAACCAATTTATGAACCTCAACAGCCTCATTTCCCACTAAATACCCAATATATAAGAACCTAGTCAGGCTGACTAGCAAAATTGTAGGTTCTTATACGCGGGTTTTTACTGTAATCAACCTGTGAAGCGATTTCTTGTTAAAGGGAATCGACATGGATAAGACATAATAGTTAACAACAGAATTGCACGACAAGCCATCTGATATGATGGGAACTTCACTTTCAAACGCTATCTGATTGGACCTTTACTGCTAACGCCATGCAAGTTGAACATAGACCTGGCATACGTCCTATTTAACCGTGTCGATTCCCCTTAATACAGAGCTTTTCGAAAAATTTCCCTGCAAAATTTACAGAAAATTGCATAGTCTTGTGTATTCACATTAAATACATATCTTTCCGATTAACTTGAGAGTTTCATGACTCTTCTGTGCAACCAATTTGAGACAAGAGTTTCGTGGCTTTAGATCTTCATGAAACAATCAAAGACACTGTCATCCCACCAAGGGTAGCATAGGCTCCAACTATGTAAATGGCTATTACTTCTATCTTTAAATGGAATAACCTCAGGGAAACCAGGAAATAATTGTTGCTAAAAATAAAAATTGTAAACAAATTTGTCTTTCTTTGTCCCCTGTGCGCTTAGTCATTTTTGTACCTTAGTCCCCTGTGCTCCTCTCTCATCCCTCCTCCGCAGCCTATCGATACGCAGTCTTCACGGAGCACAGGGGACTAAGGTACAAAAATGACTAAGCGCACAGGGGACAAAGAAAGACAAATTTTGTTTTACAAATTTAAATTTTAGCAACAATTATTTCCTGGTTTCCCTGTGGAAAAACTTGAAAGAAACTTAGATGCTTTGCTATAATTCTACTGTGAACCTTCTTGATATCCAGATTGTTTTCAAATTTACAGTGTTCTTCCCTTTTCTAAAAGAATTCACCTAAAGTTTGAAAAGAAATAAAAGCATCGTAGCTTCCAAATTAATGGAGGAAAAAGGGTAGGATTTCAAGAAAACCATAGTTTACGAAGGTTTACAGTATGTTGGCAAGCAGAAATCTGTATCTGAAATTACTCACCGCCGTAATTTCGTAAATAATCAAGATATAAAAAAGTCACGGTAGAATTACAGCAAAGCACCTAACGTTCCTTTCAAGCCATTCAATTCAAAGAAAGAGGCAATAAAGCCATTTAGGTCACCCTTCTTAAATATTTGGAGCTTCTGCTACCAGTTGTTCTGATTGTTGTTCTTGCTCCGCTATTTGTTCTGTCTGCTGTTCTTGTTGCTCAGGCTGCTGTGCTTGTTGTTGTTCTTGCTCAACCTGCTGTTCTTGTTGCTGTTGCTGCTCAGGCTGCTGTTCTTGTTGTTGTTGTTGTTCAACCTGCTGTTCTTGTTGCTGTTGTTGCTCAGGCTGCTGTTCTTGTTGTTGTTGTTGCTCAACCTGCTGTTCTTTTTTTTGCTCGGGCTGCTTTTCTTGTTGTTGTTGTTGCTCAGTCGGCTGTTCTGGTTGTTGCTGTTGCTCAACCTGCTGTCCTTTCTGTTCAGCTTGATCACCTATCGTTGCAGGGGCGTCTTCTGTAATCGATGTCGTTTCCATTTGTTGTTTTTCTTCATCAGTTGTCGTTTTATCTAAATCGAAAGAGCATTTTATATTCACAAAAGAGCTTTAAAACGGAGGTACTGTATTTCCTACTAGTTTTCTAATGCTTTCATCTCGTATCCATATCGCTGCCATAAACAGTTGCCAATAGTGCGAAAAAAATGCCCTTAACAGTAGTTGCCCCCTCGAAGCAGAACCTACCTTACGCAGTAGAGAAAATGTCCATTCTGCCAAATTTAGGTACTTTGCAGTTTAGAGACGAAGAACGCACGTATTAGTAGCAAAATCGAAGGGTTATTTTGTGTAAATTTGTCACTCCCTTTAACCGAGCAGACGAACATGGAAGCAACATTATCACCCTTCCCCTTTGCTCATTTCAATAGAAACTTATTTCTTGCTTATAGCAGCGAGATATTCTGTTCCTTACGAACAGGGTGAGTTAAAAATAGTATCGGTCTTTGCCAAAATATTTAATCAAAAGGTATTTATCAATCACAATAGCTCATTTTGTTATAAAATGGCTAACTAAGATGAAAAGTTATTTAACTAAGATAGGTCATACCGTTTAAAGTTAATCGTGATTTTTTGGAAGCTGTTGTTGACAGAACTTGAAAAGGACTAGAAATTACGACTTAATATTTCAAGTATTCATCTTGTAAATCATGACAAAACTTGCATCGTATATCTTCAAAGAAGCTTAAATAAGCCACGCAAATACAAAGGACATGTCTTTTTCAGGCTTCTCTCCCCCCACCCCCCCCCCCAAGGATGGCTATGACCACTCACTGTTACTGTTTTGAAGTTGATCAGAAAAGACTGCTAGTCCTTCTTCAAGCATTGTCAAAAACAGTTTCCAACAAAAAATTTCCAAAACTCTTCATAGAGTTTGGCAAATGCCGATACTTTTTTTGACTCACCCGGTATAAAACAAGGGTTGTTGATCACGTTTCTTCTAAACGTAGTCCCTAACCAAATCAGCCAATGCTAAAATGAAGGTTTGACATGGAATGAATGTCGGTGTAAAACCTAGTTGCTTAACTTTTTTCTACATTCGCTGTAAGCTGAAAATTTTGGCAATCCCAAACTAAAGAGGTTGCCTACCAGAACACACCTTTTCAACTAACAGCATGGGTGTTAAGAAACGTGATAGTTATTCCTACAACTGTTTTTTCCTGACTGTGTCCCTATGCCCATTCCTCCCTGTGTCGGGTGTCCCTATGCCCGTGAAAGTTGTTGTTGTTGTTGTGCATGGTTTTCCTTGTATCCCTGTGTTCTGATTTGAGTGACTGCAACAACAACCTTCACAGGCATAGGGACACCGGGAGGAACGGGCATAGGGACACAGTGAGGAAAAAACAGTTGTAGGAATAACTACCGCGTTTCTTAACGCCCATGCTAACAGCTGCCACTGTGGAAATTTTAAAATTTCTTCATAAAGTAAAACCCTGCGTATAAGAACCTAGTGGATTAAGAACCTGCAGGCTGAAATTATCCAATTAGACTATCATTTTATAAGAACCAATCCATTGTATTCATTGTTTAAGAACTCAGGCTGACTTGCAAAATTGTAGGTTCTTATACGCGGATTTTTACTGTATTCCAAATTTTGCAATCAAACTTTAGTGTCGATATAATTTGTCAAAGATATGATGTCTTTATAAATGTATTTCCAAAGGCAATTGATCTTTAGGCAACTTCAAAAGAAGCAAGCTTGCTATAGTGCTTGCTATAAGCACCAGGGGCAGGAAAATATTGTCAAAATAACACGAGGTTGGTGACATTTTTGCACCCAAAAGGATCGGAAAAGGCACCTTCATACTAACCCTGCGAATTTGTGGTTATGAAAGCCAGGTGAGTCAGAAAAACTTTTCGATGTTTAAAAATTCGCAACTCATTTCTAAAATTTCTTGTTCAATCATATTAAAGACAAGAGTTTCTTGAAACAATGGCAGTTTTACAATGGCAGCAAATGAAAGATTTGAAATCACTTTTCAAATTTCAAATCAGCTTTCGAATTTCCGGGATTTTTAAACCGAATCTCATTTTGACTCACCCGGTACATTTATGGCCACAACGAAGAAGAGTCTAATATAATACCTTTATCTCCTTGTTTTTCTTGCGTACCATCATTCGTTTCTTCTGTTTTATCGGCACTTAATCTGTCCAGGGTATCTACGATCGTTGCATCGCTCGCTGGCGTTTGGTTTTCTGCTTGCAAACTATGCTCTGTGTTTGAAATCTGTCCATGGGTATCATCTACACGGCCATTCATTAAAACAGCACTTTCTAGCATCGCACTGTTGGCTGTTTGTAATACAGGAGGCCGGAGCTCATTAGGGTTGCTAACTTTTGTTTGTTGCTCAGTGGCTAGTCTCATTTTCCTATAGGCAAGAACACAAACATTAAAGGGAATCTAAACATACAGAAGTGGCTCAAGCCACTTTGCTTGATGCCTGTCAAGTTCTAGCCAATCACATAGCTGTAATCCATGTTGGCACGTGTCAGCTACCAAATAACATTGACAAGGATCAGAGGTGAGGAGAAGGGGGATCAGGTTCATGGCCATAGGGGCCCAAAAGTAATTACTTAGTTTTTCAAAATGTGCTTAAAGTTTTGAAGAATAACAACAGACTATTTCAATGAGATGGAAATTATCTTTAAAAGAGTAAAATAGCCACCAGAGCGATTCTAACAACCTTACATCTAACTTTTAGAACCTTTTAAAATCTTTAAGAGCTATTTCGGTAACTTTTGGTGATGGCCGATTGTTGAAGATCAGCTTTAACTATTATGTTTTCCATTGGTGTACTATTTCGCTGCAAGGTTCATTGCCTGTAAATATTGATCAAAGGAAAATCATCCCATGACTTACTTGTTAGGCCGTTCATCGGATTCAGCATCTGAGTCTTGAAGGTCCACAGTGCTTGTATCAGATTCTTCAGGATCTATCGTGCTTACTACCAAAACGTTCTGAAGAAAAGAATTAAATCAAAGCTTCCTCAGAATGGTAATGAACCGTGTGGACTTCCGATTGGCCCTTTTTCAACTTTTCAAATAAGCGTACATAAAAAAAACATCTTTAAACGGTAGCAAAACACAACACATTGCTCAATCTGCGAAAAGTTTTTAAGTTCGCAAGAAATTTTCCATTTGTTATTGCCAAACTTTGTCCGCTTGCCTCCCAGACAGACTTACACATAGAACGAAACTTACTTATTGCAACCATAGGTTGCAACCAATAAAATATTGGTTGCAATAAGTAAGTTTCGTGCAGCTTTTATCAACATGAATTGCAAAGTTTCGGTAAACTGACATATAGATAAACTATCCTCCCAGGATATTTAGCAACGACATATTTCTGATGAAAAGCAAAGCAAGTCTTATGTTATTTACTTCATACCAAACTTTGCTTGGAGTCTTTGATAGCTCAGCTAGATACCCATATTCTACAGTCTAATGAGTTAGATAAAAGTTCTGAGTTCTAGCTAGCATAGCCTCCAAATCTTTTAAAAACATTGCATAGAAGGTTAATGCATGTTCGTTTGATTTTATGGTTTGAAGGGGAACTCCAGGTACGTTGCTATAATCCTATATGTAGCATTCCTAATATCTTGATTATTTTCAGAATAACAGCGGTTTTCTTTTTATTGAAAGAACTCGTGGAAAGTTTTGAAAAAAATTTAAATAATTGTAGATCCTAAATTAAAATTTGAAAAATGGTACAATCTTCAAGAAAACCATAGTTTATGAAGATCTATAATATGGCAGTAAGCGGAAATCTGTAGCTTTTCTAGTTCACGATTTAGCAATTTGATGACGTCACATTCTCAAAACTGGCCCAAGCAAAGAAGACGCTGTAATTCTGAAAATAATTAAGGTATCAGAAATGCTACATATAGGATTATAGCAAAGTACTTGAAGTTCCTTTCAAGCCATTAAATCAAACAGAAGATGCATTAACCATCCGTGCAATGTTTTTTAAAGAGGCCAAAGATTTGGAGGCTATGCTGTTCTAGCTAATGTTTAACTTTATCTCTAGGTCCTGGACTCTCTCCTTGCCTCACTGTATCCAGTCAACGGCGCGAATGTAATCATGTTAGATTTTCTTGTACTCACCTTCGTTAGTCCTCTAAAGAATTTTGCACATGTTTTGTAATGTTTTCTTGGTTGTATGATAAGTTCTGATATCCTTTGTAACGTAAATGGTGCACTGCAAATAAAAACTAGGATGAATCATAGTAATAAGAGAGAGATGAATGGAGTGACACACGGATTAAAACCTAAGCAATATATTACTGCAAGAAGCACTGTTTTTGTCCTCTCTTTTCTTCTCTTTTCCTCACATTTAATCCTCCCTTAAATTGTTAAAGATTTGAAAAAGGGTTGATATTCTTTTGTTATAAATAAGCAACCCTAGCAACCCTTTTGAAATGTAGAGAAAATTCAAATAAAACGCTGGAACCCTTTCTTTTAATATTTACTTGATTTTGACATTGTTGGAGAACAAACGAACTGCTGTTTTTGAAGCAACCACAAATTTGGACTTTCTTGTGCCATAAATCAGGAACCACTTGTCAGATTTACTCAAACAAGGTTTTAAACACTGAGTCGAAGATTATTCTAAGCAACTTAATTAGACATGTGGCAATAGACGATTACGGAAAAGATGGCGTCAGGGGGCATTTGACCAAGATGCATTGCGTTTAGTGATCAAATTTCTATAGAATCACTGTTGCTTCCATTATAGAACGCAATGCATCTTGGTCAAATGCCCCCCGACGCCATCTTTTCCGTAATCGTCTATTGAAGTTACAGCTCCTCCACAGCAGTCGCACAAACGGAGCAGCATCTTTTGGGACACCCTGCACTCTTGAGACCGGAATAGACGTCTCCCCTCGCTTATTAGTTTTTTTCTAATAATCCACCCAGAACATCCTTATTCCAAACTCACAATTTATTAATTTCAAGCTTCTTGAAATGTGAAACAGATGAAATCATGTTTCCTGAACTCTGTGAGGGACCGTCTTTTTTGTTTTTAATATCCGTATGATTCCTAAGTTGTTTTTGATATTCTTTACAATCAAAGCACCTTCAGTTCAGTTCAGTTCGGTTCAGTTGACCTTCCATCATATCCCTCATTACAGAACTACAGATTGAATTCCGGAAAGTTGCAACCCACTCAGCTTATTCCAGAACCTCGTCTCTTCCAGAATCGAGAGTACCGTATTTCCTCTAATAAACGCCTTCCCCTAATAAAGGCCGCACACATCAGAACGGTGCTTTATTAGAAAAATTACAGAAAGTTAAAATTTGCTCTCAATCGGCCTACCGAAATTCTGAAAATATGAATATTACATTAATTAAAATAGCTACAAGGAATAAACATTTAAACTTTACAGATTTAACTCGATATTCTTTCATGCAAAACTACCTAGTCTTTCTGTTAAGTTTTTTCACCTGAGGACACATCTCAATACAATTGTTCGATTGTTTAATAAACGCCTCCCTCTAATAAACGCAGCATCAAATTCCTTCCAAATTTAATCAACACCGGGGGCGTTTATTAGAGGGAATAACGGTATGTACAGTATATCAAAGATATCAATAAACCTTGGAAGAGTTCACGCAAAATACAATGTGTAGCAATCGACTATAATTGAAATTAATTTCTGTAAACAAAAATGTACCTTGTAAATTTGTTGAATGTCTTGAGAATACTATTTCTTTCATTTTCAAGCTCCTTCACCTTCACAGCATCCGTTCCATCTGCATTCTTTGGTGGAAAACTTTCCAAAAAGTTTTCCATTACCTGAAATTTTTAAAAAGACAAATTACAGTCTGCATATACGGACAATAGCTGAATTAAATGTTTATTAATTATAGAGATTACTGGAGGAAACGTCAAGGTTCAATCTTAATTTCAACTACTAAATGTCTCTCTCTTCCCAACCTGTGATTCAATCGCTTACAATCAACCTTTTCTTACTGAGGGCGCCAAAGCGGAAATTTTTTATTGTTTCAGATTTTGCATTTCTGAGTCTAGAATCTCGTTCTGCGTACAAAGTTTAGTATAATAACAAATTTTCACATTCATATCTGTCTTTATTTTGAAATTATGATGATACAAAGAATTTGAATTCATAAGGGCTTTGACCGTGGAAATCAAAGTTAGGACAAACTTTTGTCCTAACTTTGATTTCCACGGTCAAAGTCCTTATGAAATGAAATTCTCCATTTGCCATAATTTCAAAATAAAGACAGATATGAATGTGAACATTTGTTATTATATTCAACTTTGTACCCAGAACGAGATTCTAGACTCAGAAATGCAAAATCTCAAAAAATAAAAAAATTTCCGCTTTGGCGTCCCCTCAGTAAGAAAAGGTGGATTCTTCCACAAAAGACTATGTGTCCACTTTGTAAGAAGGTTGATATTTCTATCTTTTCCCCATTTCAAGTCGCATGATACAGTATTGACATTCACCCCTGGTAGAAGTTTTATACAGATACTAAACATAGTGCTAACTCTCTAAAGAAGTTTTTAGATAGCCTTTGATGCTCTATGTATTTATTTGTTTAACAAAATCAACCAACCTGCTCCAGCTCATAAGCATACAGAGGCTTTAAGGTATCCCATTGATATCTGTTGGAGAAATATTTAATATTTGATCAATACTAAAATTACAGGTGATAAAATATGGTATAAAAACAAGCTTAAGCAAAAAGCAGGCCACAAATATATTACATATAGTACAGTACAGTACAGTACAGTACAGTACAGTACAGTACAGTACAGTACAGTACAGTACAGTACAGTACAGTACAGTACAGTACAGTACAGTACAGTACAGTACAGTACAGTACAGTACAGTACAGTACAGTACAGTACAGTCAGTACAGTACAGTACAGGAACATACAGAAAAGTACAGTACAGTACAGTACAGTACAGTACAGTAGAGTACAGTACAGTACAGTACAGTACAGTACAGTAAAGTAAAGTAAAGGTACAGTACAGTACAGTACAGTACAGTACAGTACAGTACAGTACAGTACAGTACAGTACAGTACAGTACAGTACAGTACAGTACAGTACAGTACAGTACAGTACAGGCCTTGCACACATTAACACTGTTTTCCTGCCTAAAAATTTGTAAGAATTTTTGTGAAAGTTTTTTTTCTTAACAATTCTTGTTTAAAGATTTTTACAGTATTTGATAGTACCTCTCAAGAATTCTTATCCAAATGAATGCGAAGAATTCTTGAAAATTCTTTGTAATCCTTGTCATGTTACTATGTGCAAGGGTCTGTAATTTTTCAAAAGGGTCTCTGCATCCTATCTTTTCAGTGTATCAAACTGTGTATTCTTACTAAGAATTTCATGCTTTATATATATATATCACATTTTGCCCATTTTTTCATGTGGTAACAGCTCTGGCTACTAAGAAATGACACCGATCATGTTTGGTCTTATAAACCACGTTTTGCATCGAAAACACATATAAATCTGTTTCTTTCCCCCTTTAAAGGGCCCTGGTCAACCATCATCCTTTGCGTTCTTCAGCTACAATCTCTACGACTGCAACTCCTGGTCCTGAGCAACGGCCGGTTGGCCAAGTGGCATGCACTTGCTCCTTCCACGCACACAACCCGAGTTCGAATCCCATTGGGGTCGCTTATCTTTTTGTGAATATTTTCTTCAAGTCCCTGCTGGTGCAGTTTAACGATTAGATTTAACCTCAGTTATGAGAAATGAGAAAACAACTACACGGGGCAATTTAAAAAATAAGAAACTACGATACCCTGATGGGTTAAAACAGTTTATAAAAACCGTTGCTATTTGCTGGTTTGATTCTCCCAGCCATAGAAATCTCAAGAAATCCTTGCTTGATTACTGTCTTGAGTAGCTATGCGCCATCTTTTTTGCCTGGCAGAAACTCTTAATCACAGGGGAAAAAGGGGGAAAAAAGGGCGCAAGGCATGGATGTTGACCAGGGCCCTTTAACAAACGTTTTTCCCGTTATACCGACACCTCTAAGGCGACCATTATGAAAATAAGGTCAGCTTGACCTTTTAAAGCTATCCCTGCCACTGTAATTAGGGGTGTTTTTCTTTACGTTTTTAACCCTATACAGTAAAATCCCGCCTTTAAGAAACCCACTTTTTTACCTCAGCCTATTGTTCTCCCTTAAGTACCCTATTGTTTTCCTATTGTTTTAGCAAAAATTCAGGGTCTGAGTTTCTTATAAAGTGGTTTCTTAAAGGCGGGACTTTACTGTATATTGTATTGTATCTATTATAAAACTTGTAAATATTTTTAATTTTAATTTTGGGGCAAATTGATACATACATACATAAGTGCCAGACTGCATTTTTTGCTGTTCATGGAGAACATATTCTCCGTGCAATTTTCAAGAAAACAATAGGACCTTTTGTTCTTCTATTGTTTTCATCTGCACACTTCTCCACGGAAGAAACAAAAAATGCAGTCTGGCTGATGTGGTATGGGGTGGGGCTCAAACCACCATCCTCTGAACTATTCTGGTTGAAAAATCAGAGGATTACATCACTATACCACAACATCTGCAATAGTCAACGACTATTTAGTCAGAGAATGTCGAGATTCATTTTGCTACTTTGGGATTTTCTCAGAGTTTTGATTCTAAATCAGAAAATGATCTTACATATATTTGCCATTCTTTGCAACACCTTTGATTATTTCTTTGAGTTCATTGGTAACAATTTTCTCCTCCTGCTTCAGAAATTCTATTGAAAAAAGAAAAAACGATCAATATTGCTAAAATTTTGCAGAAAAGAAACCTCCATACTGTATATACATAAACAACAGTATGTATATACATAAACAACAGTATCATCATGAATCATATGCAGTATATACATGTTTATTTACAACATAACACTATCAAACCTTTTTCAAATCTTGAAAAATTCAAATACCATGCTGAAACCCTTTCTTGCAACATTTACTTGATTTTGACATTGTTGGGAAATGAAAGAAGTGCTGTATTGAAGCAACCGCTTATGTTGACTTTCTTGTTTAAATCAGCAACCACTTGTTAGATTGATTCAAAAAAGGTCTCAAACTCTAATTTGAAGCCTATCCTATGCAACTGTATAAAAAACAAGACAATAGAAGTTACAGCTCCTGCAAAGCAGCTGAACAAACTGGGCACAACCTATTTTGAGAGACCCTGTACTGTATGACAAAATTGCAGACTAGACTTGCTTCTCATCACCAGCCCATAGGGCTTAACGCATCATCAAGGCCCAAAGACACTAAAACTGCAAAGAATAAAACAATATGATTCTGTGCAGATGTTTTTTTGCCTGCTTTGCTTTGATTGTGCTTGCATTTTTACAATGCAATTCCACAAGAATGTCATTGAACTCAGTTTCACATCACTTTCTTGAACTTGATCTGTGACTTTGTGCAGCTGCCTTCTGCAGCTGCCATCATTGATTTCTGAATGAGGAAGTGGGACTAAAAGGAACGATTAAACGACTATTCCATTGTGTAGGGTCTGCAGGGGTAAATTGCAGCGATGGACACTTTGCCAAACATTGGGGCAAAGCTATTGTTTCAGCTGAAAAGCATTGTTTATCTCTATTATTTTCAAACCAAAGACCTTTAATCTACCCAACATTGGGAGGGCGACTGCATCCCTTCATCCCTCTAGTGTCTGCTAATGGTAATATGGGCAGGCTGGGGTAAAATGAGTAGTGCTGATGGCCGGAAAACAGAAGGATTGTAAACTGTTAAATCAATATTTGCAACATCAAAGAGGCTACTTGTAAGAAATCTGTGAATCAAAATTGAGATAAAAATATTCAGATTTTCCATATCTATGCTCATTTTACCCTATGCACTATGCTTCCCTGTAGACCTTACTGACATCATAATAGAAGATTGTGCTTGCACATTGCAAGAAATCAAGAAATCAGGCCTATGAAACTGCTTAAAAGTGCTTTACCTGTTTGTTGTGTGTATTTGTGTTTGTGCTTTTTGTGTGTGATTGATGATTATGCGAGCTCTGAACAAATAAACAAATGAAGGCAGTGTATTTTGTGATTACACATTTTCAGTCAACAAGCTACTTCAGTTTTACTTATATCGGCCTTCACTGAGGCTATGTACAGCTAAAAACACTTCGACATTATGGTTTACAATTTTTACTATCGATTTCGGGCCTAATTTTGTTCGTTTATTTTGCGTTTTTTTTTTACCCGTCTCCGTCCGGAATGCAAATTGATGCTGCAAGGAGTCATGCGCGCAATAACACTCGATTCTCTTAGGTGTACCCTTACCATTTAATGCCTCTAGTCTTTTATCAGTGCCATTTTCCATTCTTGTATTCAGCTTTTCTGATCTTCTTCAACTTGAAGGTGCGTCAAAGCAGCGAAAGAAATGAAAGAATTTTTGATAGATATAAGACATTTTCATATAGCCTCGTATTGATGAATGTAGTTTCAGAGTTGAGTTACAGAGTTACAGAGTTTCTTATGTACTCATCATCATATTGCTAATCGCACTACATTATACATGTATGGCAGCAAAAACATAACATTAACACAATTAAACGAAAATAAATAAACTAAATTAANGCTCCCATTACACCCTATTCATCATCATCATTAGCAAATGCTCTACCTATTACAGGCATGGCAGCTATATACTTACTAACATAGATTAAAACTAAAACAATAAGACTTAAACTAAAATAATGAACCAAAATGAAATGAACTAAAATGAACCAAGTATATTTTACAGTGAAATCATAACAGTAACTCAATTAAACGAAAATGTATTTCCCTAATATCGTTAGCTTGGACGAGATACAATGCTAGGGCGGCTATTGTTTTGCTCATGATCTCCTGGAATTGTAAGTTAGTTGTAAGGGGCGCGACCGAAGTATGTAATANTCATCATCATCATATTGCTAATCGCACTACATTATACATGTATGGCAGCAAAAACATAACATTAACACAATTAAACGAAAATAAATAAACTAAATTAAACGTAACAGAACAGAACAGAAGAATATATGAATAAATGTAACAAACGTTAATTCAAAGGTGTGTGTACATCCAGGCATATATAAATCAGGTTGGTGTTATTTGGTTAGTGTTTCCCTAATATCGTTAGCTTGGACGAGATACAATGCTAGGGCGGCCATTGTGCCCCCATCGTTAGAGCTCATGATCTCCTGGAACTGTAAGTCAGTTGTAAGGGGCGCGACCGAAGTATGTAATAAGAGGTTCGCCCTTAGGGTCTCATATGCCGGGCATACAAGTAGGAAATGTATCTCATCTTCAATTAGACCAAGGGTGCAGTTTTTACAAATACGGTCATTGACATCAAGCCTTTTGTGTCTTCCAGTCTCAATCAGTAATGTATGGTCACTGCATCTAAACTTGCACAAGGTTTTACGGTATTTAAAGTTCATACTAACCGACAAATATTTTTCTAGCTTTAGTTGGGACTTGAAGGTTTTGTATGTCCGCAGCTTGCTATGTCGTAAGGAGCCTTGATGTGATGAGGTTAGTTCTGACTTCCAAAAATTATGGAAAATTGTGAAAATCTTGTCCTTAACAATTCTGTTTACTTGGTTAGGGCTGAGAGAGGAAGGGTCATTCCAGAGGGTAGAAAGTCCTATAGCGTCTAGCGCCAATTTAACTGAATTAAACCAGTTGGATATATTGCTTGGGAGAGATCTTGCCTCATTTAAAGCTTTTTTGACGAGAGTATCATCATTTAGGTGGGAGATTCTATGCCAGAATTTAATGATACGAACGATACCTAAGAGGGCTGTGGGTATGATGCCTAGTTCTCCATAGACAGCTAGAGAAGAGGAGTTTCGTTTCAAGCCAAGAATTTGTTTACAGAATTTTAACTTCGGTTTATTAACTGGGGAGTCCAATGAATATCTAAGGAAAGCATCAGGATCTTTGGGGATAGAGTTGAGTTGGTGGGGAGAAAAAGAAGCCCAGAAACAAAATAAGTATTTGCTTAAATATTTTTTCCAGTACACGTTTTTTTAAAGAAACTTGGATCAGGCCATAGTACTAGAAGTTTCTTAATTTAACATGAAAATTTCGGCCTTTTAGTACTGAAAGTTTCTTAATTTGTTTCTTATTTTCTAAATGCAAGAATTATCATGTAGTTTCCAACACTGCTGCAGATATGTTTCTTGACATATAAAACATCAGGTGGGAAGAAAAAGTGTTCTATTACGTTCAAAATATAAAACCGGTTCAACGAAATATTTATCATAATATTTTTGAATTTTGCTTTTGAAAGTTTCTTACCTCTTTCCGAACTTAGTACAAGAGTTTCTTAAATTTTCGGCCATCCTAGCACTAGTTTCTTAGTGACTTCAGTTTCTTGAATTTTTGGCGATCGGGACCGCAAAGCATGCTGGTTTGGTACAGGAAATCGAGCAAGAAAACAACATTGCAGTAATGGAGGAGAGGGAGAGTGAGGTGTGGATTCTTTTCGTTGCCAAAATGGCGTAAAATCATATCGGTAAGTATAAAGTAAGAACGAATACTGCAAGGCAAAATATTTTTACAAAAGTTCTTTCAGAAACCAACCTGCGTAGAGAGGTATAAGCAATTATTTTGAATTCAAACTTATGCCATTATGTTATACGCCAATGTGGGAGTAATCGGACAGTTTAGGCCTCAGCAGCAGCTGCCAGTCAAATTAAATAACACATTACAAATCTGGTACGACATAGCAAAATTCAAGGTATAGGCCTAGGTACAGTTACTGAGGGCATTAAGAAGTGTGAAATCTATCGTTGAGAAAGTCAGGAATTACTTTGAATTTTTAGAAACCTCTCCATCCTATCTCTAGGCCTCTAGACAAAATTCGCCTTTGCAGAGTCCTTGCAGACTGGTGTATATTTAATTCGGAACAGTTATATATCTGTACTTAAAAGTGCCTTGCTTCAACTCATATAAAATCATGAATGTGATTCATGTTATGGGGAATCCGCTCTTTTAAGACAACAAACTATGCATTGTTCATTCATGTTTGCAACATAAATTTTCAAAGTTGTTGTCTCTTTCAGAAAAGAATGAATAACTACAAGAGTTATCTATCCATGTCCGACGTCCCTAAAGATGGAACAGTTATTATCAAGCAAGAACCAACAGAATCAAGACCAGGATCAGAAACAGATTCATGTGAATTTTTGGATTGTACCCAGGATCTACAAAATGTTGAAGCATTGCAAAAAGATCAAGAGAGTTGTATTCAAGGAACAGATCAAAAGTTAGGGGTAAAACTTTTACCCATGAATGTTAATTCATTATAGAGTCTACAGGGGGTAAGATGGGCAGGCTTTGGGTAAGACAAGTATCAGTCAAGTATTCCATTCCCCAGGGAGGCACTTGGTGAAGTCTCAGACAGAGATGTTCATATTTGAGCTAATTTTACTTCTACCCAAAAATATGATATCAAGATTTATAGACAAAAAACAAGTCAGTTTCCCTACCCCAAAAACTGACAATAATTTTCTCAAAATTTCAAAGATAGGAGGCAATTTACCAGAACAAGAAAATTTACCAAAATTCTAACTTTCAGGAAACCAAACCCAAAAAATAACACTGCAGTATCCCTGTCCAAATTTTTATGAGTGCCGCCTGGCTTTCACTCCTCCCTAGTTCATGATGAAAATTCTGTTACACTCCCAAATTAATGCACTGTGTCCCACTGTAGCACTTCAAGTCCTAGAACTTCTGTCCTTTAAAACAACCTCCCATCTTCTGTCCCCCTCCCAAACATACCACTTGCCTGTTTCAAACGCTCCATAAATTCCCTTGATCTTATCTTTCTCTCTATCTCTCTTTCTCTTTGTTAGTTCTTTACTGTTTCCAGTTCTTAGGGTATCCGTATAAAAGGTGCTACTACTTTTCCTGCAGGCAAAATACTGAAAAACACAGGGTAACAATTGCAATTTCCAAGGCCTCTTGGTTGGAATTTTTTGGCAAAAGAATTCAATTATTACAGTCAAAGCGGAAGAAGCGTACCATGTAAATTCGAAAATTATTTGAAAATAAATTTTCATCATTGGGCGACTATTCGAATATTGCTTCATCTGTTGTATGCTTCCATTTTATTCGAATATTGCTTCCGTTGGGCAGAGCATCTAGTGGCTTACAATAGGAGCTCCTCCCCCTGCAATAAATGGTCTATTACGTCGTATTGCCTTGGCCTCATAAATGATGCTTGGAATTTGCAGCTGTTTGTCTGCTTTTTGGCTTCCAACACTGGACTCCTGCTTAGAAACCAAAACACTGAAGGACAGCATTCTAGCAACAGCCACTGCAAGAAGTAATGACAAAACGCTGCCAACGAAACCGGTAGGCCTCAATTAACAATTGACAGCAATGCCTGCTCCGAAAGTTTACTCCCCAGTTAGAAATTGAAATACGTCATATGAAAAATATCAAACTGCCTCAGCTTCGCTGCTAACGAAGCCGATAGGCCCCAATTAACAGTTTGATGGGGGTACAGTAATGGCTGGTTTGAAACTTTACTCCCCAGTTAAAAACTGAAATACGAAATGTGAAAAATACCAAATTTGCCGCAGCTTCGAAGAAGCTATTGCTCCCACCCAGAAATGTCTGAACTCTTTTACGGACATACATGAGAAGGTCGGCATTTGCCCTTTCCAGTTTGCAATGGTCATGACGAGGAGGTAGCTCCTTATTCTACTTCTAATCCTTTTACCCCTGTGTCCTTAATACACGTCATCACTACACTTCCCTAAGCTGTTTTAGGCTGTCCTGTACCAGCGTTCTTCGTACATGGCTAATGGGCCCCTTTAATTTATCTTCGGGCGAAAT
Source organism: Aurelia aurita (assembly GCA_004194415.1). Classification (NCBI taxonomy): domain Eukaryota; kingdom Metazoa; phylum Cnidaria; class Scyphozoa; order Semaeostomeae; family Ulmaridae; genus Aurelia; species Aurelia aurita. The sequence goes on from REGM01000178.1 coordinate 678,089, forward strand.
ACGTTGTCGCGAGGGCGGTCAAAAGCCTGCGTAAAAAATTTTCCGAGGGCACTGGCAAGGGCGAGGGCGATCGCCCACGTAAAAGGAAAAGGCCTGGTATAATGTATTAATACAATTTAAGACTGATTTGATAGCTCTGAGAAGTTGGCTTGAGGGAAATAAGTTGTCCCTTATGTTGCAAAGAACGGAGGAGTGACAGTTGGGAGTGATACTAAACTTTGCAAGTTAGACTCCACTGTACTCCTAAAGCACAGTTTAAGATAGGCGATGAAGACATTAAGAATGTAAATGATGTCAAACATATTGGAGTTCATGTGGACAGGGAACTAAAGTGGTCCACTCAATTGTCAAAAACGATCAGTAAAATCTCCAGAGGAATTGGTATATTTGATTACGGTATTCAAAGCACCACGATCCAATTTCAACCGTTAAATCAATGTACACAAGTCTTGTTGAGCCATATTTCCAGGACTGTTGCTCGGTATGGGGAAATTTTGGAGTAACTGTGCTTGATAAAATACATAAACTGCAAAATCGAGCTGCAAGATTAGTTAGTAATAGTCCATATGACATATCTGCTTTACCAGTAATTTGTGCGCTTGAATGGCCCACTGTCAAGGAGCTTATTGACTCTGAGACTCAAAGAATGGTTTTTAAATCTATATACTGTGACGAGCCATCCTATATGAATGGCATGTTTATGAGAGCTAATAGGTCCACTTCTCGCTCTCTCAGGAACGCTTTGGGGGTTGCAGCCCTGCCCTTTTCGGCAGACAACAAATGAAAACCAGCATGTTGAAATAAGTTGCCCCATTTCTACCATACAACCCCTGCCCTTAAAATTTCCTAGTTGCACGCCTGCTTAAAGATGTCTTTCGGCCAAAAAAGGTACTTCTCATATTGCAGGCTAAGATTTTGAATGGCCTAAATAAAGAAGCCAAAGCTACTTCTCTAAAAATGTTCACTGCAGAGCTGGAGAAACTTGCACCAACTACAGCCTGAGAGCCTGACCTTTTTCTTTTAATTTCAATTAGCCCATTTCTTTGTAATTAGTTTTATGCTTAGTTTTATATTTGATTGTACGTTTATATGCATGGCCCCCTGTAAAGCAGTTATCTAAACTGAGGGGCTACCACGCCTAAAAAAGTTCAAATGAAAATGAAATGAAAAAATGAAATTTAGGGAAAAAAGCAAGAAAAAAATTGAAATACCAGAAGAAACAATGAACGATTCCTATCTAAGCTGACATGTAACTCAGTAACTTAACCCTCTATCAATTAAAACAAACAGAACTAAATTCTGATAATACGGAGCAGAGATATTAGCAAATGAATTTGTTGCTGTTGTGAGCATTCTGTAAATATTTTCCAAAAATTACATGAAAAGTAAACAATGTCATCAAACTTTGCAAGCGAATATCTCCGAACTCAGAAGTTCCAAAAGCCTACTTTTTGCTTTGTTTTTGATTTAATATTATTATCAATTTCTTTTTCCTTGATTAAAATATACGATAGATAAATTATTAGAGTGCTAATTATTTCCAACGTAATCCTTAATATATCTTTAATATATTGATCCTTAATATATCCTCTTATAGGACTATATATCATGATGACTGTTTTGAATAACTACACTTTTTGTGATATTGTGCATTTTCTTCCTTAATTTTTCCACTCTGGCTCACTGTCGGTCACACTGTACTGTGCGTAGGTCAGGTCCTGTGCCACAGGCTGTGGGATTTCTAAGAGGTAATATATAAGGGGTCGTCCAAAAATCCACTTGTGATCGCAATCAAAATTTCTTAGGGCAAGCTATTCCAAGGCCCAGCCAAGTTCAACGTAATTGAAGACTCTAAATGTAAAAAGGGTGTAAATATATACTGCCGTTTTTCTTTGCACGTTTTAGGTTTTGTAGAACCATCTATTCATGAGTTTTTAAAAAATCGCCAAGACAAGAGAGATTTGTGTAAAACCTCCTCCCCCCCTTAACGGCCCAATGCCGTTAAAAAATATGAAAATCGAAAGTTGAAGGCCCCTTAACGACAGTCAGTGTCCGCAGACCGGGGAGGGTCGTTTGAGACAGGGTTGCCAGAGTTGAATTATTAAAATATGCCAAAAGCGCTAAAAAACAAGCCAGATGACTGGAAAATAAGCCAAAATTAAAAAATTTGCGCATGACGTCATTAATTATGTCCTTTACTGCGCATGCCCATTGGTTGTTACTGCGCATGACATTATTAGTTTTCTCACCACGCATGCCCAAACAAGCAAACTTTTCGTGCTTACCCTGATGTTTACCTGTGTCGTTGAACGAAATATGGAATCCAAGATGGCAAAATTTGCTGAATTGATGCATTATTATACCCAAAAAGGGCTTAGAAAAAGAAATTTTTCACATAAGAATTTAAGTTTAAAAAAAGCCAAAAATAAGCCAAATTCAAGAAAAAAACCAAACTCAAATTTTCCAAGCCAGCTAGGTTGAAGAAAACCAAAATCGAGAAATTTGGCTTAAAAAAGCCAATATGTAGGTACAGCCACATTGAAGACTCACCTGTTATTTTTGTCTGACTGCGCTCCCGATGACATTTTGTGACGCGCGCCTTGAGCGGAGCTGTTTTTGCAGCGCTGTTCTCCTTGCCTCTTTCTGGTGTAGATAGCCTCGTTTACTTGAATTTTGGGGCCTAGCGGACTGAAGGTGCTGATTCCGAAGAAAATTTTGAAATCGGGCGAGTATTAACAATTTTATTAATTTTTCAAGTTTTTGATGAAGTTTTAATGTAATTTTTTGGATGTTTACTTGGGGGATTCATTAATTTTATTCCAGAATCATAAATTTCAGTCTTTTCTGAACATTGCAGGATATAATTCAGCTTAATATGGTCGAGCGCAAGTCCNCCAGCACCCTACTATACTAGACTACCCCTATAAGGTACAGCCACATTGAAGACTCACCTGTTATTTTTGTCTGACTGCGCTCCCGATGACATTTTGTGACGCGCGCCTTGAGAGGAGCTTCTTTTTTGCAGCGCTGTTCTCCTTGCCTCTTTCTGGTGTAGATAGCCTCGTTTACTTGAATTTTGGGGCCTAGCGGACTGAAGGTGCTGATTCCGAAGAAAATTTTGAAATCGGGCGAGTATTAACAATTTTATTAATTTTTCAAGTTTTTGATGAAGTTTTAATGTAATTTTTTGGATGTTTACTTGGGGGATTCATTAATTTTATTCCAGAATCATAAATTTCAGTCTTTTCTGAACATTGCAGGATCAAATTCAGCTTAATTTGGTCGAGCGCAAGTCACATAAAACAGCCCGCAAAAAGTGCACCTTTGCCCTAAAAATCGGAAAACTCGTTTTTTTCAGATATAAGCCATATTAAAAGGGATAATTCCATTAAACTTTCATATTAAAATAGGATAACAATTTAAATTAAGATTAAAATTAAAATTTTACAAGAAATCTAAGTAACATATCAGAAGCAAACTTTTTGCTAAGTTTCAGCAACATTAAGCAAGTATTTCTGGAATTAAATCAATTTTATTGTTGACTTGACCTGATGTTCCCATGCTGAACGGTCACAATTTTTGGCTATTTTCCCACTCCGAAAACCAGAATTTAAAAAAAATGATAAGTTTTTTTCTACTTGAGCTATTTTGGTGGGATAAGCAGTTTTTGGCTTAGTTTTAAATGCACTTTCATGTGAAATGAATTTCAAAGCTTCAAAAAACTTTGAAATTTGTGTGGTTGTACCTACAATATGAACCCTCCTGGTTCGAGACTCTATCTTCTTGGGGAGAAAACAGACTCCTATTCTCAAATGGAGTAAAAAATTTTTAGGCAATGATTAACTAGTTGTTCCGTCTCAAATAAAAAATAGAAAAGTGACTTGCTGTTGTTGTGACGACGACTATATAATATATTAGACCAGAGGGTGGAGGGGGAGCATTGTCACCCGAGCTGGGGCTTTACCAGACCAACTTTTTCTTGGTCAACTTTTCACGTAGATCACGAATTTCGATGTTGGTCGACAGAATTGGGGGGCTTTTTTCAGATATTAGGGGGTTGAGGGTGAAATTTTTGGTTTTCAAGAAAATGACTCTGAAATGATACTTAGTTGTCTATAGTAGTCATTTCTTTCAATAATGAATACAGAAGTGAGCTTTCAGCATGTGCTTTTAGAAATTAAGTATTCAGGGAGGCATTCAGCCAATTTTGGGGGGATGTGCTAAAATATTTAAAAAAACTAAATTTCATTCCATACGAAAGCTCTAACAAACAAGGGATCCAGAAAAGTGTCGTAAAACCCAATAAAGATCGATTGTCAATGATCAAAAGTTAGGTAAATAAAACCATATAACAAAAACAGCTGATCAAATCAACGCCCATCGCAGTAGGATTGGTGGAAAATTTCGTCAATTTACAAAAATTCAGTCACAACAGCCATCTTCATCAGAAAAATCTGCCTCTATCGCAACGTCTGTATGATTAACTGACATCCATTCCATTCTCATCCATGTCACTTAACAGTTCTGCTACGTTGTCGGGATATGACACAATCACCTATTCCTCTGTCCGTTCATATTTCAAGCCTTGGATCTGTAGACCTTTCAGTTCCATTAAAGTATAAAAAAAGTCTGTAGACCTGTTCTCGTGAGTGAATAGAGTTGATCTTTCGGGAGACTGAATGTTTTATCTGGTAGACATTCATGTTCGGACCAATGTAAGTAAATTGTGCGCATTCTGACCTACGTGTATATCGGATTGCGTCCGACGGATGTGAAAATTGAAGACTTTGAAATCGAGACATTATAGGGAAAGGTTTTAAAGGTAGATTACGCTTTATTGTAGCCTTTTCCCACGTTGATAGGACAGATAATTTGTGAGCTATACCTACCGGCTTTTGTTGGTACATGTGTTCCTTCCACGTTACCAGACTCCAACTTAAAATATTAGAATATCTTTTGTGGCTAAATCCGACTTATACAATATCAACTTACACATGGAATCCCAAAAGATGTGACTTGCTACAAATTTGAGTCTAAGATCTGATTCAGCCGAATAGATTTTAAAAGGATTTACGCTCATGGGCCTGTGTCTGGCATTTTTTCCAATATGAAAAATCTGACCTATGCAAGGCCGATTTTTATTGTAACTTTAAGTTCATGGCTCTCTAGTCCCGGATGCAAAGCTTTTATTGTTCATTGACATGAAAATTATGTACTTACTCTAAAATTTGCATCTTTTGTTTTGGCTCACTATCTATCAAACACATTATGTTCCAAAATCTAGTGGTTATCTTTTTACATTTCCTAACATGCCATTTTGCACCTTTGCGTATGAAGCAGGACACATGGTCATAAAAGTCTTGCATGCAAAGAAGTTCTTCAATTATTTTTTTGTACTTTCCTATTATTAATGTAAATAATCAAGTTAGGTGACCAGATTTCCAATAGTATGTACGCACAGTATAATAGGAAAGTTTATGTCTCTTGAAGATGATCAAATATAAATAGAGTGGTTTTGCAGCCATTTTCATTCTCCACAGCATATTGGGCAAGGCACAAAGTTATGTGTCAGCTTCTTCAATTTGATGTATATTCTCAGCTGAACTTTACATGCTAATGTAATCAAAGAGATGTTACAAGTTCTAAAGAATAACTTTAGCAACAAAATGTATTTAAAAACATGGTGAAGAGGACAAATGAAGATAATTCATCAGAATCAGAAGCGTTCGAGCCAGTCGCCCTCAATGACATGGTTATGGTTAAATGGAATAAGAATATATAAATGCTGAATATAGCAACCATACGAAAATTTTATTCATTTAACTATAACTAGTAATAACTACAAAGAAATAGAAGAGAGAAACAGTTGTAAGTTGGGAAGAATTGGTGGAATAAAAAACTAAAAAAGGAAGTCAGGGAAAGAGGGTTGATTCAATGGATAGCTAGATAGTTTGCAATGAATAACTTTTAAGCAAGATTAGCGATTTGT
>REGM01000179.1:10494-21260 GCA_004194415.1 Aurelia aurita
TAGAGGACTCGACCCAAGCAGCCCAAAAACGCGCCTCAATCGAGTCTCTTCGTTGCCTTGATATAGTTAATCGCTGCTTCCATTATCATTCTATTTGCAGCTTTCATTTGTTATCAAGAACAATGGAATTTGCTGTCATCAGCATTTTTATATGATGACGTCACATGTGCTGCAATTTTGTGTCAATTTTGCAAAATGCGAAGCTTGTTGAAGAAGAAGAAGAAGAAGTTGTAGAAGAAGTTGTAGAAACTGCATAGAATTGCGTTTTGCAATACATTTAACCCTATCAAGCCTAGGGTATTTGATGCTCCAGGAAGACTAGGGGGGGCTAATTCAGCCCCCCCTGTTTTATTTCTGTTCTGTATATGCTAGAGCCTGGAAACTTGGCATGTGTATAGTACATCATGAGATGAACCCAAATATGAAATTTATTTTTAGTTATGTCACTTGACCTGCTCATGACGTCACAATGTTGCATTTTAAAAATCAATAGGGTTCAGTACTAAAAATTTTCAATCGTTGATTGTGAGAAAACAAAAAGCAGTAGGGACATCAGTCCAATTTTGGTGTATTCTCTGAATAAATAGCAATTGCTTTGTAAAGAAAAATTAGCGAAAAGTGATGACGGCATCACACAGGAATTCAAATAATTCGCGCATGCGTAGTGCCGAAATACGCTCAATTACGTGTTTAAATTTCAAAAAAACTAGTTGGTTGGATAGAGGATCAAAAGAAGTATATGTTCCTTGTCTTTCATCTCTTTATCATATTAGCTGTAGATTTTAATAGGATTTATTCGAAATTTTACACAGACATCTCTCGAAAATTGAGTGTGTTTACTCCCTGGAATGAATTTAATTTTTCTAAAAAATTAATTTTTGATTGTAAGAAGGATAAAAACTAAAATTCAGAAAGTCTCAACGTTGTAAGTGTATTTGGTAAGAATCCACAGAAGAAAAACCGCTAGGGGGGGGGCTGATTTGCCCCCCCCCCCCCCAGGCTTGATAGGGTTAAAGTATCTTTTAGCAAGTTTTGTATCAATTTTTGGTCGAAAACCCACTTCTTGATGTGACGTCATCAATATTTGTTATTTTCTTCAAAAATAAATGTCTAAAAACACCTTTAGGTATTATTTTTGAGTTAGGAATGAATAATACGGCAATTAAGATGAAAATTAGCTAATTATATTATATTTTAACGTTTTTAGAACGAATTAGCAGGAGAAACTTATATTTTGACATTTTTCAACATTATGACGTCATAGTGACGTCATCAAATGAGATGACCACACCCAAAACTGCCAATCAGTAAAGAATGGTTAGTACTACGCCCTTGCCAGGTTTGAATGATTTCCAATTAGTCTAAGGCGATTTATAGAGGGGGTGGAAAGCACCCCCCGGCTATATTAGTTAAAAAAAGCCCGGTTAAATTAGGGTTAACTTGCATTTATCTTCATTTAGCTGCATTAGATTGTTTGGAAACCATTATTCAGTTAACTTAATGGCATCATTCTCTAGATGCGCAATGGCATTTTCGATTTTTAGACCACACGCATAAATTGTTGTATCTTCCGCATAGTTACAGATTTCGGTTTCCTCTAGGAACATAAATTGGTCATTCAGGTATATGTTGAACAAAAAAGGGGCCAGGACAGAGCCTTCCGGTACACCTAAGACGGTTTTGTCCACGTGCTGAATGAACCCTTGACTTTTACCCTTTGCTTCATGTCCACGAGATAGCTATGGATGAGCTGCAATGCAGATCTACTGAAACCGTATCATTCGCGTTCAGGGGGTCCATCCGGCAACGAAAGTGACAGTTGGAATCTTCGCAGCGAAGGCCAATCTAAAATATCTTAAGATTGAAATACTTTTTGTTTGTTTAGAAAAAATTGCACTCCTGAAGCCACTCTATAAGAAACTGCTTGCTGACATTTCATTTCATATGAGATAAAATATTTGAAATATAATTTTTTTATATGTGCACTTGATCTAAGAGATACAAATTGTCAAATTTTGTTTGCAAGAATCATTTTTGAACCATATAGTAGAATGAATCACACGCTATTTCCTGGTAAAAATAAAAGACAGAAGCTACGAAATCTAAAATGCTGATTTCTAAAAGTCAGTTTCTTATTTGTGGGTTCTTACAGTATACTGCATGGTTAGAGATGCACTTCTTATACCAACAATAATTATTGCGAGGTTTTCAAAAAGCCAAAGTAACCTTGGTTGTATTTCGACAAATTGACATAATTTACAAGATCAAGAGTGTTTCATGATTCTTCACGCTTAGATATAACTTCTTCAATGACTTTGAGAATTAAAGAAACAAATTATGCACAAGAACTATTCCATTTTAATTTAACACGAGGCAAAGTGTGCTTCGTCAAACCAATGCTTTTCTTGTTGTAGGTAAATTTATTTACAACAAGCAATCAACTGACTTATCAACTTTAGTATTTCTTCACGCTAGAGAATGTGAGCTGTTATGAGAGCAGACATACCACTACAAAAAGGGAAAGTGTTGGTTCTTTTTCATATTCTACACATTCTTTTAGAATCTACAACTTAACCCTAATCCGTATGGGGGGGGTGGATTCCACCCCCCCCCCCCTCAAGGTTTTTCGTGCTGCGTTTTTAAACGACATTAGCTATGTCTCCCCAGTCTCCTTGACTTTTACTAATTATCTATTAGCTACATTTTGATGAAAAAAAATTTGAACAATAGAACTCACAGGTCACGTGACATGCCCATATTTAGAAGCAGGTAACACAAAAATAGTTGCTTTCGATGACTTCAATGGCAAAATTTGCTTAAATTATGACGTATTATATATCAAACGAATCAGCAAGCAAAGGGCTTTAATTTGATACCGGAATTTCTGGAATTTGATAACGTCAGCATTTTTTTATTATGACGTCATTTTGGCCGCCATTTTGGGCTAATTAGCAATTTTTTAAAATATTTTCCACCTTTTTCCATTAAAAACACTCCAATGATGCATTTGTGATGGACTATCACCATTTTGCCGCTTCNTATTACTGTCCAAGATACAAGCTGAAAATCCTTTCTGCGTCGTTATCACCGGTGATTTTAACTGTCGCTCAACTCAATGGTGGGAGAATGATATTGAAAATAACGAGGGTAAATTATTTGAGCCGCTTGCTTCTGAACTTGGCCTTCATCAATTAATCTCAGAACCAACTCATTTAATGGGCGATTCTAAATCTTGTATTGACTTAATTTTTACCAATCAGCCTAACCTCTTTATTGAATCTGGTGTCCATCCTTCTCTGCATGAACAGTGTCATCATCAAATTGTTCATGGGAAATTATCAGTTTCAAACATAACATCACCTCCTTACACTCGCAGGATTTGGTACTATGACAAGGCAAACTTTATGGCCATTATGAAAAGTATTGAAATGTTTAAGTGGAAAGAGCATCTCGACAATATAACATGCCCTAATGAGCAGGTCAAATTGCTCAATGAGGTACTCTTGAACATATATTCCAACTTCATTCCTAACAAAGTTAAAACGATTAGACCTCGCCAAGCACCCTGGATAACGCAATCTGTTAAAACCTTTCTAAGAAACAAGAGTCGTGCTTATAGAAGTTTCGTGAGGAATGGCCAACCAGACGACAAGCTTGAGGGGATACAAGAAATGATAGCTGAAGGCTCGAAAATGATTGAAGATGCAAAACGGAATTACTTTCTTAAGGCAGGGAAAACCTTAGCTAGCCCTGGAACTCCTAGCAAAACGTATTGGTCCTTGATCAATACCATTCTAAACAAGGCTAAGATTCCAATAATACCACCACTTTTAGAGAATGGGCTATTTGTGACAGATTTTACTGAAAAAGCACAATTATTCAACGATTATTTCATACTTCAGTGCACGACGATTGACACTGGCAGTACAATTCCAGGAGATATCCCAGTAACTTCTACTCTGATAAATAACTTTGCCATCTCCGAAGAAAAGATACTACAAATCATACGTTCACTAAATCCTAATAAAGCACATGGCTGGGATGAAATATCTGTGAGAATGATCAAGTTGAGTGATGCTGCATTAGTTGCTCCATTAAAGATGATATTCACAAATTGCCTGAGGAGTGGTCTATTTCCCCAAATATGGAAGCATGCAAATGTTGTGCCTGTTCACAAAAAGAACGAGAAAAATGTGAAGGGAAACTACCGTCCAATTTCGCTTCTTCCGATCTTTGGGAAAATACTTGAAAAACTCATTTACGATTCCCTATACTCACATCTTGTTTCATCTGGGTTACTTAACCCAAATCAATCAGGTTTTCGTCCAGGTGACTCAACAGTCAACCAATTAATTTCCATAACGCAGACAATTTTTAAAGCATTTGATTGTAATCCTCCTCTTGATGTTCGTTCTGTGTATCTTGATATATCCAAAGCATTTGATAGGGTATGGCATGATGGTCTAATTTATAAACTAAAACGATGTGGCGTCTCGGGAAGTCTTCTTTCTCTCGTCAAGAGTTTTCTTGAGGATAGACAGCAGCGAACTGTTTTGAATGGGCAGAGTTCTTCTTGGGGAGATATTTCAGCAGGAGTACCCCAGGGCTCCATTCTAGGACCCTTATTTTTCCTCGTGTACATAAATGACCTCACTGAAGACTTGAGGTGCAATGTTAAGCTTTTCGCTGATGATACGTCACTATTTACGGTCGTCCATGATTCTAATTCAGCTGCCAATGACATGAACCACGACTTGGATTTGATAAGACAGTGGGCTCATGATTGGAGGATGTCGTTTAATCCTGATCCGCAAAAACAAGCTGTGGAGCTAATATTTTCAAAGAAAAAGATTGAAGCTGATCATCCTGAAATTTTCTTCAGCAACACACCAGTGATGAAAGTAGATGAACATAAACATTTAGGAATTACACTAGATTCAAAGTTGTCCTTTTCTGCCCATATCAAATCAGCTATCTCCAAAACAAGAAAGGGTATTGGCTTGTTGAAATATCTCTCCAAATATCTGCCCAGACATACCCTAAACGAGTTATATAAGCTCTATGTGCGACCACATCTTGACTATGGGGATGTTATTTACCATATTCCTGCAAAAGTATGTGAGTTCAGTGGTAGCGTCATTTTACCGAGCTTAATGGAAAAATTAGAATCTGTACAGTATTCTGCTGCGCGAGCAATTACAGGAACTTGGAGAGGAACATCGCGAGAAAAGCTGTACACAGAGCTAGGTTGGGAATCACTAAGCAGCCGAAGATGGAGCAGACGCCTTACTTTGTTTTACAAGATCATTAATGATCTAACTCCTGCTTATACTAAGGATCCAATTCCACCACTTCAGCAGCCAAATTACTCTCTTCGCAACCAGGATGTCATTGGGCGAATAAAGGCCAGAACAGAAAAATTTAAAGCTAGTTTCTATCCTCATTGCTTATCTGAATGGAATGAACTTGATCCTGAGATAAGACTTGCACCGTCTGTTGCTGTTTTTAAGAAGAAGCTTTTATCAATTATCAGACCCCCTGCGAGATCTATATTTGGCATTCATGATCCAACAGGCTTATCCTATCTCACTCAACTCAGGGTTGATCTCAGCAAATTAAACTTTCACAAATTCAAGCACAATTTTAGGGATACCATAAACCCGATGTGCCCTACGAACGATGGTATCGAGGATACAGAACACTTTTTGTTGCTTTGCCCTTCCCTTTCAGTACCACGTAGAGATCTTCTCGCTGGAGTTTTTGCTTTATTACGACCATATGGATATACCAATCTCCAAAATAATGTTCTAATGCAGATTTTATTGTATGGAGATAAAAATTTTCCGGATGAACTTAATAAAAATATACTCCTGCTAACTCTACAATTCATCCACAAATCTGGTCGATTTGATTAGGAAATTTCAAACTCTGTCATAAGCCACTCAACTACAACCGCCATGTCCCATGTCCCCTTTTTCCTTTGTTTTTGCTTTGGTTTGTTTTAGTCGTGTATTTAAACGTCTATCTCAAATTAGATGCCACGCAATATTTGCAATAATGCCCAAAATTACCCATCCAAAACATCTAAGTCAATTTGATGGCAGACAATTGTAGTGGCATGTAATTTGAGACAGACCAGAGTAGTTTTTATCTCTATGTCTAAATGGCCTCGGGGTAGTCATAGTCTTTTGCTCCTCGGGGTATCGTTCCAGTAGTATTGTATAGTAATTTTGTAAGTAGGGTAGGTAATATGTATTGTAATTTTTTAGATGATAAATAAAAAAAAAATTAAAAAAAAAAAAAATTACTTGCTCTATAACTGTGCCAAGTTATACTGATTTCTGGTGAGTCTAAGGCTGTTTTCAGAGGGGGGTGGAAAGCACCCCCCCCATATATAGTAGCTTGAAAAAAGCCCATATGGATTAGGGTTAAGTACCAGATAATTATATTCATTGCTACAATTGCTACTGTGATCTTAGATACTTATAGAGAAAATTCCACTTTTCTTGCAAAAATCACCAAAAATATGTTCTTAAGGCAAATAAGTTTTCCAATTTAACACTAATTGGACCGGGTTTAAATTTGAGACTTTTCGACCGGGGGGGGCGTTTTTCACCCCCGACCCCCTTTTTTTTCCACAACTAGAAGAGATATAACTTTGAAACTTATCCCAATTGTTCCTTGAACAATAAGCTTTACAAATATAAAAATATAGTTTAATTAGTCACTTGGTTCGTCGCTAGGCAAGCAAAAACAATAGGAAAATGACCAAAATTGAGCTACTGGCTTAAAAAGCAAAATTTGTCCAGATTACCATAAGATAACAGGCAGAATTGTAGCCAAAAGTAGCAATTAAGAATAGAGGAAGATATTTACATAAAAAATGTCAAAACTTAGATCGCAGCTCTTGCTAATTAACAGCAATTAGCAAGAGAATAGACTAATTGATATTTCTATTGTCATATATTTTCAATTTTTAGGCTTCTATATAGTGGAATTAGTTAGTACAAAGTACCCAACACTGTTTTATGCATGTTTTGAAATATATCACACTAATTTATTTAAACTATGACGTCATAAAGACAAATGTATCTAATGCCAGACACATCCAGTAGAAAGCTACAATCTTCCAGTATCCTTCTATTTGTTCTCCCAAAAAAATTGGTGTGGAGTTTACATGGAATGCAGAGTGGTTTTGCTGCTGTCAAAATCTTGTTCGCTTTAGACTTGATCGGAGGGAGCTCGCACTTGTTAAGTCTTGAAGAGGGAACAAATCACTTCTTTCAACTTATAAACATGTTTTTATATTAGAAACCGTAAATAAGATACCAAAGTTTTATATGTTTCCTTTCACCAGAAGTTATCGCTAATGATCTAATTTTTTTTTTAATTTCCAGTTAAATAAGAATAGAAAAATATGAGAATTTACAAAATACATCTATACTGTATGTAGTGCATTGTAGCAATTAATGATGATGATGATTACCCAAAGAAACCATTTCATCTACCCTGCTTTCATTTCATTCAATCAATTCACCTAAAATGTGAAGCCTTCACTTGTGAAGCAATGTTCCTGCTAAAAAATGTAAATATCAAAACATAGATAAATGTAGGATAAAGTAGTGGAACTGTTGTGTAAAATTGAGGTCCGTCTGATGGATTTTCGTTGCAACTGTCCACTCTGCACGTAAAGCAGGGCCGTAGGAAGCATCTTAAACTTGGAGGGGCACGGCGCTTCAAGGGGCACTTTTTCATTAAGCTAAAGGGGCATTTCCTGAAACGAAAAGGGCACTTCTTCATTTATTGCAAAATATTGGGGGGCACGTGCCCCCAGTGCTCCCCCGGTTCCTACGTCTCTGACGTAAAGTAAACTCGTGTAATCAGGAAAATATTTGCATTTGATTTTGATATCATCTAGGCTATTCCAGATTGTTCACACTACGACATGCGAACTCTTGTTTACCTCGTAAATGTTATGGCTTGTGAATTTAGGCAAACCAAGTTGTTGTTTCAGCTCCAATAAAAGAAATCAGACATTATTTGCAATAAAAATTAACATCCCAGTTATCATGGTCTCCCAAAAGGCTGCTGTTGACTAGGCCAAGATTGATACTTTCAGAAAATGTTGAATTTCTTGAAATCGAGGAGATGATAAAAAATCCAGATGAGACATTTGTAGATTGGCCTTTGCTGCAAAGATCCCAACTGCCATTTTCTTTGCCGAATGCACCACATGAATGCCATGGAAGGAAAGCGCCCCGCGCACCTCAGCTTTAGCTTCTAAAGTCACTTCTAACGGAGAGATATTAATTTGCATAAAATCATATTGGCAGCATTTCGAGTAATTTTAGCCAATCAGAAGAGTATTCCGCTCTCTTGGCAGCCCTAAAAAGAGCTAAAATTGCGAATTTTTGAACAAATTTAGTCATTTCAAATGAGCACAGCAGATGCCTGTCACTTGAAGTTTTCAAAAGTCACTCTAATTTTAAAGTGCTTATGCAACCAAATTATCAACAATAAGATAACACCAATATCGGAAAAATTTTATCTTTTCTCAACATTTTGGTACCACTTTCGCAGAATTTTGCCACCAGAAAGTGTGAAAAATCCGCGCTTAAAAACAAGTACCTCTTGCGAAATTTCGATTTTATTGATGACGTCATAAGTAGTAGCCAAGCGATTGCCAATGTTAGTTAGAGCACACGAAGATCACGAACTTTTAGCATTTACGCTTCTATTGTTCTGGTTCATAATGTCATCTGATGGATCTGATCCAAGCTTTAGTGATGTTGGGTCGATTGTGAACGAAGAAAGTGATAGTGAGGAGGATTATGGTGTCGTCCTTCTGGGTGCAAACGGCAAGGGTTATACAGAAAGATATTCGCGAATGTTGCACGTAACATTCGCAACTTTCGATATGCTGTTCTGTTGTCTGGAAACTTCTTGAAATGATACAATAAAAACATTAATGAAATTTTAGACAAGAACAAAGAGTTAAAAAGTAACCATGTTTCAGTGGGTTCTGCCACTTTGAACTAAATGAAAAATAAATTCCTTTGATAATCAGTAAGAATTCTTGTGGTCGTTCAATTACCTTCAAATTTTGCATGCAAAGATTGTGGATATAGTGGACTTAGCAAATTTTAGTCTCAGCCTGGTCAGTAGCGTAAGACGAATGTTCCTAGGGGGTAAAGTGTGCCCTACAGAGGTGATTCTTTGCCAAAAATCTTTGATCAAAACTGCACTACCCCCTGTAAAATAGGTTGGATGACATTTTCAACTCTCTGACCATAATTCATCGACACCAACCATGATTTCATGTTAGATTAGAGCATTTTTGGTTTGATCGAAGCTGATTTGCAATGTTGGTTGTTTATTTTTGTCAAAGAATTACCTCTGTAGGGCACACTTCACCCCCTGGGAACATTCGTCTTACGCTACTGACCAGGCTGAGACAAAGTTTGCCAAGTCCACTATATCCACAGTCTTTGCATGCAAAATATGAAGGTGATTAAGCAATCACAAAGGTTTTTACTGATTATTGAAGGAATTTATTTTTGAGTTGTCATCGAATTGACCAAAATTGCACTACCCCCTGTAAGATAGGTTGGCTGACATTTTCAACTCTCCGACCATAATTCATCGACACCAGCCATGATTTCAAGGTAGATTAGAGCATTTTAAACTTGTTCTAAGCAAATTTGGGACTTTTATTCACTGTTTTTTGGCAAAGAATCACCTCTGTATAGCACACTTTACCCCCTGGGAACATTCGTCTTACGCAATTGACCGATCTGAGACTAAAATTGCTCACGTCCACTATAATAATACTGTTTGCAGGCAAAATATGAAGGTGATTGAGCAATTACAACAGTTTTTACTGATTATTGAAGGAATTTATTTTAGAGCTGTCACCAATTTTGTTAACCCCCTGAAATTTACAGTGGTAGACATTTTTCACGGAGTTTTCTTCTGTTTATTGTTTCCAGCCTTCGTTTTACTTGCGATAACAACAAATTTACTGATTTAGTCAACAAACTGAATATTACGAATGTTACGAATGTTACATGGCGAATGTTATTCTAGGGATAACAAGGGGTCCAGTTGGGCCTATGTCAGCGAAAGAATCGTATCCACTGCATGTATCGCTGTGGCTCTTTTTCTCGATCTGGAAAATGATGTATGGATCCACCAGGAGTATGCTGGCTGTTTCCACAGCTCTCCCCGTTAGGTCCACCCGCTACACAACGTTTCCCTCCATCAGGTTTTTTCGATATGGTGCTCGCCATGTTGAATGTTTGCAATGCGTTACGTGACTCGCTAATTGCCTCGTACTACTTATGACGTCACGAAAGGAAAAACTGTTTCGCACGCAAATGAATAAATGAGGCAATTTTGAATGCTTATAAAATCGCTTTGGAATAAGATATTTGATTTTTTTTTTGGATATCGATTTTCACGCTACAATCTTCAATTTTATCAAGAAAAGAAAAAACTGATAATTTGGTTGCATAAGCACTCACTTTAACCCTAATACATATGTTCTTTTTTCAAGCTACCATTTATAGTGGGTGCTTTCCACCCCCCCCTCTGAAAACAGCCTTAGACTCACCAGAATTCAGTATAACTTGGCACAGTGGTAGAACAAGTAATTTGCAACATGTAGCACAATTTGAGTGTGGTTGCCACGCCCTATGACGTCACAGTGACGTCATAAAGTTGAAAATTGGCCAAAATCAGGTTCTCAAGTTAAATTTGAGTTTAAC
>REGM01000179.1:22478-46195 GCA_004194415.1 Aurelia aurita
CAAAATGGTGATAATCCATCACAAATGCATCATTGGAGTGTTTTTAATGGAAAAAGGTGGAAAATATTTAAAAAAATTGCTAATTAGCCCAAAATGGCGGCCAAAATGACGTCATAATAAAAAAATGCTGACGTCATCAAATTCCAGAAATTCCGGTATCAAATTAAAGCCCTTTGTTTGCTGATTCGTTTGATATATAATACTTCATAATTTAAGCAAATTTTGCCATTGAAAGAATTGAAAACAACGATTTTTCTGTTACCTGCTTCCAAATATGGGCATGTCACGTGACCTGTGAGTTCTATTGTTACATTTTTTTCATCAAGATGTAGTTAATAGATAATTAGTAAAAGTCAGGGAGACTGGGGGGACATAGCTGATGTGGTTTAAAAACGCAGCCCGAAAAACCTCGAGGGGAGGTGGAATCCACCCCCCCTATATGGATTAGGGTTAAGTATAACTTGGCACAGTTATAGAACAAGTAATTTGCAACATGTAGCACAATTTGGGTGAGGTTGCCACGCCCTATGACGTCACAGTGATGTCATAAATTTGAAAATTGGCAAAAATCATGTTCTCAAGTTAAATTTGAGTTGAACGAAGATTTGGGAGGAACAGTATGCGGTTTTTGGTCTAGTTTGTCAAAATACTTGCTGAAAAATGTTATTTATTGTAAATAGTGATTTTCGAATGATATTTTGGTAGAAATTATTCAATTCTGATGACGTAATTTATGTTATAATTTGTTCCATGTACAAATAGAAAAAAAAGCGACAAAATGGTGATAATCCATCACAAATGCATCATTGGAGTGTTTTTAATGGAAAAAGGCGGAAATTGTATTAAAAAATTGCTAATTAGCCCAAAATGGCGGCCAAAATGACGTCATAATAAACAAAATACTGACGTCATCAAATTCCAGAAATTCCGGTTTCAAATTAAAGTCTTTTGTTTGCTGATTCGTGTGATATATAATACTTCATAATTTAAGCAAATTTTGCCATTGAAGTCATCGAAAACAACGATGTTGCTGTTACCTGCTTACAAATATGGGCATGTCACGTGACCTGTGAGTTATATTGTTACATTTTTTTTCATCAAGATGTAGTTAATAGATAATTAGTAAAAGTCAGGGAGACTGAGGGGACATAGCTGATGTTGTTTAAAAACGCGGCACATAAAACCTTGGGGGGGGGGGGGGGTGGAATCCAGCCCCCCCATATGGATAAAGGTTAACCATGGACAACCAAGCATCAACAAATCACAGAACAAATTGCAGCAAGATATCTCATTTGGTTTAGCTTTCATGATCAATTGAATATTTAGTCAATTCATACAGATGTGTGTTTTTTTTGAGATTGTAAATTCATGTTCAAATATATTAAATCTAAACGTCTGATCCTACCTCCTTCTATATCTAGTTACAGTGGAACTTGGAATGGTTTTGACATTTAAAGTTTTTGGGAATTTAATACTAACACATTTGTACAATATTGCTCTAAAAGTTTGGACAAAGTGTTTTTTCAACCAAAATGTGTCTGGTGAAGGGATTTTCGTGTTAGTTTTCTCATAGACCCATGTCATGGTGCTTTCAGTTTTCTGGAATAAAATATTGATCCATCCCGAATGCTATATTTCAAACGAAAAATTGCTTGTAGGAAAAGTTTTCAAATTCTAAGCTCCATATATAGAACATTTATAAAAGCAGAGGACAGATAAACAGTCCTGAAACTTAGTCCTGTTGCTTTTTTTTTATGGAACAATTATAGGCCAGAACAAAGTCCAACAATATCAACTGTGATTGCACAACCAGCTATCCTTAGTAGCATTTCATTTATAAGTGAATTCAAGGGGCAAGTCCACAATGATCAATAACAAG
Source organism: Aurelia aurita (assembly GCA_004194415.1). Classification (NCBI taxonomy): domain Eukaryota; kingdom Metazoa; phylum Cnidaria; class Scyphozoa; order Semaeostomeae; family Ulmaridae; genus Aurelia; species Aurelia aurita. Next base: position 24,358 of record REGM01000179.1, read on the forward strand.
ACACCCTTCGTGAAAGTTCTCTAACCTTTAGCCTTTGTACCTTTGCACTCCAAAAGCAAGCATGGAATTCTCATGCAATTAGGAGCAGATGGTTTATGAAAATCCAATCATGCTTATGTAGGATATTGCTAATAAGTACTTGTAAAATCTGAACATGGCATTATAGTAAATCTACTAAATGTAGGTAGTTAAGGCATGGCTTTGAAGCTCTTGAACTACTCTTGGGGGTTTCCTGCTGGTAGCTTTCCTCAATTTCTAAAGCATCACAAATAATTTTTTTCGACAATTATAATTCTTTCAAAATAATTTTTTGGACGTTGGTAGGTTTGTATGCTTTAGGAGACATTTGCTCTCGAGCTGCTCCTTTGTTGTTGATCGCTTGAGGGAGAAAACAATGGACAACACCCTTCCAAATGGTAATAGGTACGGCGCAGTTGGTAATACTTTCATAAAAAATCCCAGAATATTCTCTTCCATTCCTGGTTACTAAGATCCTCACAGCCTGCTCATTTCTTGTTGAAAACTGCTCTTCGAGGCTTTGAGAGTTAACCAAGGTACTATGCTAAGTACTGAAGTAGGTCACATTTTCTCCCACTCGAGCAAGAGCACGTTGTGAGCAAAATCCTAAAATGACTCATATCTCACAAAGTACTCTAAAATTATATTCCTCCCTAGTATATCAAAATCCACATTTGAGTAAGGTTTCATGCAAATTCGTCTCGTTCTGTTCCTCCAGTGCTTATTTTTTTTTTTATATAAAGTCAATTTAAAAAATTGACAATTACGAATTACCTAATTACGAATAAGCTACCATACAACCCTACAATAACGATAGCAATGAGAGCAACAGATCGTGACCACCCCAAGGCCCTCACATGAAGAAAATAAACCTAAAATACAACTAAATATACAATTTTCAAAAACTACATATAAACTACACTACTGACGATTAAAAACTAATGGATACTCTACTCGATTCAGTCTGACATTAGATGTCTGGTCAGGGTTGCGATGAAATGAAATATTGACACGAGCGCAAACTCGTTCTTGTAGTTTTTATTGGATACAGCGCCTAACATCTAATGTGAAACAGAATTTACAAAGAAAAAGAACGTTTACATTAAGGGACTTGGTGGCTGCTTAGTACATAACCGAAGTTTCAAAGGGTCTTAATCAAACCGACCAGTCTCGTGGATGAAACGTAAGGTCATTTCGAGTATATTTCTGTTCAAGTCATTTGAAAGGTCTTGATCACCATATAACAAAATCTGCATCAAAACATCATTTGAAAGATTGGTGAATTGTACAAATGGTCGTAATAATTCTACAATTCCAGCGAGAAGATCTTGTCGTTGAACATCAAAAGAAGGGCACAGCAACAAAAAGTGCTAAGTATCCTCAATGCCATCGCTTGTTGGGCACATTGGGTTTATGGTATCCCTAAAATTATGCTTGAATTTGTGGAAATTTAACTTGCTGAGACCAACCCTAAGTTGAGTAAGATAGGATAATCCTATTGGATTGTGAATTCCAAAAACAGATTTTGCAGGGTGGCGGATTATTGATAAGAGCTTTTTCTTAAAAACAGCAACAGAAGATGCAAGTCTCAAATCATGCTCAAGCGTATTCCATTCAGATAAAAAGTGAGGATAGAAGCTAGATTTGAATTTTTCTGTCCTTGCCTTTAATCGCCCAATGACATCCTGGTTGCAAAGGCGATACTGCGGCTGATGAAGATGGGGAATTGGACCTACTGTATACTCAGGGCTAAGGTTATTTATAGACTTGTAGAACAAAGTAAGGTGTCTACTCCATCTTCGGGAACTTATTTCTGGTGTATCAGAAAAAACGGGCCACTTGCAAAGTGCCTCTGCAGTGGCGACTTGAGTCTTACAAATTTATGGTATCGATTTTCGTAATCCATAAGCTTGAACTTAAACTTTGATGTATTGCATTTACCTATATTTGCCAATGAAATAGATTTGTTGCTCAAAGTTATCCAAATTTGTTGACCAGTCGATGACAGACGGTCTCGATTTTCTGATAAATCTCAATTCTTTAATATTCTCAATCAAAAAGTTTGTTGTTTTTTTTTTATTTTCAGAAAATTAATATTCTAAAAGGCTAAAATTAATTAATTTTACCTTGCATCATTGATTTGAGCATTCGTGATAGCATATTGATGCCCTTAAAGAATGCCATTTTTTGACCATGTTTGAAGAATATCTGACACCTTCTGAACTGAAATTGGTGAGTTCAACAACAAAACATTCCGGCAAGTAACTCAGATTTGTAGAACAGGCGATGGCAGAGGGGTTGTTTCTTGGAGAAATTGATTTCAGAAAAGATATCGATTATCTAAACTTTATGGTTAATAACGTTTCACTTTAAACAATTCATTCATTTGCAAACGCATCTCCATCGTTTGCTATGCATGCTCTGCATCGGTCTCCCATTGCATGGAAGGATCTTCTTGTCATTTCTCTTGTCATTGCATTGCTCACTGTTCTTATCGCATCTTTAAGCTGGTCTATATTATGGGGTTGACGATTACTTCGTACATTCCAGATTTTTTGTTTTAAGCATCCCCAGACAAAGAAAGCAAATGGGGTCAAATCATGTGATCGAGGAGGTCAAGGAATGTCACCCCTTTTGCTTATATCCCTCTCGGAAAATCTTCCTCTGAGATACTGCATTGACGCATTGCTGGTATGGGCAGATGCCCCATCTTGCTGCCACCATAAAGCGTTAATGTCCAGGCCCAGTTGGTTGAATTCTCGTTGAATCATTTTCCCAATTGAGGAATAGATGCCTCTTTCTTTAAACATGGTAAAAAATGGCATTCTTTAAGGGCAACAATATGCTATCACGAACGCTCAAATCATTGATGCAAGGTAAAATTGATTAATTCTAGCCTTTTAGAATATTAATTTTCTGAAAAATCAAACAAAAACAACAACAAAATTATTGTTTGAGAATATTAAAGAATTGAGATTTATCAGAAAATCGAGACCGTCTGTCATCGACCGGTCAACAAATTTGTGTAGCTTTGAGCAACAAATCTATTTCATTAGCAAATATAGGTAAACGCAATACATCAAAGTTTAAGTTCAAGCTTATGGATTACGAAAATCGATACCATATATTGTTAAGACTCAAGTCGCCACCGCAGAGGCACTTTGCAAGTGGCTCATTTTTTCTGATACACCTTTTTTTGATTTTTTGACTTTCAATTTGGTGGATTTTCTGCAACTAAAAAAACATGTCCATATAATGTTCCCGTGTAATATGCTTTTCGGTCCGATTATCCGCTTAGGTCGGGACCATAACGGAAATAAAAAAATCACAGTGCATGTTCGTCCGGAAAGATTCGAATGGCAAGGTATGCTCCGGACACATACACGTAGTGATTTTAGCTATGCAAACTTGTGCAGTGAAAAAGGACCGATACGAATAGTAAACATTCACAATGAAGATCTGTCCATTTAAAACAGATACTTTCGCATAGTGGTTGTACGCTATGCTGAAGTGTTAAGTGGACACATGTGCATAGGATTTTAGGCTATGCAAACGTGTCCGAGGGGCATAGCCACTCGAAGGTGTAAAACCGAAATGGAAACTTAGGCATGGATATCTAGATTAATTAACATTTTAATAGTTGTTAAACTGTAACAGATTTATATTCGAATGCTTTACATTTGCTGTAAAATACAGATGGGAAAATGAAAAATGAATATATATGAAAGTTTTTATACAATTTTGATGCAGAGACGAAAGTATAAAGTGCTCGAATTTCTCCCATAAAAAATGCTTGCTTTCCTCATATAGACAGAATCGCTACCGTCTTATTTTATGGTGGTGTTGTGGCATTGTCTTTTCCAGCAGGAAACAATTACAAGCAATATTATTTTTGAAAAATTTTTGAACAATTTTCTTTATAAACAATCGAACATTGCGTTGATTGTTTACTAATGATGACAAGTGTTTTGGTCGTAGTGGTTCTTTTTGTCATCTTTTCAAACAATTTATTTCTTGGTAATACAGCTGATAATTTACCTATGTTTAATAAAAAGATATCTTTGAGATTTTACTTGATGCAGCATAAAATTAATCGAAAATCTGGCATTCAAATTATTCAGAGATTGTTCAATGTTTTAATGAATATTTAGATGTGCTTATACTAAATTCTTTGTCTACAGGGCAATCTATAGTTGTTGCCTTTCAAATTATAAACAATCTGTTATCGCTAAGAAGTTCTTCACATCAGATTTATTGATATTTTCTGCTAGAAGTATCACTTTTGCTGTTTCTAAACATATAGTTCCGTAAGTTGTCTTTTGCAATTAATACAACTTTGACTAAACTCTTGTCTGTCTTGTGGTTTTCTAATTTAAAGTTTCATTTAAAACCAGACAGCACTATAAAGAGCTAAACTTGCTAATTTTAAACAAATTCGTTGATTTCAAATAACCACAGCAGAAGCCTGTTAAGAGATGTTTTCAAAAGTCATTCTAATCTTAACCAAGGGAGCCCAAGCATCAGCCAACATCATAAATAAATTGCAGCAAGATATCTCATTTGGTTCAGCTTTGATGATCGATTAAATATTTTGCTAATTCATGCAAATTTGAGTTTTTTCTCGAGATAATAAATTAAAGTTCAAATGTATGGAAATCAAAATGTTTTATCGTACCTCTTTATACATCTAGTTATAGTCGTAAATTTAAATTGTTTTGGACAGTTGAAGTTTTTGGGCATTGCAGACTAACATATTTGTGGAATATTGCTGTTAAAGTTTGTAAAAGTCTGTTGTTCAACCAAAATGTGCCTGGGGAAGGGCTTTTCGTGTTTTCTCATAGACCCATTTCATTGTGCTTTTCAGTTTTATGAAATATAATATTGACCTACCCCTAACACCTAATGCTATATTTCCAGTGGCAAAATAATTTTAGAAAAAGGTTTAAAATTCTAAGGTATAATTTTAAACAGTCGTAAATCTGATTCACATTTCTTTTTTTGTCATGGAACGCTTATAGGCCAGAATAAAAAGTCCAAAATATCAGATGTGATTACACACACAGCCATTCTTAGTTTGAAAGGGGGATTTAAATATCTTCATGCTGACATTTTGTGCTAAGTTATTTCATTTATAAGTGAATCCAAGCGTCAACAAGTACACGATAATAAATAGTAAGACAAACCCTTCATAAAAGTTCTCTAACCTTTCGCCTTTGTAACTTTGCACTCCAAAAGCCAGCAGGGAATTCTTGAAAGTCAGTTTGACAGAAGATATCAAAAAATCTAAACAATGGAATATGTTGCGGCGCAATAATCCTGGGGGTACATAGCATGGTTTTAGCTATATTTAGCGATATTCCACAAAGCACATCCTCAGTATAAACAAATTAGCACATTCTATTGAAATGAAAGGCTTAAACGGACGTCTATTTTGTTTTCTTTTAATTTTTGTTTATTTGGTTATTTTGCTTTCTTCTCTTTCATTGTACGTTCCTCGTATTCTTCTTTGTTTTGTTTTTTAAATAGCGATTCCAATTTCATCTTTGTATCGTTCTATTGCATTTGCCAAAACAGCTGCCTCCTTTAGTTTTGATAGCTTAATTTCTCTTGTAATGTAAACTTGAATTTCGGATATTAGGATTTTTTTTATGCCATGCATTTAAATATATGTTCTATCGGTTCTTCCTCGGCTTCCCATGCTGGACACAATACATCTTTTCCTGAACTTTTTTGTTTGATATTATCTTTACCATGTTCAGTCTTATTCGCATAATGCTTCTGCGTGTGTTAGCTTGCTTGTTGTTTATATATTTCTTTTGATCGAAGTTAGTTTTTCTGGATACTGAAAGCGAAATTCCAGCTGTCTTTCAGCCAGAAGCCCCACCACTTACAGATTTTCACATTTCCGGCGAGAAAATATTGAAGATAATTCGATCATTGAGTCCAAATAAGGCTCATGGTTGGGACGAAATATCAGGTTGGATGATAAAAATATGTGACTGGACTCTAGTTGTGCCTCTGAAGCTAATATTCGAAACTTGCTTAACCCATGGTATGTTCCCTGAGACTTGGAAAAGAGCTAACGTTGTACCTGTACATAAAAAGAACATTGTCTCATCATAGGCAGCTACCTTTGGAATAGCTTACCTGATGTGGTAAAGAGCTGTGATAGTGTCCTCTCTTTCAAACGACAAATCAGAGAATGGAATGGAAAGACATGTACCTGCGGAGTTTGTAAATAGATATGTAAAGAGTTGGATTGTATTGTAATTTAGTTATTTTTGTATATTATGTAGATAGTTGGTATTAATTAGTGCACATCTCTTGATGTGCACTATAGACGTATATTACCAACTTTAAACAAATTGATTATTAATATTATTATACCAATAGTGCGGATATCGATTGCCGGGTACGCATATGTCGCTTACAGGTATCAAATTCAGCTACATCGATAACCATATCGAATGCATCCACAACATTTTCTTTTCACTTCCATTTAATTTATTTTTGTTTTAAAAATATTTACTCTGGGTGCAATTCAATTTATAAAAAATTAAACGGCAAGCCCAAAACCACAGAGTTCCCGAAGACGTCTGACTTCTCGGAGACTTTTGAGTTGTCGGAGAAAATATCGGTGCTCTCGGAGTTCTGACTACTCCGAGTACAATGTGTTTTCGGGTTGGCCTAATTAAGCAACTGCTTTCCAACTGTTCCAGCAAAATCTTCCACTGTCTCATTATACCAATAGTTTGGATATGGATTTTCGGGTAAGCGTATGTCGCCTAAGGGTATCAAATTCAGCTGCAAGGACAACCACATCAAATGCCTCCGCAACATTTTTTTCATTTTCTTTCAATTTAATTTCATTTTGAACAGATTTGCGCTGGTGCAATTCAGTTTAGTAAAAATTAAACGACTCCGACATCCCGACAATTTCGACAACTCTATGGTTTCGGACTGGCCTACAGTAAAAACACACGTATAAGAACCTAGTGGATTAAGAACCTACAGGCTGAAATTTCGAAATTAGACCCCCATTAAATAAGAACCAATTCAGCCTGAAATTTGAGGTTAGGTTCTTATTTGTAGATTATCATTAAAACTCCAGTTGCTTTGTATTACTGAACCTATATGTTTATTGCAAGAAACATGCAACAAATGCATTTTTAAATGTCCTTTTCAGTATTTCCAGTAATAAGCTTCAAAGTATTAGCTGTTCATAATGTTACTGAAACTCATGTCTTTGGTAGTAGACCCATTTGTTTTCATCTTCCCCAACACCTTCCTCAGGTAGAAGGGATTTCAGTGAACTGACCATGAATAATAGGGTTGAACTTTGAATCAGAATAAAACAAATTGGTAAAAGCCCTGAACAAATTAAGAACCAAGTTAAGAACCTCAACAGCCTCATTTCCCACTAAATACCCAATATATAAGAACCTAATCAGGCTGACTTGCAAAATTGCAGGTTCTTATACGCGGGTTTTTACTGTAATTAAACAACTGCTTTCCAATTTCACTCACTGAAGAGGTTGCAGATGGGCAGCGAAATATTTTAAAAAACAATGTTTAGTTAAGTGTTCGATAATTGTGTATCTTAAAAACAATTATCATGAAAACAAAATTGCCTAATTACAACTTGCTTTCCTATTGATCCCGCAAAAATACACAATAATAATAAGCCTAAACTGGACTCAATATATGTCGTAGTATCGCTCGTTTGACTGAACTGATACCGCTACTACAACTAGGACTCATTTCCTCACAGTCGCTTTTAGAAACGGATTTGCCTCGTATTTTTTATCTTTTTTGTTTTGTTATTTACACATAGTTATAAGCATATATATATACATAATAACTAATTCAAACCAACTACAAACTAAAACCAATTACATAATATAAAGTATAATATAATGTCCTATTAACAACATAATTTACATCTGCAGTTTGCCCCCTTCCATGTTTTGATTTTCTTTTTGAATGCTGCCACATTTTTACATTTTTTGATTTCGTCACTTAGAGCATTCCAAAGGATGCTGCCTCTAAAGGTTGAAGAGTTGAGGCCAAAAGTGTGAGATTTTATTTGAGGCAATTTTACTAAATTATTAATCCTCAGATTGTATTCAATTTGCTTAGTGCTGAAGAAATTCCAAAGGTATGATGGATTCAGCGAATTCAGAGTTTTGAACACCTCTAACATTGGTTTTTGAAGATTCTTGATATGAATTGTTGTATCTTCCTCTCTCAGTAGACACCTATTAAACGATGCATCGTAATCCTTATGGAGCACCCGGAGTGCACGTTTATGTGTTCGATTGATCTCTTTATTCGCAGCTTTAGATGAGAACATCCAAATTAAAAGGCAATAATTGAAATTGGCCAACACTGTTGTATTGCATAGGAGTCTAGCTTGTGTATTATCAAGATAGTTCCTAAGTCGTGAGAATGCGCTCACTTTTCTGTTTACTTTACCGCACAGTTCTTGAATATGCTTGTCAAAATTCAGCTTAGAATCAATTGTTATTCCTAATAGTTTGACTTGTTGACACTGATTGATAATCTGACCATCAATACGCAGACACATTTGCTGATCACTTTTCAGCCCTAGGAACATCAGTTGGAATTTTTCAGGGTTATTGTATTGAAGTATTGATTCAACATGGCCTAAATCACCTGCTAATTTTCCTCAAAACCATCTAGCCTAAAAGCTAAAATCTGACAGCTGTACCATAAAACAAGCTATGAGTACTTAGATAAATGTTTCTTCAACCCATAATAACGAAAACATCCTTCCTCTAAGCCATATTCTGTTTACTTGGAGATTCAAAAGATCCGGCAAATATGTTTGTATCTTTCAAGATTTTGTTTAGTCTCAGCCATTTTAGCAGATCAATCGAATGCCACGTTCGACGATCTTTGTTTGCTTTTGGTGGTAACTAAAATTCAAAGAAGGACAAGCCAATGAGACTACGGTATTCAAATCCTGCATCCTGATTAGGGCGGTAGAAATCATATGCCGATTGAGATTTTTTCCGGGTTTACAACTTTAGGGAAAGTAGGCCTTCACTTTGGTGACAACAACAACATCAATTCAATTCATTGAGATGGACGTAAGCTATGAATATCACAAACAGCCCCTATGACATGTCAGTTCCGCCATTAATCAAGAATGTCGGCTGGCTTACTATTAGAGAACTGATCGATTTTGAGACTTGTAAGATGGTATATAAATCTCAGAATGACCTTGCCCTTGATTACTTGGGAAGCATCTTTCAGAAGGTATCTTAAGCTACTGACTGTCAGCTGAGGAACTCAAAACAAGCCTTAGGTTACCTCTACAGAAAACTTCAACTTGTTAGAAATATTTTGCCTAAAGAGGGGCCAAACTCTGGAATGCCGTAGATAGTTGTGTCAAAGCGTCATCCTCCCTCTGCACTTTTCGAAGTAAATTTAACGCCCAATTATAACTCAACTGGTTTTTTTCTTTCTTTTTTAATCGATGAATATTTTAAATTGGTCTATATAATATATTTAGTTATTGTTAAATTATTATTTTAGCTTGGCTACCTGTAAATCAGTATTTATATAATGAGTGGATTTCTATGGATAAAAAAGTTAAAATGAACAAATTTAAAAAATGAAATGAAACAACACATGACAGAATTAAAAACCATCTAGTACCTAAGTCTGTATCATATTAGATGTCAGATCAAAATAGTAGTAGTAACCAAAGGAAAACAAATTATCTTAAGGTCTGTTTTATATGTAAATAGCACCTGCCATCTAATATGCAACAGATTTTTAAACGAAAGAGACAATTTACGGACGGGGGCTTTGTGGTTACGTGGAGTACATCTATAGTTTGGAACGACCTTACTCAAACCGACCAGTTTTGTGGATAAACTGTACAATCAAGTTGAAATTATTTCTATTGGGGTCATTGGGGACCTTTTCATAGCTAGATAATAAAAGCAGTGTGAGGACCTTATTTGAAAGATTACTATGTCCAAATGTTCGTAATACATAAAAAACTCCGGCGAGAAGATCTCATCGTTGAGCATCAAAACAGGGCAAACCAATAAGAAGTGCTCTGCATCCTCGATGACATCATTCGAAGGGAACATTGGGTTTACAGTATCCCCAAAATTGTGTTTGAATTTGTGACAGTTTAATTTTCTTAGACCGACTATAAGTTTTGTAAGAAAAGATAAACATATTGGGTCATAAATCTTGAAGACAGACTTTGCGGCGGGCGCATCATCTTGTTCTTAAAAACAGCGACAGATGGTGCAAGCTCTGTGTACAGCTCTGTGTACAGCTTTTCTCGGGATGTTCCCTACCATGTTCCTGTTGCAGCCAATGCAGCAGATTACTGAACGGACTCTAAATTTTCCATTAATTTCTGTAAAAAGGTATTTTGACTAAATTTGTATATTATAGCCGGGATCTGGTATATAACATCCCCATAGTCTAGGTGAGGTCACACATAGAGCTTATATAATTTATTTGGGGTATCCCGGCGAAGATATTTGGAGAGATATTTCAGCAGACCTATAACCTTTCTTGTTTTAGAGATAGCTGATTTGATATGAGCTGAAAAAGAAAGCTTTGAGTCCAGGATAATTCCAAGATGTTATGTTCATTTACTTTTTCTACTGGAATGTCATTAAACAAGATCACTGGATGATCAACTTCATTTCTTTTCCTTGAAAATATTTTCTTCAACGGGTCAGGATTAAATGACATTATCAAATAATTTGCCCACTGTTTTATCAACTCCATGTCATGATTCATGTCATTGATGGCTGTAATAAAGTTGTGCATTATCATAAAGAGTGATGTATCATCAGCACAAGGGCGGAGGAGGCACGGAGGCAGCGGGGCAGCTGCCCCCGTTGCCCTGATGGTACGGGGGCAGCACGGGGGCAGCTAGTGCCCTTTCCAAAAAAACATTTCTCCACTGTCCTTTTAAATTTTTAAACCCCTTACCAACTGGGTGGTGTTCACTGCTTTTCTTGATCCAATTCTCGGCAATTGCAAGCAAAAGTCGACGTATGTTACTGTTAGGGCATACAACTAAGCAAATGTGAATAAGAAAGACCATTTTATTCATGCCACTTGTCTGATTTGAAGATGCTGGCAACGTAGTAAAAATTTTCCTTGCATGCAACAAGACTTTTACCCTTGAACTGATCGACATGTTTGCTGACAAAATACTAAGACATTACTAGTTCGAGCAGTGTTGTTCCTCTTGCTACAACATTAGATGTTCAGTGCTTAACCCTATCTGACCTGGNCTCATCATTATAAAATCCAATAAAAACAGTTCAGCTAAGTTCCACCAGTTGTCTTGAGAAGATGAAAATTGGCGCGAAGTGAAATAATTCTGCGCGCGCTAAAATAGTTCTTGCATGGTATGGTAGAGGGTTATTCGCTTTCAAGCGGTATACTCTGTAACACGTGTTATGTATTACTAACACAGTACGATTATTAGCGCGTTACCCTATACAAGGGTTTCCCATATTGTACTGTGATACCCTGTTAGAATCGGGTGGTTGTGCTACATGTTGTAAATTACTTGCTCTATAACTGAGCCAAGTTATACTGAATTCTAGTGAGTCTAAGGCTGTTTTCAGAGGGGGGTGGAAAGAACCTCCCCCCATAAATGGTAGCTTGAAAAAAGCCCATATGGATTAGGGTTACAGGCTCTTGTCCAACCATGGTCCTTTGAGTGCTCTGTTTTATGACAATGACCGTTTTTGTGGTCTACGGAAATTGCTGTCTCAATAGAAATGTACGCACTGGTTGAACAAGGGCCTTTACGGACGTTTTCAGGAGTTTTTGTTGCTCCAACATACATTTCTTATTTTTCATGTCTGACTCTAATCAGTAACTTTAGTCTTCTAAACTTATCACAGATGTGCCACACATTTTCATTTCATTTTCATAGCATTGCACCAACCACATCTAGCCAACGTCCACAGCCACTTTTCCCACGCACTTTCATTTGCGAGCACAATTGTACAAAGTACATCATATATAAATTCTCTTTTGAGATCGAATGGCCTAAGACATCTTCGCATCGGTTGGATACTGCTAGCAAGTGAATTTTTAATGATTGGATACATTTTCGGACTCATCCGGCAAGGATTACGCGGTATATTTGATGTGCATTTCTATGATTTCATTTCATTTTCTATTTTATAATTTTGATCTCCATCGCTTCCAGCTAGCCGCGTCTATTAAGACATTACGCCTGCGTTTCCCACTTACTGTAGCTGTATCCCTTCAGGGATCCACAATCATGGATTCTGAAAATATCGATAGTACATTTAACAAAGTTCTTGGCAACACGATGACCGAGTTCGAAACACTCAGGCGCGACATTCGCAAATCAAAGGCCGCTATTTTTCAAGCAGAATATCGCTTGAATCAGTGCCAGGAACGCCTCAAGTTTGCAGTCACTTCTGTTATGGATGATGTCAACATCTTCCTTGCACTTCACTGCAACGATAAAGAGGGTGATAGCATGCTAGCGAATGCTGACATAGAAAACCTCACCTCGACACCGAGGCTTCACAATGCCAAAATGAGCACACTTGATGACTCTGGCGTTGATCTATGTGGAGATGACGACAAGCAAGAGCAAGACGATCACATACCACAGCGACGAAGCTGCCAAAAAAGAAGACATACATTTCTAGATGACTGACTGTCAATTTTTACGTTGTTGTTACTTACGATGTTCTTTCCGATGAATCAAACAATCGAAACATTTTCAGAGTCATTGGTGGATGACTGTTGATGACAAGTGATTTGGTTGCGGTGGTTCTTTTTATCATCTTTTCAAATTGTTTATTAATCCGAAATACAGCTGATAATTTACCAATGTCTCCTAAAAAAATATATTTGGAATTGTACTTGATGCAGCATAAAATTAATCAAAATCTTGCATTCTGAAATTTATTAAGAGATTGTTCAATATTTTAACGAAATTTTACAAGTGCTTATACGAAATTCTTTGTCTATAGTGCAGTCTTTAGTTGTTGCCTTTCAAACTCTAACCAATCATTTATCGCTAAGAAGTTCTTCACGTCTGATTTATTAATATTTGCAGCTTTAGTATCATATTTTGCTGTTTTTAAACATAGAATAGACCATTTCAACAATCAACATCGGAGACTGGGGAGAGCGGTTTATTCTGGTAAATGGCGGATAAAGATTTGGTAAATGCAGGCTGCCACAGAGCTTTTACAAATGATAAATTTACCTCTACAGAACTGTATGTTTTAAATTCACAGTTAAAATAGAGAAATTATGACTTAAAAATAGCCGAAAAGGTGCCCCATCACTAATAAGCCTCGTAACTAAAGGGCGACTGACTCTCCAACAGAGACATCAAATCAAATTACTTTGGCAGGAAAATATTCGTGATTCGTCATCCCGCTTATCGAAGCGAGATAAAACAAATGTTTTGATAAGTTTCGAGAAGAAAACTTGGAATTACTTCACTCTTTATGAGTTATGTAAACTAGCAAGGATAAAATAATTCAGAATGCCTGCCAAGTGATATTTTCAAAAATCATTTTAATTTTATCAAAGGGAACCCAAGCATCAGCAAACCTCAGAAAAAAATTGCAGAGCAAGATATCTCATTTCGTTCAGTTTTCGTTATTGATTAAATATTTAGCCAATTCATACAGATGTGTGTTTCTTTCGAGATAGTAAATTCAATTTCAAACATATGGAAATCAAAATTTCTTCTCGTACCTCTGTCTACATCTAGTTATAGTGCTGCTTGGAATGGTTTTTGACATTCTAACCCTAATCCATATGGGGAGGGGTGGAATCTACCCCCCCCCCTCGAGGTTTTTCTTGCAGCGTTTTTAACGACATCAGCTATGTCCTCCTGACCTCCCTGACTTTTATTAATTATCTATGAGCTACATTTTGATGAAAAAAAACTTGAACAATAGACCTCACAAGTCACGTGACATGCCCATATTTGGAAGCAGGTAACAGTAAAATCATTGTTTTGGATGATTGCTAGGGCAAGATTTGATTAAGTTGTGAAGTATTATATATCAATGAATCATCAAAGGGATTTGATTTGATACCGGAATTTCTGGATTTTGATGACATCAGCATTTTCTGATTGTGACGTCATTTTGGCCGCCAGTTTGGACTAATTAGCACATTTTTGTAACCCTATTCTAACAGTGGGGCGTTTTAAACATAATTTAATAGCTCTTAAACGATGGTAGCTATAACGCTGAAACTTCTTGATTTTTATAAAAATTTAATTGGCAACAAAAATTTGAAATTTTCATGCCTATTGTTTAACCACGTGACCACCAGATGCCCTTATTTGGAGACAGGTCACAAAGAAAATCTCTAAAATGGCTCTAATTTCTTTAGTTCTTCTTACATCTCATCAATATATATACCATTCGATTTGTCTCGATGATTACTTTCATTTTATATATAATTTATCTATATTTGCTGACATCAGCAATTTTTAAATTGTATGACGTCATTAATCTTTATGACGTCATATTTCTAATTATTTAGTAATTTTTGCATGAAAAATCATGGAATGATTTCAAATATTAATGAAGACGTCTGATTTCAGCAAGTAAATGCGAAATTGATGGTGTTTAACCCTATCCAGACTAGGGGGGGGGGGCACAAAGTGCCCCCCTAGTGAATTTTTCCACACAGCTCCTTGAATTCCTCTATGATAACCAAGTTTTTTTGTGACTTTTAGTTTCTATTTAGTATAAATCCTTTCATGTTAATTTCAAAAATTTTGACGCATGTTCAGGGGGTCAACACATAATTTTGAATTGAGTGCTTGGCAAAATAAATACCTTTTCAGCCATAACTTTTGAACCTACACAGCAAGAACAAGGCCGTTTTACTGAGTTTTTAAATACCGTAATGTTCTGGAAAACTTTGCTATACGGCGTTATACAGTTAATTTCTTAGACCGGGAAACTAGTGTTTTCCGAAGTTTTCCAAACATCGAACAAGCTCGGAAACGGACTAATTGTTTTACGTAGTTTTGCGAGGTCCGCACAACTCAGATATCCGATGCAGAAAACTCCAGGAAATCCCCAGGATATTTCTTTACACGCAGTACGGTCTCAGGATTACTTCGGAAAACTGTTTTTGCCGACGACGGATATCTCCGGATATTTAGGTATGCGGGATAGTATAACCCTAGAAAACCTAGAAAACCTTGGAAATTGTGTTGGTAAGGCAAGTTCTTCAATTAAGACCTGCCAGATTTATGGTACTAGTCCAGGCAACCAACAAACTTTATAAAGGCCTTGCATGTAATGGATTTACGACTACGAAAGCGACTAATACAAAAGAATGTACGAAGAAAATAAAGTCTTCATATCAACATCCTACTTATAAAGTTAACCAATAATTGACACGCATAAAGGAATAAAATACGAAATATTTGAATGCAAAGATACCACAAGAGTAAAATCAAGCTGACGTTCAGTTTGATCTAATAAAGTTTGGCAGAAATCTATTACAGTCTACTCGAGGATCCAGATCCATATGAGAAATTTTCTTCCATCTTAGCGTGTGTTTGATTGGTACTTCCATACTAAATTCTGAAAACAGTAAACTTCGCAGAGATGGAAATATATTTCCCAATCAAACATAAAATTCTTGAATATGTAGGTTTCGGATTCGCCTGCCGCCAGGGTTTGCTAATGAAAACGAGAATTTCTCCAAAGTCTGCCAAGGTTCAAAAGGCCTTCCAAACCTACCGTCGTGAGAATTTCAGAGTTAATCAAACACAAATTCCGAGTCTGCCAAGTCTACCGTTTTCAGAATTGGTACTAATAAAACACACCCTAATTCTGGTCGTTGTGCATTTTTCCAGAATCAATTCTAAACTTTCTAATCAAGTTTAAAACTTCCGTAAAAGAGATATTTAGCTCCCTATCTCGGATTAGGCCCCCTTCCAAGCGAAGTAGATTATTACCCCTTGGAAAAATGAAGTTAAAGTAGTAAAAACATGCCATTTTATTGTATTTAAATTATATTTTTTCTAAACGAGCATTGAGACTCTAAAACTGAAAAGAAAGGCCTCCAGGCATTGGGAGGAGGGGTTAATAGATACAGTATGGTATCGACCCCTTCAGGGTGTTTGATTAAATATTGAAAAATAATGATGAAATGAACAAGCTCCATGTTAAGATACCCCTATTTCTAAGGGGTATCTTAAGTCACTGAGTTATGAGCTTCTAAAGATCAAGTTTTTGCGAAAACTGAAACCAGAAATTGTTTTATAATAACGAAACAAACATCGTTGCTCTCCTCTTGAGAAGGGCTTTATTTGATGTATAGTTTATTATTTTCGATGACGTCATCAATAATTCGTTGTTGCGCATGCGTACTTGCGAAAAACCATTTTAAGCTTAATTTTTAGAACAATTAGCAATATTATAGGATGCAGTAGCCCTGTCCACAAGTTGCTCGGCAACTTCTCGGTAACTTTTAGTTTTTGGGCAACTTTTAGGAATTTTGGCAACTTTCGCAATATTGGGAAACTTGTCATTATTTTAGCAATATTACAACAATTTCAATGAAGTTTTGTGTATTGTTTGCAAAAAGAATGAAAATTTAACATGAAAAAGGATCTGTTTTGCAATCAGGATGGGATTCAACGGCTTGGCAAGTGAAAAACTGGCCTTTGTTCTGAACAATTGATGATGATGATGATGCTATTTATAAATTTATGTTATTGTTGTTGTTGTTTTATATAAGCAAGACATGTTTTCTGTTGAAATGCTGAACATGTGTTAGATAGGTCAAACAGTATCAGTATCGAAGAGCTAAAACTTCCAGGAAACGAAAACGCAGTTGCAGAATCGGAGAAAAGAATTGAATTTAAGTAAATAGGCAATTCTTGAAGCATCCTTGACACTAAATTCATGCATATATGCCAATTATTCACACATGTCTCTGAAACCTGACCTTCTATAAATGACGATCAATGAGTAACTTTTGGGAAACTTTTTACAAAAAGTGGCAACTTTTGAGCAACTTTTTAGGAAATTTTGAGCAATTTTTCAAGAACTTTCGAGCAACTTGTGGACAGGGCTAGGATGCAGCAGGTTTTTTTTATGCACATCTAGCATTTTTTGCGATTTTTTAGACCAATTTGCAACTGATTTTAGGCAAAAAGTTTCTTTTTTTGTGAACAAAATAAATAAATGCTGACATCAGCAAAAATAGTAATGATACGAAGCAAAAACTTCAAAACAAGAATATTAAAGATATAATCTTTGTATGTTTCAAATCTCATATCAATATATTTGACTGATTTCGAGATACAACACCTCAAAGTCCGAGTGGTTTTACCATTTTTTAAACCTTATTTAGCAACATTTGCTGACGTCAGCACTTACCCACGTGACATAAACAAAAACAAATGACGTCATCTTGTTTGCAATATCTTGTTTGTTACTTGTCCCCTAGTCTCCCTAGAGTTTCAAAAAGCTTAGTCTGGATAGGGTTAAGCATCATCATTGCGTTAACAATTTTGCATTGAATCTTATTGTCCATAATTAATAAGTTAATTAATTAGAAACCAAAAATATTCATATAAAACTACATGAAACTGAAAATTAAGGATATCAAGCAGGTATTTCGATATTTTTATGGTGATTTTACCCAGTTATTTAGTAAAAATAGCCCTTTTTGGTTACAAAGTACTTTGTAATCTAAGAAGGGGCTTGAGGTCAGGCCGTCAGTAAGTCACGCTCATTAGTGTGATTGATTAGCATGTTATCGCAGATAATTAGCTTAAAGACAAGAAAAAGTGCGTTTGGCAAGCAATTATCCCCCCTGCGCATAGAAAACCAAGGAAAACTTGACATCGGCCTTTTTCATGCTTTATGGCGAGCTTTCGAAAAACAGGATCATTATTAATGGTCATCAGACCAAATTTGTATTAATGTCCCGCAGATATTGAGCAATTTGTATCTGTGCCAGAAATTGTTTTATTTTGATTGTTTCATGTTGGCGCTATATGAAACAAGGGGGTTGCTTCAGATTCGATCCTCTGNTCGAAAAACAGGATCATTAATGGTCATTCAGACCAAATTTGTATTAATGTCCCGCAGATATTGAGCAATTTGTATCTGTGCCAGAAATTTTTTTATTTTGATTGTTTCATGTTGGCGCTATATGAAACAAGGGGGTTGCTTCAGATTCGATCCTCTGTGTCCATATCGGTGTCCGATGAAATGGGCGGGGCGGGGCTGAAACACAGTACCTCAAGGAAAAGCTAACATGCAATGAAATTTAGACCGGGATTTAGGCAAATTTTAGTTAACAGTTTGTTTCATTTCACACAGCAGGCTCTAAGTTAGAAGTCGACCCGCATTGACGCATCAGAAACCCTTCATTCGATTTGTATGTTTTGCCGACTCAAGGACACGCCTTGCTCATGTCAGTGAAAGATGGGCAGCTCTGAATTGTCCTTAGGATGACCCCTGTGTTTGCCGACTCATAACTGAGGAGCATGCCACACCCTTTTAGCCAGCAAAATGGCGTTTTCTCGAATGTTCTCGACATGTGGAAAACAGATTGCGTGAATTGTGCCAAAAAGCACTTCAAAAATATCTTTAAAACCAATTAATCACTAATTGCTTCATTACTTGAGTTAATATGCAAATTAGTGCTTCGAGCTTTTTCTGTTTGGCGATAAGCCATAGAATGCGTGGAGCAAACGCTTTGATTGTTTCATGCTGGAATTATATGAAACAAGGGCAATGCTTCAGATTCGATCCTCTGCGTCCATATCTGTGTCCGATGAAATGGGCGGGGCGGGGCTGAAACACAGTACCTTAAGGAAAAGCTAATATGCAATGAAATTTAGACCGGGATTTAGGCAAATTTTAGTTAACAGTTTGTTTCATTTCACACAACAGGCTCTAAGTTAGAAGTCGACCCGCATTGAGGCATCAGAAACCCTTCATAGGCTAAAGTCCCGATTGCACGATCATAGGTCAGGACATACTTTGTAATCATCCAAAAGGATCTTATGTTTATCCTAATAGCTCGATTTCGTCAAAACTTGCATTCGTCAACCAGTCACGTGACTACCAACTAATTAATACTATTTTTAGATTCTCCTTTGTTCAATTATGATACAGTGCAAGTCTCCTTATCATAACTTTTATAGTTGCGGAGATAATCGATAAAAATTTAGTTAGAATATAATATAGTTAGAATAGGGTTAATTTTTTCCCTTTATTTCAATTAAAAACACTCCAATGATGCATTTTTGATGAATTATCACCATTTTGCAGTTTTTTGTTGTCTGTTTTTACATGGAACAAGTTTATAATATAAATTACGTCATTAGAATTGAATAATTTCTACCAAAACATCTTTCAAAAATCGTTATTTACAATAAAATAACATTTTTCAGCAAGTATTTTGACAAACTAGACCAAAAACCGCATACAGTTCCTACAAAATCTTCTTTAAACTCAAATTTAGCTTGAGAACCTGGTTTTCGTCAATTTCCAACTTTACGACGTCACTGTAACGTCATAGGGCGTGGCAACCACACCCAAATTTAGCTACATGTTAAAAATCACATGCTCTATAACTGTGCCAAGTTATGTTGAATTCTGGTTAGTCTAAGGCTGTTTTCAGAAGGAGGGATGGAAAGCACCCCCCCCATAAATGGTAGCTTGAAAAAAGCCCATATGGATTAGGGTTAAGTTTTAGGGAATTGAATGCTAATTATATTTGCAGAATTATTTTGTTTTAACTCTTAACTGTTCAAGTTTGAACAAAGTGTGGTTTTCACCCAAAATGTGTCTTGAGAATTTAGTTCTTGAGAAATTAGAACTCAGTTCTTGAGAATTTAGAAAATGATAGACAAAAAGTGCTGAAACTGATACGAGATCTTGATGCATCAAAGGCACACGGCTACAATAACATTTCCATTGATATTATTTAATATGCGACTCAGCGATTCTCGGACCCCTTCGCATGATTTTTGAGAAATGCCTTGCAAGTGGTCAGTATCCTTCCATTTGGAAAAATGCAAACATCATCCCAGTTCATAAGAAGGGTAGCAGACAATGCACAAACAATTATCGCCAAATTTCTTTGCTTCTTATCTTTGGAAAATTGTTTGAAAATTACTGTTTGACTGGATGTACACCCACCTTTGTGCTAATGGTCTTGTAACTGCTAATCAATCGGGTTTTCGTCCTGGTTACTCGACAATTAATCAGTTACTATCTATATCTCATAAAATTTTCTTAGGTTTTGAACAGACTACAAGCAGTGAAACATGTGCTTTTTTTTAGATTTTTCTAAGGTTTTTGACAAGGTATGGCACAAGGGAGTACTCTATAACCTTGAGTGAAACTGTATATCTGGGAATCTCCTTAATCTAATTCGAAATTTCCTTTCTAATCGTAAACAACGGGTCTTATTGAATGGTAAAAACTCTGAATGGCGGATGTACCGGCGGGAGTGCCTCAATGATCAGTTCTGGGACCACTGCTTTTCCTTGTCTACATTAATGACCTTGTTGAGAATGTTAAATGTGATATCAAGTTCTTTGCTGATGACACGTCGCTTTTTTCAGCTGTCTTTGATGAGTCTAAAACTGCCGAGGAGCAAAATAGGGATTTGGAGAGGGTGCGGCTGTGGGTGTGGCAATGGAAAATGAAATTTAATACCGAGAAAACTGAAGAGGTCATTTTCTCTGCCAAGAGGGTTAAACCAATCCATCCCCCTTTGTCATTTGGGAATGATAAGGTAGCAAGAAAGACTGAGCAAGAATCTTGGTATGATTTTTGATTCAAAGCTTGACTTTCAAAGTCACATTAAAGAGGCAATACAAAAAGCGAGGCGTGGCATTGGAATGATTAGATACCTGTCCAAATATGTTTCGAGAAACGTTTCAGATCAAATATATAAGCTTTATGTTAGACCGCATCTAGATTATGGAGATATTATTTATCATAAATACGATCCTCAAATGCATGAAAAATTTACACAGAGACTTGAACAGACTCATTATTGTGCTGCTCTAGCGTTAACCGGAGCATGGAGATGAACAAGCAGGAAACGTCTTTTCAAGGAACTTGGATGGGAGGACTTGTATCTTAGAAGATGCTATAGACGATTGTGTCATTTCTATAATTTATCTCGTTCCCCAAATTACTTGTTTGTTGAAATCCCCCCACCCCCCCAGCGCCATGTAAGCTAGAATCTTCGAAATATCAGAACTTATGACCAAAACGTTGGAAGAACAGCTCGATACTCGAATACCTATTTTTCAGAGTGCTCCGTTTTTAAGTGGAATTTGCTTGATGATAACATAAGAAAGTCAACGTCAATTGCCAAGTTTAAACGTACGTACTTGCCATGATAAGACCAAGTAAAAATTCAACTTAAGGTATGAATGATATTGTTGGTGTTACACACTTGTCGAAATTGCGACTAAAGTTTAGTGGACTAAATGAGCACAGGTTCAGACAGCTTTTACAGCCTAGATCCTGTCTGCCTGTTTGGTAGAGCTGATGAAGATAATGAACATTTCCTCCTGCACATCTTTGGAGAAGCATGAAGAGATCTCTTGGCGGCTTATAGGATTGGATTCACAATCCTTATGTCATCTTATTCTATTTGGAAAAATCCAGATCTGACCCTAATTGCAATCAGGATGATAATGGAAGCACCAACTAATTATATCAAGTCACATTAGATTAGAAGCGCACTTTGGAGCTGGTGGGGAGCTGGTGGTGCCGTGTCT
>REGM01000179.1:46268-76733 GCA_004194415.1 Aurelia aurita
TTTGTTTAGAAACCCCCCCCCCCCCCCAGCGCAATGTAAGCTACAATCTACAAAATATGAGAAATTATATCCAAAATGCTGGAAGAACAGCTCGATACTCGATTACCTATTCTCAAAATGTTCCGTTTGAGTGGAATTTGCTTGATGATAGCAAAAGAAACTCAACGTCAATTGCTGAGGTTAAAACGTAAATTTCTTGCCATGATAAGACCAATTAAAAGTTCAACTTGCGGCATAAATGATATTGTTGGCGTTAGACAATTGTCGAAATTGTGAAAACAAAAGTTTGGTGGACTAAATGAGCACAGATTCAGACATAAATTTGACTGTCTAGATCTTGTTTGCCTGTGTGGTATTGCTAATGAAGATAGTGAACATTTCCTCCTGCACTGCCCTATCTTTGAAGAAGCACGAAGAAGATCTCCTTGACAGCTTATCGGATATTCCTTGATAAAGCATAACAGGATTGGATTCACAACCCTTGTGTCATCTTATTCTATTTGGAAATCCAGATCTGACCATAATTGGAACCCGGATAGATAATGGAAGCAACAACTAATTACATCAAGTGAACGAAGAGATTCGATTAAAAGTGCGCTTCGGAGCTGGAGGGGCCGGGTCAGTTCTCGTGGCGGGTTTCGCGCTGTGTTTCCCTAGTATGTGGCCGCGCGGAGCGGGCGTGCTTCGAGAGTGGATTTGGTCCTTGTGGTTTAGAGGCGTAGTTCTAAAATAAACAAAGCAGCAACCCCTCCCTCCCCCCTAGTCTATCTATTTTGTGTGTTTTACTTGTTTCTGTAGATAAAATTCTCTCTCGCATTTGACGTTAGGTGATATTTACGAGAATTGCAAAATTATCTTCAACATAGGTTCGGGAAAGTGGGTGTATGAAGTTTCTGCTGTGCGGATGGGCGGCTTCTGCCCTTTGGTTTTTTGTGTGCTGTCCCAGTTGAGGTCACGCATCGGGCTGGGGGCGGTGGTTATCTGTCTACGCGGAGGATGTCCTTCTGCTTCTTGCCCTGCCCTTGTGTTTTTCCTAAAATTTCTAGTGCTTTCTGGTTGTCACCCGACGTCTAATGTGACACAGATACTAGTTTGTTTTCTTTGAAGTTTTTGAATAGTGATATTTTTGAATTGTAAATGCCTTTCATGGTGGGAACTCCGATAACCTAGTGTCTATTCCAGCCATGATAGGCACAGTAGATGTTATTTTTGAGTTTTGTTTATTTTAGCCGATAATACCATGTAAAAAACAAAAAAAATGAAAAAAAAATGTGTCTGGTAAAGGGATTTTCTTGTTCGTTTTCTCATAGACCCATGTAATGGTAAGTGGGGATGGCTCAACGGTAGCGCGCTTAACTACTGACGAAGGGCACAGCCCGATACGTTTAGTGCTTTCAATCTATGGCGTTTTCAGTATTTACAGTTAGAGATTAACGATTATTATTGCTATTCATACTTTGCCACACGCTGCACATCTATCTGAGGGTTGGTGGTTCGAGTCCCCGCTCTGTCGAACCTGCGACGTAGAGTGAGGAGAGTCGCCAACTCTCTGTGATTCCAGCCTAAAGGAATCGCGAGTTGTGGTCACATCGAGAAGAAGGACCATGACATTGCTCGATAAGCTTAGCTTCTCAGTGTCCTAAAACTACCCTCGGATGCTAGGTAGCAATATAGAAAAATAAAATGTCATGGTGCTTCTCAATTTTATGAAATAGAGTATTGATTTACCCCTAATGCTACAATTCCAGCTACAAAATGATTTAGCAAAAGTTTTTAAAATCTAAGGTGTAAATTTAAACATTCGTAAAAGCAGAGTACAAATAAACAAACCTAAATCTGATTCACATTTTCTTATTTGTTCATAGAACGATTATAGGCCAGAAAAAAAGTATCAGATGTGATTACACAGCCAGCCATCCTTAGTTTGAAAGGAGGATTTAAAAACCTTCATGCTGACATTTCGTGCTGAGTTATTTAATTTATAAGTGGATGCAAACGACAAGTACACAATAATAAATAACATGAAAACCCCTTCATAAAAGTTCTCTAACCTTTCGCCTTTGTAACTTTGCACTCCAAAAGCCAGCAGGGAATTCTTGAAAGTAAGTTTGACAAAAGATATAAAAAAATTTAAACAATGGAATATTTTGTAGTGCAATAATCCTGGGGGTACATAGCATGTTTGTTAGCGATATTTAGCGATATTCCACAAAGCACACCCTCAGTATAAACAAATTAGCACATTCTATTGAAGTGCAAAGCTTAAACCGACGTCTATTTTCTTTTCTTTTAATTTTTGTTTATTTGGTTATTTTGCTTTGTTCTCTTTCATTGTGCTTTCCTCGTATTTTTCTTTGTTTTATTTTTTTAATAGCGATTCCAATTTCATCTTTGTATCGTTCTATTGTATTTGCAAAAACAGCTGCCTCCTTTAGTTTTGATAGCCTAATTTCTCTTCTACTGTCAGATTGAATTTGTCATCCTAGGACTTTTTCATAAGCAATGCTTTTTTTATATATTTGTTCTCCTGCTTCTTCTTTGGCTTCACGCAAAAAATCACTTTTTATTTCTTATAACCTCAGAAATGCATAGAGAATTATGCTCCGGTCACACGAGCATAGTGATTTTGGCTATGCAAACATGTCCAGTGTAAATGGAGTCATAATCATTATTGCGAAAGTTCGCCATGTGTTTTGATCGGGACACATACGTATGGCAAATTTGGCTATGAAAATGTGTCCAGTGGAAATGGACACATACGCATAACTAAAATTAGCCATGTAGTTTGGTCCAGACACATACGAATAATGACTTTAACCCTATCCAGACTAGGCTTTTTGAAACTTTGGGGAGACTAGTGGGGGGCACATTGTGCCCCCCTCTTTAATCTTAAAACTATAAATGCTAGAGACTTGAAACTTGGCACAAGTAACAAAAAGATATGGCAAAAAATATGACGTCATCTGTTTTTGTTTATGTCACGTGGTTAAGTGCTGACGTCAACAAATGTTGCTAGATTAGGTGTAAAACCACCATGACTTTGGCATGCAGTAACTCCAAATCAATTACATATATTGATATGATATTTGACACATGCAAAGATGATATACTTAATATTCGTATTTTAATATTTTTGCTTCGTATCAAGAATATTTTTGCATATGTCAGCATTTATTAATTTTAGTCATGAAAAAAATTACTTTTTGCCTAGAAAAGGTTAGAAAATGGTTTAAAAATCGCACAAAATGTTAGATGCACATAAAAAGACCTGCTGCATCATATGCTATTGTTAATTTTTCCAAAAACGAAGCTTATCGTGGTTTTTCGCAAATACCCACGCGCAACCACGAACTATTGATGACGCCATAAAAATCAACAAACTATATCAAATGAATGCCCTTCTCAATAGGAGATCATCTATGTTTGTTTCATTCTTATAGAACAAGTGGTTTAAAAGTTATGCCTGAAAAGGTATTTATTTTGCCAAGCACTCAATTTTAAATTGTGTGTTGACCCCCTGAACCAGTGTCAAAATTTTGAAACTGACATGAAAGGATGGATGTCTCCTAAATAGGAACTAAAAGTCGCATAAAAACTTAGTTATCGTAGAAGAACTCAAGGAGCTGCGTGGAAAAATTCACTAGGGGGCATTGTGCCCCCCTAGTCTGGATAGTGTTAACCCTATAGTGGTTGGGCCATCTCAACTACCCTATTCTGGTTGGGGGGCAAAATAACTCCCCCCCCCCCCCCTACCTAGCTCTTGACTGATAATAGGTAGAGCAACCAGATTTGGTATGCTAAGGCCCTGTTCAAACGTCGAACTTCTCATGCGCCGAACTAAATTCAATTAAGTACGACTCTGGAGCGGCTCTGGAGCGACTGTCATTTCAGACGTCGAACTTAATATGCCGCGCTTAATTAATTCAAGCAGCTTACATGAAGTGCCTTGTAAAAGCGCGCGAACCATTGGAAATCTGGCGCCAACAATTTTTTCTAAGATGGCTGCACACAACAAGAACTTCTTTTTCATCAAGCGTATGTTGGCAGAAAGTAGACGAAAACGTCGAGTGGCTGAATCGAGATTACGAATCGTAATGAACCTCGCAAGAAGACTTCAAGTTGCCCTGCTTCTGCTTTTATTGCTGACAGCAACCAAGAAATTCATGTTGACAAGAGCTGCGACAACAAGATCTTGCCGAAGATTGCCACGTAACAAGGGATGGTGGAATGTTGTTTGGCATTCCTACTCTAATGTCCGTTTCAAAAAAACTTTTCGAGTATCTAAAGAAACATTCAATTATATTCTTTCAAAGATTCGGCACAGGTTGGAGAGAGAAACCATGACTGAAGAGCCAATTTCTCCAGAATACCGCCTAGGTATTTGTTTGTATCGTCTTGGAAGAGGTGACTACCTATACACAATAGCAGAAATGGCTGGCATTGGAGTTTCAACAGTTTCGATGATAGTTTCTGAAGTGTGCCATGCAATCGCACAGGAAAAGTTTGACTCATTCCATACTTCGTAAGAATGATGCGGTTTTTTTGGAAATTATGAAATTACATATATTTTCCAGAATGTGTGGAAAGTATTTTCCACAGTTTGCTATATGACGAAAACAGTATGTGTGGGAAAACTGTGGAATTTTTTAGCATGTCTTACTTAAGTGGAATTTATGACGAGAACCTGTGGAATTTTTTTAGTCTGTTAGCAAAATCTGTGGAATTATGACCAAACCAAAGATCATTTGAACGACTGTCATTTTAATAGCCATTTGTTTCAAATACTCTTTATATCAACAAAAACTAACAACACAATAGTCAACAAACTCGATTTATACTTGAAGGGCACTCCAGGGACACTACCTAATTGCAAGTGATGGGGTCAGACAATTTTGGGATAATAAAAAATGGAGCAATTACAGTAAAAACCCGCGTATAAGAACCTACAATTTTGTAAGTCAGCCTGACTAGGTTCTTATATATTGGGTATTTAGTGGGAAATGAGGCTGTTGAGGTTCTTGGATTGGTTCATATTTTATTCAGTGCTTTTACCAATTTAGTTCATTCTGATTCAAAGTTCAAGCCTATTATTCACGGTCAATTCACTGAAATCCCTTCTACCTGAAGAAGGTGTTGAGGAAGATCAACAAAAATGGGTCTACTACCAAAGACATGAGTTTCAGTAACATAATGAACAGCTAATACTTTGAAGCTTAGGACTGGAAATACTGAACAGGACATTTAAACATGCAGTTGTAGCAGTATTTTTGCAATAAATATATACGTTTAGTAACATCTTTATGTTATCTTGGTAATACTAAGCAACTGGAGTTTTAATGATGATCTACAAATAAAAACCTAACCTCAAATTTCAAGATGAATTGGTTCTTATATATAATGGGGGTCTAATTTCAAAATTTCAGCCTGTAGGTTCTTAATCCACTAGGTTCTTATATGCGGGTTTTTACTGTACATCATATATTTTAGGTTGCACACTGTAAATGATTTAGGCTGTACAAACAAACATACTTTGTCTAACAAAACACCTATATTACAACAAACCCATTATTTGCCCTGCGAACTTCTAAAATACTTTGTATGGAGGAGAAAAAAACAGTGTCAGATTGATCTAAAAATCGCAGTCTTTTATGCCTGTCCAATGTACACCATCTAACATTGGTAGAATTGTTCTCTGTGTTTACATTGATAACTCGGCCATACCATGTTTCATTTCCTGTTCCTTGGATTGAAATAAAATCATTTACCACTGGAAATGCAGGAACATGAACAAAATCATCTGATGCCTGCTTATCAAAATCGATTGGCAAATAAAATGAAGGATTTTCTAGTTCCTCTGGTTCTGGATATAAGATCATCTTCCTCTTTATTTGATGTGATAGCTGTAGCCGTCCTCTGTTGTAATCATGCTTTACCAAGAGAAAAGTTTTAGTCCAGGGATGAATTTGTGCCTCTGTTCTTGCGGCATTAAAGGCAGGAATATAATAAATTCCATCAAAGAAAATATAATATTTTCCATTGTGGGGACCTATCAAGATAAACTCTTGCAGTTCTAAAGTCCATTGCTCTTGCAACTGGTCACCACCAACAATTATGCATGCATCTCCTTTGGAAAATTTTATTATAGTGCCATTTGTGTCAAATTTTACCAAGCTATTTGCTACTTTTGCAATTTGGGGAATTTCTCCTTGAAAATGTTCATCTCTCTGCAAAATCTGTTTTACATCATGCCGCAGGTTCTCTGCTAAGAATTTTCTTTTGAGTGATCCAAGAAGCACACCACCATTTACCAGCCAATCTGAATGTGGAACTTGGTCACCTTTATTGCAGAGATCTTTTAGCAGCTTTGATGCAGCTTCAAAAGATCTCTCATTCAAGTATAAAGGCCTTTCTTCTGCAATATGATCTAAATCAAATCGATATTTGAATTTTTCTGGACAAAATTCATAGAGTGGCCCATTTATGATTTGGTAATCATTAAGGAAGAGCCGGATTGCTTCTCTTTCGTAGTAGGTTTTCTCTATGCCTTTTGCATTGTGTTTTTGCTCTTTTATGTATTTCACACTCCTTTCAAAGAATTCACATGAGAAATTGTCTGGCGACGAGTGTCTTGAGATATCATCTGCCATATGAACAGAATATTCTAGATTCTCTGTACAAATTGATGTCCCATAAAAGTCTTCTGCTTTAATAGCATGGCTCCAAATCAACTTTCTCAATCTTTTCACATGCCCTTCCATCCAGCCAAAATTTCGAAGATGCTTGTTGTACAACATAGCTGCAATGCTGCAGCATAACTCAAGGCAATCATAAGCTTTTGATGGGATTCTGCCTGCTACCACAGTGGGTGCTACCAATGAAAACCTGAAAATAGAATTGGCATGTTGTACCAAACATGTTTCCTTAACTCAAAAAGGTAATTCCAAAAACAAATATTTGGAAAAATACAAATCAAATATTAGAATGTGAAGAGAAGAGATTGAATTTCCTCAATAATTCAACTTTTTGAACAGGGCTTGCATTCCTGTTTCTATTCTGCGTGACTGCATTCATATCATGTGATGTATCTCAGCCCATATTGAGATTTCATGCAAACCCAAAGGAAAATAAGCAATGCTATCAAAACTCAACCCGTGTTAAACTCAGCATGGGCTGAAATTTCTCATGTAAAATGCAGCAGCCTAAAACTTGGAGATAACCTATTTTATATACGTAGTAATAGTTATTTAGCCATAGGCATAGCGGTAACTCAGTGTCAGTCTAATGCCAGTTTTGAACAACCAGACTCAGATGTTAGCACTTGTGCACTTCTAAGAAAAAGTGCAGCATTTTATGCAACTTCCTGGATATATCATATCAACAAAATACTGTAGTTTTTTTTGTAGAAAGAATTGAAAGTCCAAAGCAATTTAAACCTTGTAATCTTACTACAGTAGTTTATCCACAGTAATTACACCAAGATAAACAAAATTTTTAATAAACAAAAATTTTAAAAGAATCAAAGCTCCTTTGAATTGACTTACAAAAAAAAAATTTTGACACCGTGAAGATCCTCCTTCCATGGAATTTTAGGAAATGTACAAATAATACGATGAAAACTTTGAATGCATTATTTTAACAACATGACATGTATGTAATTCTACTCCAAAATACTCCAAAAATAATTTACACAGAGAACAACTCACTTCAAATAATCAACTGGCTTCCAGCCACCAAATTTATCTGACAGTGAACTGATCTTAGGGCAACCACTGGCTTTTTGTTATCTTGTCCACTTCACTCTTTCTAATGCAGCTTTAAACTCCTCTCGATCAATTAAGCCTCCCTGAGCAGGATCTCTGTCATTTATTTCTTTACCCAAATTTTCTCCAAGGTCCACCCACATCTTTTGCAACACCTCTCTTTTCAACATGTTGAAGCAAAGATGCATGCGGTCAATTACCATATCTTCCACAGGATTAAAGCGGTATAGCTTAAATAGCTTGAACAACACAGAAACTCCACAAACACCAGTATTTCTTTGTATTATTTTTTTTTCTGCTTCTGTCATTGCCTCATCACACCTTAATCCATCAACATACTGTTGCTGTGCTGTTCTTGCAGGTGCTGGAAACCGATATATTTCTCTAAATCCACTGTAATAGTAATGTCTTTTTTCAGGGAGATATGTTCTTTGAACAAGACAGCGTCTGCAACCACATTTTCCACCTGAAGACACATTAAAACAATTCTAATTAATTTATTATAAACCAGTGCCTTATTTTTTTCTGAAAGAATAAGCATTAATCAAAAACAAAATGTATTTATCTACCATATTTCACATAAATGTTCATCACAATTACAATATATACCGCCTTCACAGTGGAATTTATGTTGATTTGAATGTGAAAAATCATCAATTGTAGACACTCATTGAAACATTGTCATGTGAACTTTTGATAGGAGGATTAGTTAAGGTCTGTCCACCCTATCTTCACTATACCGGGTGTCCCAAAAAATAGTATACAGATTTGGTCAACCCTAACGATCAGAATTTAGCATGAATCAATCCGAAATCATTTTTAAAATATTACTCGGTAGTTAACTTGAACACAGATACCTTGTTTGTTGAAATTGGTGCTTTGAGAGTAGAGATATAAATCTTCAAAGGAC
Source organism: Aurelia aurita (assembly GCA_004194415.1). NCBI lineage: Eukaryota > Metazoa > Cnidaria > Scyphozoa > Semaeostomeae > Ulmaridae > Aurelia > Aurelia aurita. The sequence continues at coordinate 54,939 of REGM01000179.1, forward strand.
AAATTTGCCTCCACCTCCAAACCAGAGTTTTGGCGTTTTGGCCTAAGCAATATCCACAATTTGTTTCACTTAAAATGAATAATCTTTACTTCGGAGCTTTATAGTTTGTGAAAGGCATTTGTTGTGCAGGTTTTAATTTTTCTCCTCCTTGTTCAAATTTTTCCAAGTCTATTGTTGACTTATTCAATGTGCTTTAAGAATTTGCTTAGGCCAAAAGCCAAAGCTCTGGTTTGGAGGTGGAGGCAAATTTGCCCTTTGAAGATTAATATATCTACTCTCAAAGCACCAATGTCGACAAACAAGGTATCTATGTTCAAGTTAATAGAGTAATGTTTTAAAAAATGATTTCGGATTGATTCATGCTAAATTCTGATCGTTAGGGTTGACCAAATATGTATACTTCTTTTTGGGATACCCGGTATATATGGTGAAAGATTGCATTTATCAAATTTTATCTAATTCTTGTCTCAGCTTTGTGTTATGTGTCATTTTTCAATCATATTTGATTAACATAATTCAATTGTCATTTTCAGGTTTGGTGAAAGCAACATGTAGCTTCCCTTCTATCAAGGCCCCTCTCTAATAAGCTCCATTCTTCTGAGCCAAATCTTAAAATAAGCTCTCCCCTATATATGAATAAGCGCCCCACTTGTACCAAATGAGAGACAGCACCAAAGATTGTTCATAAGGTACAAATTTTAATGTTAAGTTTGATATTCTTGGGATTATATAACTGAGCTGAATTTGTGTATTTGGCATGTAAAGTTTAAGATTAATTACCTAAAATATAGGGTAAAAGATCTAAAAGCTATATGTCTTATGGCCTTTACCTTTGAGTTTGTCAATAATTTCTCTTTCAATGTTCCATTAATAAACATAAAACCAATTCTAAGCTCCCCTCTCTCTCTTTTGAGCTGTAGTGGTTCTCAAACTAACTAAGCCCAACAGGGGCATAATAGAGATTTTACAGTGAGTTTAAAGCTATTAAAGGGAGTACAAAGACCAGCAGCCTTTGCCATCGTTTGTTTTTGTGAATTTCGAACAGTCAGTTACTCTGGAAGCTGTGCAGAGCAAGTCGCTGACTGTGCGCAAAGCATGCTGGTCTTTGTACTCCCTTTAAGTTACAAGACATTGTACAAGTACACACCTGATGCATAAAGTAACATTTCTGCATGGGCTTTGATATCAGCTGTTCCAAGAATCAACAGTGCATGAACAGTATGTTTGCCAGCTGCTATGACTGTATCTTCAAATCTTAATTCCTGATCAATGGTGATTTCTTCTCCATGTATGTAAAGCCTCAAATTACAAAAACCTCATGCATGTAAAGCCTCAAAAAGGCATCAAATTTATGCACCAATGTACTCGGCAAATGCTTGCTTGGTATGAAGCTATACATTTTGTGAGTTTCTGCACGATGGATTTTCTCACAGCAACCATTTACCAAGCTGATAGCAGCAACACCACTTGACTTCCTTAAAAATACATTAAAACCATCTTCATGAAAGATGAACACTTGGTTCAAAGGATTTCCCCTGGTAAATTTCTTTTTATAAATACTCTCATGGCCACATTCTTTGCAAGAAACAACTTGGTCTTCCTCACATTCTGCTCCATTATTCACTTCATCAACTGAAATGATTGGATTGTGAACAAAGAACAGGAAGTTGAAACAAGTTATCTTTATCCCAAAACTAAGACAATTCATTGAACCTTTCACCATGCCAAAGTTCCTTTTTGGGCCAAAAAAACATCCTGATTCTTGAACCAGCTTTCCTTGTTTTTACAATGTGCAAGATTTTTCAGCGTTATTTCCTCATTAAGAAAAAGTCTTTTCAACGGAATACCAGATAGGTAATAATCATGGGCCTTGTTCCATTCTTTGCCACAAATTGGACATGGTTGCCCTTCATTTGAAAATCTGATATGGTCATCACAAATACACACTTTGCAATGTTCTGCCTCGTGATAGCCAACCTTGTTGAGGAACTTCAACACACTGTTCCAATCTTGATATGGAATGTCATCATTTCTTAACAAATTATACAGACTTAACAACTGTCTTAAAGCTTCTTCTCGTGACCAACCATATTTAATTTTACTCTCAATTATTCAGAGTATGTGTTTTTGCAATTCGGTATCTTGGTCATCATTAATCACTTCGTCATCATCAATCCTTTCATCATTATTATCACCATTATCATTTTCATCAATCCTTTCATCATCAAAAATGTTGTCTTCATCATCAATACTTTCCATGTCTCCCAACACAGATTCTTCATCCTGCGGTAACTCCTCATTTTCCACTGAAAAAAGGCTTTCATCATCTGTCACTGGCAATGTTTCATTTTCATTATTTGCAGACTTCCACATGCAATGTCTCATAATAGTATACATGATAAGCATACCTGACGTCACAGGAATTTTTGGGTGGCACACGGGACCATAATGGCGGACGCGAGCTGTGAATCTTCGGGCACGCCTTCTTCTGGCACCAGGATCATATACTTGGAGTTTAAAAATTTTCTTGAAAATGAGCCTACGTGAAAGCTGAGATTTCATGGTGCCTAATCTTATTGATTTTTGACGTTTTTGTTCCCTGATTGAAGCGCGAATGAGGAAATAAAATCAAGCTTGTGGCATAAAGATTTTCCGAACCCTTGAAATTCCCGCCAAACCGGATTAATCTGCGCAGCGGGCGCAGGTCTAGGGATGAAAGCAAAATTGGCCTAGCATATTTCAGCTCTGTTTCTTCGACATTCAGCCTGAAAAACACTTCCAGGGCTGCTTCTTGTATAAATACATTGTCTCAAAGTGGAGTGCTCAAGTTCCATGGAATTCGAAGGAAGCATGCACGAGGTTTCCGTTCGTTTACCGAGGCAGAGATTGAAAGCTCTCCCAGCTTGGTTACTGGTTGAATTTGCACATCCATGTTTTCTCAGGTAGGCCATGCTACTTATATTTTGTTATCAATTGTTTTTTGTCGTTATCATTGCATTTTGCTTACTGAATATCCTCCGAAAATAAATTGTTTCCGCCATAAATATTTCATGCAGAGAAATGACATGAAAATAGAACGCGCTTGGAGATTCATTTTGATTTCATTACTTTGCAGGAGAAAAAGATGGCGAAGTTTCTTGCCAGATTTCGACACACGACTTTGCCACCGAAAAAGAGTATCAAAAAGACTCCAGTTGAGCTGTCTATCCTCGAGAGTGGTTGCAAGAATGATACATTGTGACTGGCTTCCCTTTCCCTGCATTCAGTTAAAGATGAAAATAGCTGGTTTGGCTGGCTGATTATCCTGTGTGTTGCTGCACTCCCAAACAATTTCAATAGGAAGCTTGGGAATTTTAGACGATTTTCATTGCTGTAGAGAGGGCTCAGCAGCCACAAGAACAGTGTTTGCAGAATCTTTTAAAAATTAGACTTCGTTTTATTTCAGCAAGGTTCAAATTTGTGCCAAATTATGTTACACAGAAAGAGACATTCTTTGAAGAAAAACATTTATTAGTATGCTGCCATGTATTTGTTGTGATGAGTTTATAATATAGATAACTTTGTTGAAGCCATAGGCTCAGCAGCCACAAGAACAGTGTTTGCAGAATCTTTTAAAAATTAGACTTCGTTTTATTTCAGCAAGGTTCAAATTTGTGCCAAATTATGTTACACAGAAAGAGACATTCTTTGAAGAAAAACATTTATTAGTATGCTGCCATGTATTTGTTGTGATGAGTTTCTAATATAGATAACTTTGTTGAAGCCATAAATACTTCTAATTGGTATGACATGACTCATTGCTTACTGCTTCTGTGAATATTCTTTTCAAAATTATTTGTCAAATTATGGTCAAATAAACCACAAAAACCATCATTATGATCTTGGATCCGGTTTGGCGGGAATTTCAAGGGTTCGGAAAATCCTTAGGCCACAAGCTTGATTTTATTTCCTCAGTCGCGTTTCAATCGAGGAACAAAAATGTCGAAAATCAATAAGATTAGGCACTATGAAATCTCAGCTTTGGCCTTGGCAAATTTTTAAGAAAATTTGTATACTCAAGTATGTGATCCTGGTGCCAGAAGAAGGTGCACCCGAAGCTTTGCAGCTCGCATCCACCATTATGGACTCAATTTGCCACTCAATTTGATTCGAACGTGATTATGACGTCAATATGCATATCATGTATTGAGTGGTCTGACTGCTCCATTGCACTTTGGACAAAAGCAATGGCCATAATTGCCTATTAACATTCCAACCTCTCCTGTAATATAACAATGAAACAAATGAAACAAGTACACATAACGAATGATCAGCAACAAACTACTTCCTAGGCTAGAGAATGAAGTTTAACAGACACACCTTTTTTGTGCGACAGAAGTTGAATGGACCATTAAGCTATTCTAAAAAAGAGTATGGATCAAGCGATATTTGTATACATTTTTATACGGAAGGTTCGATTGAGTGGCGTTAGAGGTTCCATCACTTTTGTGCACAATCGAACATTCTACAAAATGTATAAAAATATTGTTCGATTCAGATTCTTTTTTAGAATAAGCTTAAAGGTTTATTACACTTCATCAACAACAATAGGATGAATTATGTGCATTTGAAATCGCAAGCTGCCGCAAACATAAAATAACTTGATAATCCTTCTAATTTCAACATTTCTGATAATATTCAAATCACAATAATGTTCACTGGTCACACACTGCATGGAAACATTTGCCAATTGTGTGATAGTTCGTCAATGAAGACATTTAAGGACACCATCCTTTACGTTGTCTTCATTACTCTCTGAATCATGTTCCAATATTCCTCAGGAAATTCTTGCTGACATTTCTCAAAGGAATCTCGAGGACCGTCTATTGAAAAAAGTGGGGGGAATTTCCCCATACACCAGAGCCTAGGTACTGCACTGCAAGCCCCAAAAAGTCTCTTGGTGGCCATGTGCATGCAAGGGTTAGAAGATGTCCCCCCAAGTTACGGAATGCCCCTATTCTATTTTGGGATATTCAACTGAACCTTACCATTTCCTAATTCCATCGGTGTATTCGATGCGTAAAAATGTCATCACTTTTCCAGAAGTGTGTGCATTTTGAGCTTTCTATTCCATTCCACGATCAACCAAGAAGAACCAGAACCAAACACATCCAATGTCTTGATCTTTTTCTGTAATCTTTTAGTTTAATTTATTCTTGTGTTGTACGGTATTTTTTAAGTATTTAGTAGTATTGTAATTGTGTAGAATTGTATTTAGGAGTGGTTGATGAATAAATAAAACTGAAAACTGAACTGAAACTGACGCCATATTTTCATCGAATGCTGTTGTACTACACTCACTCCAACAGACTCTCTTGCGTCTCGTCTCTTGTGACAGTTCAACAACAACAACGATTGAGAGCTTGAGGGACTAATGTAATGAATCTAAAATAGCCATTTGTGATTGTATGCGCGAAGAACAGGGCGTACAACTGTTGTTATAATTTTGTACGCACTTTGTGCTTCTTTGTGCACTGTTTTGGCGCCAAACCACATCAACAGTTCCAGGAGAAGGAGAGGAGAAGAAGGAGCAAAGCAAAAGCAATCGTATTCCACCATTATGAATGAAGAAGGAAAGAAGTTTTTGGTGCACCATAATATTGAGGAATTAGAAGATTGCTTTGTCCAAAATAAGGTAACTCAAGGACATAATACAAAATTTGTAAAATGGAATTAACATTACTGTGTAGAGGTTGCAAGGTGAGGCCAATTTGTTGGCTGGCGACAAAATGCAACAAACCCAAATTTAGCACAGGGCAGCATTGTGTAGGCCTAGTGTCTATTATTGGTGTAGGCCCACTTGCCCAAGTTGATTGAATATACGTTCAACGAAAAAACGCCAGAAAACTTGATATTTTTTTCGAGATTGTGCTGAATTGCCAGACACAGCAAGCAGCTTTACACAGCAAATATTGTCGGTCTTCTCTGTTGTTAGGCCCCTTAGGCCTTTTAATTGTCATGGTGTTATGCTTTGTTGCTAATCGCAACAAACTCTGTGCAACTAAGAAGACAAGACAGTTTTAATCAAAAAAGTGACAGGAACAGATTATTTACAATTTTTTTTAATTTTAAGGTAGAAAATGTTTGCTAAATGCTGAAAAGTACTTGAAATATATGCCAGACAACTTTCTTTTCATCCTACCTAGTTCACGACACTCGATAGTTTAAAACTATTACTGGGAAATGACAGTTATGTCAGGAGACTGCAGTTACCACTTGGCGACGAGTTAGCTCTGCAAAAAGCCTTGAAGAATTTGGAGACAGTTGCTAGTAAGCTTTAAAGAAAAGCAGCAGGGTGTCGTTTTCTATCTTAAGGGGTATTGAACACGTTTTTCTTGGGGGGGACTGATGACCAAACTGGACAAAGAGGGAATGAAAGGTCAATATTATCATATGAAAACTCCATGGTGCAATCAAAATTGAGGTAATTTTCCCGAGTATTGATTTTGCAAAAAAGAAGCCTTTTCAAGCCTGGTTCAAAGAAACGTCAAAGAACTAGCACAAAAACTTCTTTGAACATTATGATCAAGCAAAAAATGTTGTGTACAATGTAATATGTAAAGTAATTTCCAGTAAAATTAACGCATAGTTGTAGTATTAAGCAATTGAAAAATAATAGAAGCAATGTCATTACACACATTGTACAATGGCGGACACTAGGTGGGCGAAGGGGTGTGGTCACCCCCCTAAAGTTGGAGAAAACAGTGATCCTTTGTTTGAAAACAATAGGAGTGAACAATGCATTTTATACAAAACAATAGCTTCACCCCTCCAATATTTGCTTAAGTATCCTCCACTAAAATTGTATCTAGAAACTTACAAGCAGAAAATTTTCCATTAAACTCTGCCGTCAAAATAATTTTTTATCAATGTCAATTACTTTAGGAAATTATTAAACATGTTAGAATGCCAAACTGCAGAATGTGGCAACTAACTGCATACGCAATACTTTTTAGAAAATGTTTACGTGCACCAATTTTGAACAAGATTTTTTGTTGACAACTTTTAAAATAAAGGAATCAAAGATATTGCACCCAAGCATGCCGCTACTTCATTGGTCTGCATGCAGTGGCGGCTTGTAATGGTAATGGCGTTATTAGTCTAATAGCAATTTTTTTCCCACAAAAATATCTTTATTCGTTCAAAGACGGCAAAACTCAAATGAAAATTTTATTATGATCTTTGGGGGATTTCACGGCCTTCAAGTTCGGTTTTTACATCGCCCATGATTGACTCAGAAAGTGATATTGAGCTGACCTTGTCAAGAAACAAATGAGGTTAATCCGTGTAAATTGCTCTTTGTATCAGGCCTGCAAGAGCGGCCCTCCTACCCGTGATTCATTCATGGTGTCCATACAGTGTCAATGATTTGCTTCGAGCCCCAGCCCAAAAATCTTGCTATTAGATCGACGGCATCTAATAGCATGCCGCCAAAACGACTATGTTTTTAGGGCCCCTATATGACGTAAACTAATAAAATGTTATGAGTCACGCAATAGTTCCTGCCTATTGAAACGGCCATGCTATTAGTTTCCCAGTTTCAAATAGTAACACGACCGCTTCTCTGTAAGACGCTTTAAGACGTACTGATAAACGCAATTTTTTTAAAATGAATCTTATTGCTGATACCACTTTTCGCTGGGGGTGTATCCACAGTATTTTCGCTCATGTTTTCTCAACGCCGATTGACACATGCATGAGCAACGACTTCGCTTGAAAGCTGATGGAAGACCATGCCCAAAAGTTACTGTAAAAACTCGATCTTCTGCATCTGTGTACGAGAATTTCTCTTGGATATATGGCGACGAAGAGAAGAACATTTACTTCTGTTGGTCTTGTTTATTGATGGGAGATCTGTCTAAAATAAGTGACTTATATACTTCTAATATTTGAGAAAACTGCTTGTGCTCTTCATTGTTACCATTCGTTTATCCTATCGAATTTTTTAGTTATCTTTTTTATTTCATATTTTTTAACTTAAGTTTCATAATTTAACAATGTTACCGTACCTAAGATGTTGTTGCTTGTTTTTTTGTATAGTCAATTGTCATTTATCAAGTGAAATACTGTATACAAACAATTCTGCATCAATACCAGTTAAATAAAAGCAATGCGTGGCCACTCTTGTGCGGCACGCGGAAATGTTCTATTAAAATCATCGTCCCTAATAGCACAAAATATGATGGCTATTGAAAAGAGGCACTACGACCGTCTGCAGACGTGAGACAGATTAACTTGGAGCCGTTCTCAATCAGACCGCAGCCTATGTCCACGAAAACATTAGCCATCATTGTGGGTTGTTGACTGTTGGTCGAACAACCTACAACTTCTTACAAAGTCGTACAATCAACGTCGTCTCGAGAGATTTACGCAAAATTGACCTGAAATTATGCATATGACTCAAGGATTTTACAATTAATGGCTTGTATTTTGAGAAAAATGAGACCCATAAATGTGTTTTAGCCTTGGGAATAAAATTGTTTCATGATCTTCGCAGCAATTTTTAAAAGCATTCTGAGCAAATCTAGAGGGCGTGGTCGCAAAAATTTTCCGGGGGGGACCCCCGGACCCCCCTGATTTTTTTGCTCGCGAAACTAATACCAATATATTTTGGGTGCCAGCCGCCACTGTCTGCATGTGTATGATTTCGTTGAGAACCACCATACTGTTCAGACTGGTTAGAATGTAATGGTTGTCATTATTTTAGATCAGCACTGTGATGAGAGTGAGAGAGAAAGCAGTGGTAAGTTCAAATGTCATTGTATAGCCTTTGTACTGACTTATCATGCTCAAACATCTGTAATTAAATTCTTCATTCCAACACACACCAACATAATGCTAAAGAAGTCATCAATGAAACTTATGTGCACACACTAAATCAATTATTAGTAAAATCTGTTGACCTTTTTATGCATATGTTACTACGGATGTACCTTTGTGGCAATATTGTGACTGAACAGTTCTCTGGTAAAGTTGGATGAGCAAGACTGAACACATAGTGGAAAAGCCTAAAGCAGCTGTATCTTCCTGATGTGACATATCGTTAATTCTGATTACTGATTTCTGACAAAAGTAATATATACAGTACGGTTTTATGGAACATATCTTTATTGAAAAACATTGATATGTGCATATATGCAATTGTTTGTGTTTGGTGGATGCAAGTCTACTTTGATCAAAATGGTGAAAGATGCTTTACTTTGGCAGTTGATATTTGATCAAGATTAATAGGAATGCGCACTCATGAGCGTAGGGTATTGTGGATTTTTTTTTTAATATGATGGCTTCAGTGAGCTAAATCTGCCCAAATGGAGCCTGAAATGTGATAAATTTTCCCTGATTTCAGGGGCTGCAACCTCCTAGCCCCCCTGCCTCATATGCCTGTGTGTGCACTGATCATGTCAGAGAGACTGTGATTTTCATATATAACAAAATTTAATAATAGAACTGACAAGATTTAACCCCTTTTACGGGTGTTAAGAAAAATGAAAGGTCTTCTAAGTCAATAAGGAAAAGAAGGGCAACTGAGAACAAAATGAGAAAATAAAAAAAGAAGTTAAAAAAGGATAATGAGAGAAAAGCAAAGGTGCAAGAACTTGAACTTGCCAAAGATCAAGCAGCTTTGTATAGAGCAAAGTATGATAAAGTAAAAAGGGAGTGGTCAAAACATTTCCATAAAACCACTGTGCCCTCTGTACGTTGTGACTTGGCAACCAATTCAAAAAGTATTGCAAATTATTCAAATTTTCTGACTTCAAGAACGGCTGGTGTAATCTGCAGGTTGCAGGTCGCATAATGCAGGTTGCATAATGCAGGCTGCAGGTTATGATTTTTGGTCAAGGGCTGTATGGCTGTACCAAGGGGCCGTCTCCTTGATGATGCTAACATTTTCCGTCTCAGGGTGTTCTCATGTGGGTCTAGTCTTAGATTTTCTCATGCGTATGTATGTAAGATAAGAAGAATTGTTCCTTTAGAAAAGATATTGGTATGTGTATCTCGGATGTAGAATTACTTTTAGAAAAATCAAAGGAGAGCGTTCATGTTGGTCCTTTCAGCGGAGATTAGTGTCCAGGTCTCTTTTCAAAATAATTGTGTTACACGTTGTTCTTTAAGAATATTAGGCTGAAGTTTCATACTATTTTAGACTATTTCTATCTCAAAACGTTGAGACTAAGGTCAAAATTACATATTCATCAATGGTACCAAAAAGCCATCATAGCATAAGCCTTCGTAGCATTAAAGACAAATGACGGATATAAATTGATATTCCTTCATTCATTCGCCAATAATTCATTTATGGTGATAAAAATCTGCGTTGGTGGTACTTAATCATTTGTAACTAAGGGATCTAATACAAACTAATTGATGTGCTGATCTTACAGCAATATATTTTGTAAGGAGCAATAGTTCTTACACACATACCAATATCTTTTCTAAAGGAACAATTGTTCTTATCTTACATACATACGCATGAGAAAATCTAAGACTAGACCCACATGAGAACCCCCTGAGATGGAAAATGTTAGCATCATCAAGGAGACGGCCCCTTGGTACAGCCAAACAGCCCTTGACCATAAATCATTACCTGCAGCCTGCATTATGCAACCTGCAACCTGCAGATTACACCAGCCGTATATCATTCTGAAACATGGGAGTCATCAAAAATTAGCATCAGCACTCAATTTCAAAATCCAGAATCTAGTAATGTCAGGATTATAATTGCAACAACATCCCTGATTATGGGTGTAAATTTCCCAGATGTAAAGTATGTAATCCATTTTTTGGCTCCAGCAAGGACACTTGAAGAACATCTTCAACAGATGGGCCGAGCTGGTAGCGATGGTAGCAGTGCTCATGATATCACCATTTATTCAAACCAGAAAATCAAAGACTGTGAAAATGATGTGAAGGAAGTTTTCAAATCAGACATCTGTTAAAGAAAGTTGCTGCTCAAGAATTTTGATGAAAATATTGAAAACATACTTCCAGGCCATAACTGTTGCTCAAACTGTGCAAAATGTTGCAATTGTCAAGAACTTTGTCCCAATTCCCTTCCTTTTGAGGATGGAAATGTTGTTACCTCTGTTGTGGCACATGACGTCTATCGAAACTATCTGCCAATTCAGGGTGCGTTTGCCTGAGAAATTTTTTACATTCTTTCCACAGCTGTTCACTGTAACTTCTCAAGGATACAATATCAATTGGAATGTTACATAATTATCTGATTTCACAAGAATCAGATAACTCCTTCATCAATAGCAACATCATTTCCTTCATTTTAATATCATCCTTCCATCTCACAACTTTAAAATTATAATTCTTTGTCATCCTGGTCTGCATTCTAATTGCTGCCTTGTGTGACATCAACAGCCCTTGTCCTTGCATCCTTCCAACATCTAATGACCTGCAACCACCATTTATCAACATCAATGTATTCCTATGGTGAAGCTTTGAAAGGTTGGGATAACACTGCTTTAAGCATGTTGAAACAACTGAGCAGATGGAATTTTCCCTGACTTTTTCTTTCTTTGTTTGTTCAGAAGATTGTTCAGTTTCTTTCCTTGATTTTGCATTTATTTTACCTGTCGAGCTTTTCATTTATTTTATAGTTACATGCATCTTCTTATTTAATTCAGCATAAAGTTCACTCAGTTTAAAATCTGATATTTCAGAAGCCTTTGTATTTTTCTTAACTTGCAAGAGATTTTCATCTTTTTTGTAAATGCTGACCTCCTTTTGGAGAATTTTGCATATTGATCCAACTAGTGCTTCTTTCAATGAGGGAACAGACATGGCAGCTTTGGAGAAACCGGTTGGATTTTTGTATGAAAGGCAGCGTATAATTGTGCTGCTTTTCCCTTCAGTAGTAAGCCTTTTAATGCAGCCATCAGGATATGATATGACAGCCTGGACAGTTGAATATTTCAGCTTCTCAACATGCACGTCATCATCAAAAGCTAGTTTCCTCGGGTTTGCACTCTTAGTTGTGTTGTGGTTGCTCAAAGGTTGTTTGACTTGCTTTGCAGCAGGCGAAAATCCAGAATGATGGCGAGGATCGAGAAACCTTTTTGACCTTGTTGACGTTGGTGGCGAGAGTTGTGACACTTCTGGTTCAACATTTTCTTCGTTTAGGCCTACTCTTCTTTGGCAGATGAGATTTTGTGTAAGTTTGTTAAATTTTACTTTGACACTAACCAAAGACCTGGCACAATGCATGCAAATTATTTGTCTTTCGGTTGAATCAACATCATGTTGATGACTGGCACGTTCCAAAACAAATCCAAGTAACGAAAAAACATCAGCAAGAACAACACTTTCAACTCCTAATGGTGCCCTTAATTCCTTGTTGCTTGATCTTTCGAATAGTTAAACCTTTGGAGCCCTTAACGCAAGAGATGATAAACAGGCAATGCATTTGTTTATTATTTGCTGTTTTTCCGGAATCTTCGGATCGTCGGACATTTTCCATTTTGTTCATTTTGATTTTCATTCAGTTCAACTAGCATTGTTACCCTGGGCAACACACAGTAATAATTAGCCTCGCTTTCAAATTTTGTAATTAATTATGCGAATAATTATTAAGTCCTCAGAAGCGTTTTTATTCATCGAGTCCTCAGGCTCACCTTTCGCTTTTTTCTCCTTTTTTTCTTTTGATGTTTCATTTACTGGTGAGCCTGATCTCAGGCTAGTACCTGTACCAAAGACACCCCCTGTCACCCCCCTCAAGACAGTTGTGGACAAAGATCCAATGAGTGATTTTTAAGACTTTGCTAAAGAAGAGGCTGAACAATCCAGACTGCATGAACTGAAACTTTTGCAACTTTTAATGAATGAAAAGATACCACAGCCCCAACAACCTTTTCAAAACTCACAACAGCAAGCTAACTATGGTAACATTCAGGGTCAACAACATATGGATAACTACTCATCTTTTAAACTCATTAATTTTAACTAATAATTTTAACTTAACCCTATCAAGCCTTTGGTTGGCTGAATCAGCCCCCCCCCCCCGAGCGGTTTTTCTTCTGTGGATTTTTACTAAGTGCACTTACAACGTTGAGACTTTCTGACTTTTAGTTTTTATCCTACTTACAATCGAAAATTAATTTTTAGAAAAATTAAATTAAATCAATTCCGCGTTATGGACTTTTGCCTAATACGCCAGTGAATAACGCGGAACTCCATCTCGCGGAAATTTTTCAAAAATGTGATCAGCCTTGTTTAAACGAAAAACAGATGGATTATGTGTTTCTACGAATTTCTACATTGCCCTTGAACAGACGGCCTTGCTTTGCCAACATAAGGTCAACTTCGTGAAAGTTAGGCCATGGGCCTCGATGGGCCTAGCCAAATAAATAATGACCTTCCTAGCCCAGATAACGATAGGTCTCCATANCTGCATGAACTGAAACTTTTGCAACTTTTAATGAATGAAAAGATACCACAGCCCCAACAACCTTTTCAAAACTCACAACAGCAAGCTAACTATGGTAACATTCAGGGTCAACAACATATGGATAACTACTCATCTTTTAAACTCATTAATTTTAACTAATAATTTTAACTTAACCCTATCAAGCCTTTGGTTGGCTGAATCAGCCCCCCCCCCCCGAGCGGTTTTTCTTCTGTGGATTTTTACTAAGTGCACTTACAACGTTGAGACTTTCTGACTTTTAGTTTTTATCCTACTTACAATCGAAAATTAATTTTTAGAAAAATTAAATTCATTCCAGGGGGTAAACACCCTCAATTTTCGAGAGATGTCTGTGTACAATTTCCAATAAATCCTATTAAAATCTACAGCTAATGTGATGAAATGATGAAAAACGAGGAACATATACTAATTTTGATCCTCTATCCAAACAACTAGTTTTTTTGTAATTTAAACGTATAATTGTTTGTATTTCGGCACTACGCATGTGCAAATTCTTTGAATTCATGTGTGATGACGTCATGACTTTTTGCTAATTTGTCTTTACAAAGCAATTGCTATTTATCCACAGAATACACCAACATTGGACTGATGTTCCTACTGCTTTCCGTTTTCTCACAATCAACGATTGAAGATTTTTAGTACTGAACCCTATTGATTTTGAAAATGCAACATTGTGACGTCATGAGCAGGTCACGTGACATAACTAAAAATAGGTTTCCTTTTTGGGTTCATCTCATAATGTACTATACACATGCCAAGTCTCCAGCCTCTAGCATATACAGAACAGAAATAAAACAGGGGGGGGGCGAATCAGCCCCCTCTAGTCTTCCTAGGGCATCAAATACCCTAGGCTTGATAGGGTTAAAGCACCTCATCATCTCCTTCAAATATCCCATGCAAAAATTTGTTGTCTAATATTTTAATGCCTTGCCACACATTCCGGAACCTATCTGCCTTTCGGTTATTATATAAACAAATTCCTACCTTGCCCGAAAAGCAGACTTATAATTTTGCAAAGTGAAGGTATCTATTATTGGTGCTCTGAACCTCGATACTTTGGGGAAAATTGCAAAATACATGGTTTTTCCAATTTAAAATTCGCCTTTTCAGGCCATTAATTAGGCCCATTTATCCATGTTTACGATGAAATTACATATTGATAGGCCTATGTTATTTTCAACAAAACCACAAACAACACGTACTATATTACAAGCCAAAGACAGAATGCAACAAAGAACACGTGCTTGCAAGGTAGCATAGCCCTTTTTATGCATCAAATGCAACAATACAAATAAACAGTAGGCCTAGTATTTATCTAGAACATAGCGTTATTAAACTTATGTTTACACAAAGAAGCAAAATTGTTGAATAACACAGTCATTTCGCATTTGATAATTACCACATATCTTCTCATCACTACACAAGACCCTAGTTTGTTTTACATTTTGCTATATATCTATCTGTCTATCTATTCTATATATGTACATCTATATATCTTCTCAAACTATGAAATACAACGTATAATACATGTCTTTGTACACCAACAAAGATTCAAAATTCAAGAGAAAATACATAATTTCAACTCATATTGAAACTTTGACAAAATCTTACATCAAATTGATCAACTCTAATTACTTTGCATCTCAATGTATTTTAAGCGCAAGGCCTCTTGTAAAAGGGACCACAGTCAACATTTATTGCTCTAGAGGCCTGCGATTGCTCTCCCTGGCATGTAGAGAAATTGTTGGATAACCTTCCATACAGCAATAATTGAATAGCCCCTTTCTCGTAACTATATATAATCAAGAATTTCAAAAATATAGTAAACCTGTTTGACTTCATGTAAAGTTTATTTCTATAGAAGCACAACACGAAACCTCATACAACTTTACTATACTTTTGAAATTCACCCTAACAAAAGCCAGTATAATGTAGCTCTGTGAAATGGGAATTTCAAATTGCAATGGTGCAGGAAACTAGCTGTAACTTGTACCCTATAATGATGCAATGGTGCAGAAATGTACTGGACCCTAAGACCAAGAACTTGCTGACCAGTTGTTGTACTGGGTGTCCCAAAAAAAGGTAACAGATTTTATCGGGGCTTGCAATAAGAATTTAGTTTGAATCAATCCCTAATAATTTTTTAAGTACTTCTCGATAGTTAACCCTATCTGATCTGGGTGTTTTGAAACACTCAATGCCTGGGTGTTTTGAAACACTCAATGCTTGGATTCCGCCCCCACTCTTTATTTCAGTTGTTATATCAGATATGACCACCTAACTTGGCACAAATGTTATTCATCATATAAACAATGATTATTTAAAATCATAATTCAATTAACGCAGTTGTTGTTGTTGCTAGAGCATCATAATCATTATGATGTTGAATGACGTCATAAAAATGAAAGCATGTTAAAAGTTCATTAAACTTAACTTTTCATACAGAAATGAAAAATATAGATCAAAATATATGTAAATCAACGATTTTAGCTTAATTGGACCAATTTAAAAAGAATTAGAGAGATATAAACTTAATTTTCACAGAATGCCAGATGACAACTTGGTAACCATGGAGACAGTGCTAAATATAGAATGTCAAAATTGTTACAATTTCATTGCTCTATGATACAAAGTTAAACTTACTAAATCTTAGCAGCCTTCTACATATATCGAACATAGCGGAAACAAAAATATACTAGGCGGCGGAATCCGCCCCCCAGGTCATAAAGGGTTAACTTGAAGATAAATACCTTGTTTGTTGATATTGATGGATTGATAGTTGGAATATTAATCTTGAAAGTCCAAATTAGCGTCCACTTCCAAACCAGAGCTTTTGGGTTTTGGCCTGAACTGCAAAGGCGATGGTCCGGGGAATCTCCTCAATCATAGACACAAGCCTAGTAAATTTGGACAAGGACCCTTGCTTAGGTACACATTTGAATAGAAATGTAAAACCTGACAATTGCAAAACATAGAAATGAATATAGTCACCAAGGAATAACTTTCTTCATTCAAAATTGATTTACAAAATTACACCAAGCCAAGCACGGGTGGGCATTTGTATGTTCCCTTGGGCATATACGATTGCTTATTTTGTAATAATTGCGAGACAGATGATTCAAAATGCTTTTCAATCAAGCAATGAAGATTGCAAGATATCATTTATGTATCAACGCTCAAGGGAATGATTTCGCTGATGAATAACTTTTATTAAGCAGATGTAATGTGAAATGTTTGTAGAATGAAGAAAGATGTCTCTTTGTGACTAAATGGTACTAAATTCATGAATCTGATTGTCAAGATCAGTTTCGAATTTCTATTAAAATATGTTCCTAAGCACGAGGTTTCTTGCTCGAACTTTGCTATGATTCAGGAGATTCCACGACACAGCATGTTAAAGAGGAACTGAACAAAAAAATGTTTTTGGCCAGTTCAAAAGAGAATGGTATGAACTGTCGAATTTGTTATACCTTTCCTTTTTCTGAGGTACCCTTTTAGAGTTATAGAATTTACCATGTTAGGCCATAAACATCGACGTGTGCCCTTACATTTGATCTGGTCTTGAAAATCATTGAAGACAATTGACAGATAAGGGTTAAAAACAAAGGAATAAAAAGTTGACAAAAGAAAATCCTTGGTTCTCAATTTGGCATAAGGCGGAAGTGAAAACCGCGGACCTCAAAAGTTGCGGACTTATAGCCGCGAAAAAAGTATGCGAGGTCCGTGGTTTTCACCTGGCCCTTTGCTATGTACCATAATCACAGGCAATCGTAGTTCCTGTGAAGGCCATTCCTAAGGGCATACCGGAAAACCGGGACCCGAGACTCTAAGGTGGGACCCGGGACCCGAGACTCTAAGGTGGGACCCAGGACCCGAGACTCTAAGGTGGGACCCAGGACCCAAGACTCTAAGGTGGGACCCGGGACCCGAGACTCTAAGGTGGGACCCTTTGTTTCAAACTCTTGGAGAAGCCGATCCCATGGGTAATAATGGTGAATCCGAGGATCAGCGGATGACTCTTTGATGCAAATCCGAACTTTGTTTTTCGTGGTGGGACTTTATGGTGGGAACCGGGACTTTGTGGTGGGCCCTAAGGTGGGACTTTGTGGTGGGACCCTTTCCTTTGTCTTAAGGTCTATCTTGTCTAGTTTTAGTGTGAGATAGTGTTCTTGAGTTTCTGATATTCAGAAACTATATGGAGAATAATAAAACCAACAAATTGAGAGATTTTATTCATAAACTTTAGCCCAACAAGGTATCGTAGTTTCTTACATTTTTACTTGCGTAGCTTCTTCTAACGGTGACATCAACGGTTTCCCATTTCCCATTACGTGATGTTGAATCAGCATTAAATGTTAAATTGCACAAGCAGGGACTTGAAGAAGACAAATTTCACAAAAAGGAAAAGCGACTATAGTGGGATTCGAACTACGGTTGCGTGCGTGACAGGAACAGGCGCCTACCACTGTGCCACCCAGCCATCACGCTGCTGAGGCACTGAAGTCGTACATATTGGAGGGTGATCACCCTCGCAAGAGATAGAATGTTAATTTATCCTAATATTATTACATCATTTACTGCAATTAGTTCATTGTTTAATTAAGAGTTTTTATATTGTTTTGTTGTTTCCTTTTGCGATATGGGACGTTAATCTTTGAAAAAGCAAGCTCATACTATAAAGAAAACAAATGATTCTTTATGGTAGACATTGCGAGTGGTAGGCCTACACAGAAAAAAGCTGGATAGAAATGGCTTATTCACATGCTAATTAATTTTTCCAAGATAAATATCGATTTTGGCATAGTTGACTTCTTTGCGGGAATTTGACTTTTTTGGTACATCAAAATCTTTATAAATAAAAAACTTTCATTTTTTCGACACATAACAGTTCAGAGAATTGAAATGGAACAAATTAGACAGGGCTGTTGATTTAATTGAACATAATAAATCTGATAAACAAAACCAAACAATAGTTTAGAAATATACAACTGAAACAAGCACCACAGCTGAGCTTATCAGCACAGCACAATTGTGCATACAAACGAAATAGTATCCAATATAAAATACACTATTTATACTATCACGTTACACTAATTTTTTATATAAAAAACTGCAGTACAGGTTTTTTTTATAAGAAACTGGTTTATAAGAAACTAGTTCTAGGATGGCTGAAAATTTAAGAAACTCTAGTACTATGTTTGAGAAGCGCTAAGAAACTTTTGAATGCTTAATTAAAAACATCATGGCAAAATCGTCGCTCAAACTTAATTCTTGAGTAATATTCACTATATTTGTGTGTTTTGAGCCCANCTATTGTCTTTTTAGTTTTCGTTTGGTAGATAGATTTTTGTCGATTTGAATTGAAACTTAGCAAAATTTTCTTTCTTAGTTGTTTGAATGGCGATATTTCATTACAATTTATTTCTGATTCCTATCACTTTCCTATCAGATCAATCTGTTTTGTGTGGGTATGGGAGTCTTACTAGTCCCCTCTCGTCCTTTCTTTTTAAAAGTTTTAGCAGATATTGAAACAATCATTGCGATCGACTTCAACCAGCACCAATGTTACAGAGGAATTTGTTGAACCAGATGTTGAACAATGCCATCATTTTACAATAATATTTATCAAAAGTTGATTACTTTTGTCATGTTGATCAAATTTGAGAAAGTTTAGTTCTGGGCCTTAGCCAACCATTTATTAGGAATGCTTATAACCATGTTATAACCAAGTATATTGCTGGAACAATAAAGTCAAAATGTACAAAGGCTGTACAAAGGGGGTACAAAGTAAGAAATTTTTAAAGAAAAACAACATTCTGACCAACTGCACAATGTCAATGATAAAAATCAATTATTTTCATAACATTTATAACAAGGCAAACATGATTATCAGCTGTGCCAACTTCTACACAACTGACTACAGACTATCTGTAGAATTAACTGTAATTTAAAGCTGTTTTTAATTTTTAAGGTAATACTTTGGGGGCCATAGGAAGCAGCTGCTGATTGGGGTGGGGGGTTTATTTAAAAAAAATAGAGAAAATATATTTAATCTAATGCTTGTGACGTAGCACCATTGCTTTCCAAATTATTTGGGGGCTCAAGCCCCCCTGCCTGAGCCCTCTGCTTCCTATGGGCCTGACCTTTGCTATGTGTCATTTCAATGAAAATGTGTTTAGAGATAGAGGAGCAGTAGGCACTGGGCAGATCATTGTAATCCAACGTCATCTACCCAAAATACAAACTTGGAGACTTACAACAAGTACATGTATATATTTGTACATATTTGAATATAAACTACACAAAATAAGGGTACAGTGCCTACAAAAGATATTTTTAGTTTATAGACTCATTTTTGTAAAGGGAAAATTGCAAATAATTCACAGACTAAGAAAGGGAAGGGAACATTTTTATCAGAGGTGGTTTCTTTCTATTAGCCCTAAATTTCCCCATTCACTTCATATAGTGGTATGCATTGTCAAATTTTGTATGTGACCTGATCTCCCCTTCTTTAGATTATGTTTCTGATATTAAAGGCTTTCATAGTGCATTTGCAGAATTGACAGATTTGTACAAGCAGAATGAACCAGAACCATTCGAACAGGCAATTTGAGACAGGAGGTATCAGGCTGATGCTAATCCATCATCTAGAAAGCAAGCAGAAAGTGACTGAGTTATTTCCACCAGGTGTTCGTGTATTGTGGAAGAATTATATGCATATGCATCAAACATTTTCACAGTAAACGGACCGCAGCAGTAAATTTGAATGAAAGATAACAAATTGCAAGACAGAGTAATCTGACCAAATACTTTTCTGTTTCCAAATACATTTTTTTTTTCACAAAGCTGTTTATGAAAGTTTCCTTTTTAAGTAGCTGTATTACTGCTAGGAAGAAATAGCATTTAACTTAACTCTGAACTTTTTCGAAGAGATACAAACGTTTATTGTACATTTGTCATGAAGAGCAGCTGCAAAGAGCGGTTTCTCAATCTGCAAAAAGCGATGTTAACAACAGGTGTTCTAGGCAATCGCCGTAAATGCCATAACCCCTTAAAAAATCATCAAAGAGGCAAATACCCAACTTCTGTAGAACAGCCTGATGAAAGCCACAAGCAGACCTGTTTTATTTGCTTGTTCTTGTTGATGAAAATAGAAATGGAAAATATTATGGCAAATATTGTACTGAATGTTTTTATATGATTTTATGAGATATAAAGTAAACTAATAAACTCTGTATAATCAATCTTCATCAGAACATACTAGCAATGATCTATTTTTCATGACTGAGAATAGATGTATAAAATGTGCATTCATACCTCTATAGGTATATTATATGATACACATTTTACAATAAAGCACAGGTAAACAGAATATAATACCTCAAGCTCTATCTTGAGCTGATAAATATCCCTTTGATTCATGTCTTGGATACTGCGATCTTGAGATGATAGTATACATGCTGGTAAAAGGTGAGTTTTATCCCATCCAAGGTAATGCAAAACTACCTTTCAACTTATGAGGGTTTCTCTGGTATACCTCCAATAGCCTTTATTATAGTGTTGTGGTATCGGTTATCGGTAGAAAAAGAAGGATTATATAGACCAATAAGCCTAAATAGACTACATAGTAGGCCTACATACACTAATAGGCCTATTATGTCCTTTTCAGGTTATATCGAATCTTGCAGTATATGTCGACCCCTTTCGTTTTGATGCAAGTCTAAAATAAAAGAAAGCGTGAATGACTTACCATTCTTCTACTCGACTACGACCTTCGCATCCAACAGCCAAGTTTCACAAGACAGGCCATCTTATTCTTTGTCTTCCCCATCATAACGTCTGCGGACAGCGACGCTGGCGACACCTTCCCTTGTTTTGTTGGCCTAACCTAGAGAGGCGCGTCTTGATATGGAGCAGCAGCTTCCAGGCAAACAACTCCGTAATCTTCTTCACTAGAGCTTTCTGGTGAAATGCTGTGGTTTGGAGTGCTCTCAGGTTCGCTTGTGTTACTGTCCTACATCGTTCTCGATGAAATGCAGCTTGTTTGCCTAGATATGGAAGCGGAAGTCCTAACAAAATCCTTGAAGCGGTCTCGAAGGTTTTCACAACAGCAGTGTGTGGGATGTGATCATAATTGTGACGTCACGCGCAAAAAGAAATTTTCGCATGACCTACCCAATTTTGAGGGGCAAAAAAACCCTGTTAACTTAAAGAAATTCAGGAAAGTTATATATCATTGGAACGAAGAAAGACTGAATTTTATGAAAAGCTGAAAAAAACTGGGTCGATATTTTCGTTGCATAAGGCCTTTATGGTTTTTT
>REGM01000179.1:85433-108501 GCA_004194415.1 Aurelia aurita
TTGTTTATAGTGCAGAAGAGAAAAGGATATGAAATATGAAAACTGATACTAAGAAAAATAAATAATATACAATATTGAAAAACAAGGGAGGGTAATACCAACCCCACCCCCCCTAAGGCCCACAGCAATTGGTTACTAATATTATTAGGTATTGTCATGGTCAATTGTAGTATTGTGTTGGTCTGTGTTGAACGTAGTTAACCAAATTTATGACCCTGAGCCATTAGTTAAACTTACCAAATTACTCATTAATGGTGTAATATGCATATCCTCAGCCGATGTCCTGCACCACCTCATTTCGGGGCAGTTAAATCGGAATGATTTTGTGGTGCAGGTGCCCCAGCAGACTAGCGTCCTAGTCCACCAATGCATCTGTTATTGTTATTTTATGGGTAGGTTTTGTTTTCTGGTTTATTTTGAGTTAAATTTAGATCTGACCAGTGTATCTTTGATGTTTGTGTGTCTTTTTAGAGCAACAAAGGGTTGTTTTGTCCATATTTGTTTAAGTATTTCATCATTTTCAATTGATTGCCAGTTATCTTTTAATATTTTACCAATTTCTATTGTTGTGTTGTCATATGGGATGACAAAAGGTAAATTTTTTGCTGTCTGTGTAGTCTGTTTGTTGTTGTCAAATAGTAGATCTGACTGTGAATATTGTCTAATTTTGTTGAATTGTTTTTTTATTTCAGAAAGGTTGTAACCCCTCCTTAATAAATTGTTTCTTAGTATTACCAACTTCTCTTCAAGCTGTTCATTGTTGGTGATTATTCTCCTATATCTCAAGGCTTGGCTGTAAATGATACCCTTCTTACAGCTGTTGGGATGAAAGGAGTTGTTGTGTAATAGGGTGCATATATCTTGTTTTTTAACAAAAAGGGTACTTTCCAAGGTACCCTCCCTGTTGAAGTATATGGTAGTATCCAAGAAATCAATTTTCTGCAAAGAGTGCTCTGCTGTGAATTTTATTGTTGGGAAGCATTGGTTGCAATGGTCTAAAAACTTGAGGAGGGCCTCTTCCCCATGCGCCCACACTAGAAAGATATCATCTATGAATCTTTTCCAAACCAGGGGTGTTTTTTGTTCTGGTGCAGTGGTTAGTATGCGGCTTTCGCAGTTATGCATGAATATATTTGCAAAGTTTGGGGCAAAGGGGGTGCCCATTGCTGTACCATGAATTTGTAGATAGTGTTTTTTGTCAAACTCAAAATAGTTGTGTTTAAGAATGAAAATAAACATTTGTTGTAAATCTTGTATTGGGAGGGGGAGTTTCCCTTGGTAAAACTGTTGCATTGCTTCAAGGCAGTGTTGTATGCCCAGATCCTGTGGGATATTGGTGTATAAAGATTTGACATCCATTGTTACCAAAATGTTGCCTGGTTTTATTTGTTCCTGGAAACTTAGTACAGTTTGTAGAAAGTGGTTTGTGTCCTTAATGTAGGAGGGTGTTTCTTTAACAATTGGTTTCAGATAAAAGTCAAGATACTGGGACAGTGCCACAGTAGGTGACTGGCAGCCTGAAATTATTGGTCTACCAGGACAGCCTTCTTTATGTATTTTTGGTAGCATATAAAATGTTGGTGTTTTGTAGTTAGAAGGTGGTGCAAGGAATGAGTAGCAGTCCTCATCAATGCTCCCCTTAGATAGTAAATGTGTTAAGAATGTTTCTATTTCTATTGTGAGGTCAGGTGTTTTTTCCTCAATTTGTTCCTCATAGTAGCTTTCATCTCCAAGTTGTTTGTTGGCTTCTTCAATGTAGGATTGTATAGGCCAAAGGACAATTTTGCCACCTTTGTCAGCTGGTTTGATGATCATTTCTTTTCTCTTTCCCAAGTTTTTTAAAGCTATTGACTCAGCAGGGCTGAGGTTAGTGTGGTTTTGTTTTGGTTGTTCATATAGTTTTATCAAATCTTTGCTGACATTTTTGAAAAATGTTTGTAGGGTTTTTGTTTGTAAGTTGGTGGTTCCCAATTGGAACTCAATTTGAATATTTTGGGTTGTGTTTTAGTCTTGTTCTTAGTAGGTGTTATGAAAAAATGGTAGTGTAAGAGTATGCGTCTCTTGAACTTGAGAAATGCTTTAAAAACCTCATCTTTGGCAACCATGTCTGGTGAATATACAAAGCTAAGGCCCTTGTTTAGGACGCTTTCTTCAAATTGGTTTAAGGGAAAATTTCCCATATTGTAAATATTGTCAATTGGCCTAGTTTTGGCAATTTGCTTGTGTAGATATTTCTTGACTGCATTTTTTGTGTTTCTTGTTTTCTTTCCTTAACTTCCTGTTTTGTCCTAGCATTTTGCGCAGGGTCGGAATGTTTGGCGCGTTATTCAAAGCAGCTGTGGAAAGGGAGAAGACAGTAACAATTACGTAGAAGTTAGCATCATGCTTAGAAAGAATATAATACAAGATAAAAAAGTATTAAGATAGTTAGTTCAAAATGTAGAGCGTAAAAATGTTCGCAAGTGTTTGTTGGAAATGTTAGTGTCTTGTTGTCTCTTGATTGTCGTTCTTTGGATCTTCCCCTCGAGGGGCTTCTCCTTCGCTTTTGACTGTTTTTTTTGTTTTTGTGGCGCCAGATTTCCCGGGCTTTATTAAAGGCGTGGATCTTTGCTCGTTGCAAAGTTTCCTGTACCAGTTTATTGTCGTAAAGTTCATTCGCTTCTGAGACCAGAGCGTTGATCTTTGTGATTTCAGTTACTTCCAGGTTGCTGTAGTTCCTGGCATGTATGTTACAAATGTGTTCTTTAAATTGTTTTGTGGCTTCATCCATCTCGCCTGCAAACTTCCTTGTTAGGCCAGTTTGAGGGTCTTCTCTGAATTGGAAGCTTGTAATGGAGGGGAAAGGGCCATTGGTGGCGAATCCCTGAAATACTGTCACTCGAGATCTGTAGTATAAGTGGGAGCGCCAGTAGCCACATAGGTCTTCATAGAGGTGGTTGGGGATTTCGTTTGATAGTAGTGCCTCATTCAGTGGTGAGTTTTTGGGGGGCGGTTGGTGGGGTGGTATTGGGCTTTCATCCTCCGAGGTTGTTGGTGGTGTTGTTTCAGTGGTGTGTCGAGTTTTCTTTTTTATTGAGAGGTTGTACTTTCTTTTTTCTTTATGATGCGTTGTGCTGTCAGTGGTGGGTTCTTCTTCGTAATCTACCAGCATTGTCTCCTCCACCTTACTGGCAGTTGTTGCTCCCGCTTTCTGAAAGCTGGGAGGTATTATAGTTGTTGGTGTCTTGTGTTGTTGGAATATTTCATCTGTTGCTAGATAGAAGTTGTAAGGTTGTATCAGTAAAATTGAATATTTAAAAGGAAAGAGTGTTGAAATAAATGATAAAATGATAGGAGAGAAATATCTATTAGGTTGAGGGCCTAAACAGTAGCGAAGTGTATTGAGTATAAAAAAACTGCGTAGAAAAAAGGCAGGGATCACAGGTGAAAGGAGAGGGGTCAAACAATGTCCGCGTGCAATAATAATGGCGGGAAGGGCCTAACAACTGGTGGCGGTCTGTAAACACAAATCATAGCATAACCAGCGATAATAGAGTCTAGTGGGTAAAATGATTGGTGGTGTAACTTACCTTTCTTCGATGATCTTTTAAATTCCAAGCCTTTGGATGCCATGTCTGTGTATGCGGTGTAAAAATCGAGAGCGGAGATAGTACGTGCGATGTGTGTGATGTAATTAGAGCGAGAGGGCGAGCTTGGGAAAACATGCGGTTTTAGAGAAGTAAACGGAGGGAGGTGTGAGGAGTATGGGGCACAGGAACATGTGGTAGTGCTGTGCAGGGTTCCTATAGGATCGAAGGCCTAGGGCGCAGGGGGACAAATTATCGGCGCTGCGCTGCTTGGCCTCCTCGTGTGTGGTGCAATTGGAAACGAGGTCGTATACAGGGAACCAAGAACCCGTTGGTAGTAGATTGAAGTAGTAGGCCAGTGTCAGATTTAGTATACAGTACCTTAAGATAGGGTGAACCTTGGTAAACATATTGATGGTATCTCGACCTTCTATGATAGAAGATAGGTAGTGGCATAGTGAACAAAACGCTATTGCGGTCCNAAGTAAACGGAGGGAGGTGTGAGGAGTATGGGGCACAGGAACATGTGGTAGTGCTGTGCAGGGTTCCTATAGGATCGAAGGCCTAGGGCGCAGGGGGACAAATTATCGGCGCTGCGCTGCTTGGCCTCCTCGTGTGTGGTGCAATTGGAAACGAGGTCGTATACAGGGAACCAAGAACCCGTTGGTAGTAGATTGAAGTAGTAGGCCAGTGTCAGATTTAGTATACAGTACTCTAAGATAGGGTGAACCTTGGTAAACATATTGATGGTATCTCGACCTTCTATGATAGAAGATAGGTAGTGGCATAGTGAACAAAACGCTATTGCGGTCCAAGAGAGGGAGGGGTACTGTATACAGTGCTTCAACCATTGAAGTTAGAACCCTGGTACTAACTAACTTTTCCTACAATTTAATGTTCTATCAGATTCTGTAAATTGTGGTTTAATCAGATGTGTCACGTGACTATTAAATGGCCTGATTGTTAATTCCAAACTTAACAAGTTCTGATAGCAGTAGACTTCGCAAAGATGGGAATGCATTTCTCGATCAAACACAGAAATCTTGAAACGGTAGGTTTCGGATTCACCCCCAGGGGGGTACTCATATATATTTGGGATAGGGATGCTCAGGTTACTTTTTTGGGTCTAAAATTTGGGCAAAAGTTATTTTTGGTCAGTCAACTGTACAGTTATTTTTTGGGTTCATGAAATTCTGGATTATTGTTTTGGGTCTCAAATATGAGAACAGTTTAAAAAACATAGAAAAGCATGAGTTACAAACGAAGGTGACTTTTTTGTTACTTTTTGGGTGTGTAGGGTTAGACAAATTATTTTTTTGGGTCAATTTTTATGCTAGGAATTATTATTATTATTATTATTATTATTATTATTATTATTATTATTATTATTATTATTATTATTATTATTATTATTATTATTATTATTATTATTATTATTGCTATANTGCGTTGAAGAATAAGAAATGAGTCCTGTATTTGTTAGAACTTCCAACCTGACAGCAAAAGAATACTTAAGAATACAGAGAAGTAGAGCATTCACTCCCGTCTGTTATGCTGAGAAAATTATCGTCTCAAAATTTTTTGGGAGAAAGCTGGCTATTTTGGTATAACGTATACGTTTTAAATTTGAGGAAATAGACCGTTTTTCCCAACAACAGTTGTGTTCTCTTGTGTTCTCTTGTGTTCTCTTGTGTTCGATTTGTGTTCATTTGTGTTCATTTGTGTTCACTTGTGTTCCTCTTGTGTTCACTTGTGTTCTACTTGTGTTCCACTTGTGTTCTCTTGTGTTCACTTGTGTTCTCTTGTGTTCACTTGTGTTCTCTTGTGTTCACTTGTGTTCTACTTGTGTTCCACTTGTGTGGTGTTTTAGATTAGATCTGGTGGCAAGGCTTTCTTTATTAAATAGCAGGGCATTAAAATGACGGTCGAATATCATAAATCAATAACACAAGGGATAATAAACTTGTTTTGAAAATGTTCAAAGTTTTGCATTGGTATCTTTGATAATAAGCCTTGTATGTTTATTGTGATGTTCTTAACAAGAACAATTTTTGTAAATTAAGACGGATTTTAACAAACTAATTAGCAAGTTGCAGCCATCTTGTTTCTTGAACAATTTTTATCAAATCAGAGGGTTCTGTAGTGATACATTAAGTACAAAAATTTTCGGCGTGACAAACTTTCGGACAAAGACTTGTCCGAAAATTTATTTGTACGAAATATGGAGTTGTCCGAAAATTTGTCACGCCGAAAATTTGTGCGTACATATGCGCATGCGCAGTGTGAATTGACTGACAACAACAGGAAAC
Source organism: Aurelia aurita (assembly GCA_004194415.1). Taxonomy (NCBI): domain Eukaryota; kingdom Metazoa; phylum Cnidaria; class Scyphozoa; order Semaeostomeae; family Ulmaridae; genus Aurelia; species Aurelia aurita. The sequence goes on from REGM01000179.1 coordinate 91,309, forward strand.
AAAACGAGAAATTTGAAACCGAATCTCAATCATGACGCGAAAGATTATCATGAACATGCAAATTTTTTGAAAAATTTATGTTTCCAAGCAAATATTCTTAACAATAGTCTTAACAAATAGCATCATCGTCCTCTTCATCGTTGGACTTGCCCAAGTCATCTTGTAAGAAAGAAGAGAACATGGGCAACTCCACTTTCTTGCAAGACGACTTGGTCAAGTCCACTTCATTGTCTATTAAATAGCAACTGTCACTTTTTTGTACGATTACATATGCTCAATTCTGCTGATACGATTTCATGATGTTACCGAACTTGAAATTGAGCCAGGAGACCCATTTGCCGATTTAAACTTACAAAAATATATAAGCACGTATAAAAAATGAGACGAATACGAATATTAACAAGAAATTACTGACTTTTTCATTGCTCTTCTATTCCAGAAAGTTTTATGCGAGAAAGTACTTCGTTCGAGATATGATAGGGCTCCATCCTAAACTTTATAAAGGTGTTTAGTTTCAATAAATCTAAAACCTGACGTGGTTGCGCTTAAATAATTCAAAAGACTGGTCAAAGTTTTGTCCGAAAATTAATTTGTCCGAAATACCAAAAATGTGTCCGAAAATATTTTCGCCGAAGTTTATTGTCCGAAATTTTATCCTCCGAAAATTTTGCACTTAATGTATGCAATAAAGGTATGCGTAAAAGTATTTATTGCAAATTTCTAATTAGATCACTTCAAATTTTAATTGCCAATCTAGCGCATTACCTTTCGCAGAAAACATCTACCGGGTGCGCAAAAAAAACTATCCACTTTTGAAAAGCCACGATAGATCGTACTCTGGACCGAATTTGAATATTTATGACTTAGTCTTTAGCTAACATTCAGAATTTGATTCGAGGAATTTTTGTAAATTTTGTAGTCTTCTGTTTCTTGCTCTATAACAGAGTTTCTTCAAATTTTCAGTCTCGAAGACACTGAAAACGATCAAAATCGTCGATCAAATTTTTAAGACTGGTCATGAATGGACAAAGAAAAAACTTTTTATTGGTGTTTGGGGATTTAGAAATCGATTAGCTATAGTCTGCTGCACGAGTATTAGCCCAACATTGGGAGAAATGTAACATTGCGCTTAATAATTACAAAGATATGTCTTTCCTTTTGTTATTTTATTGAATTTATACTTTGGTGCAGGTATGCATTCCTGTGTCAAGGGGGTTACAAAGATAGACAGTGCAGCGCTATGAGGTCAAGTAAAATTTTGATGAATTGTCTCGCGGGACATACACAGCTTTGGCGCGGCGTGTCAGTGCAACTACTCCAGCATTCTAAAATATGCAATACAGCATTCCAAGATTGCGCAAGTTTAACCAAGGGCACCTACCTAGTATGAAGTAGGTTTATTCGCAGTCCTGTTTTCCTGACATAGTTCACACAGTAATTGCTGTATTGTAGTCTTTTTATCCGAACCGGAAGACGTAACGGGGTAAGATGACCTAAGATAACTTTGTGGTTTCAGATTCAGGTGTTGATGTAATGCGATATCAAATCTTATAAGAGACGACCACAAGGAACCAGACAGGGCGCTTTTTGATTGGTCAATATAATTTATAGAATTTCTTATGTTATTCACGGATTAACAGGACAGCGATTGCTCAGTGTAATATGTCACGAAAACAGGACCGCGAAAAAACCCAATGCATACAAGGTAGGCGCCCTTGGTTTAACGTTATAACTATACTCTATCGAATTATGAGAATTTTAAGATTCTAAATATAGCACCGTAACCATGGCAACCAATTTTCTACTGAGCGGTCGATCAACAGTGAATACCTATTTTGAAATTGTTACAAATATTAATCTCAAATATGGTGCATACTATGCTTATACATGTATTTAATGATATCCAACTCATTTTGACACAAAAAAATATAATTTAATCCTTTATTTTGTAGTTTTAATCATGATAACCATTATCATAACTTAATTTCTTTTTATTGTCATAGCAACAAGAACAATTGCCTTAATTTGATTTTATCACGTTATTTTGATTGTTTGCAGGAAAGTGCATCTAATGACTAAGTTACACGATTATAAGGGGGAGGAATTACACCCCCCCCCCCTAGGCATTGACCTTTTCAAAAATCCCAGGTGAGATAGGCTTAAGAAACTCGCCTATAGAGCAAGAAACAGAAGACTAAAATGTTACTAAAATTTTAGAATCTAATTCTGGATTTTAGCTAAAGACTAAATCATAAACATTCAAATTCGGTCCAGTGTACGATTTATTGTGGCCTGTCAAAAGTGATAGTATTTTTGTTGGTGCACCCGGTAAAATCTAAAATCCGTTCATGCTTTCTTCTATCCGATGTATGATGCGAGATAATGTGCATTGGAAAGATCCGAAAATCCGATCAAAATTTTGCAAGAATCCGAAATCCGTATGAAAATATTTCCTCTTTCCGACGACCCGAAAATATCAACTTTTACTGTTCTCAAAAGTACCGGATGCCCCAAACAAAGCGAAAGTGTTTGAAAAGTTTCTGCGGAGGAGTTTCATATTCTAAAATTTTTGTTTGAATTTCATGATATAGATGAAATCTTTACTTGAAATTTGCGATCTCGCATGTCCAAATCGGCTGTGCATTAGCCGAGTAATTCACTCAAAAACGCAAAGGTTCCGAAGCATCTTTAGACAGATAACTAACTATTCAATGGAGCTATACTACTGTGCATGCTTAATTTGAAACTGTTTTGTGGCAGCTCACAAACCATAGATTTCTAATTTTGAAATTTTGCTGATCAATTCAGTTGAAACACATTAATTCGCTAATTCAAAAGCCTGAATCTTTCGTTTATAATGAAACAAAAAATAGATGAAAGAGTTCCTTTAGTGGTAGAAGACACTACTTCAGAAAGTTCCTTTGGTCAAAGAAATTAGAAAGTTATTACTCTTTGAACTGTTAAAAGTGCAATTGCCTCTTTCCATTATTCATTATCGTTTTATCTGATAATATCATAGTTTCATTGATCGACAGTCTTTTAAAAATAGAAAATTTAATAATTTAACTGCCTCAAAACATTTTCAAATTACGCATGGGTAGTGTTAGCACCATTCAATGGTCATCTGGCTTAGGCTGCCTCAGAAATTGTGCGCGTTTAAGTGAATAACTGGTTTAATGCACGGCTCATTTATACACGCAAGCTTGCAAATTGCAAGTAAAGATCTCATCTTTGTTTTATAGTTCAAACTAAACTTTTTTGAAAATGAAGCTCATCCAAAGGAACTGTTTAAATTAATGCGTATAACGTTCTTGGGACATCCTGTATTATCCTGGAGCCACGCGTCCTCTTATTGGCTGAAAGGCAACTAAAGGAGAAGTACACACTATTTGGGCGAGAAAAGCACACTTTTTGAATAAACAAAACCAGTGTCCTAGTTGCCCTTTACTAGAAAGGCCTAAAAGTCTACCGTTGGCTAGACAGGAATTACGAAATAGTTAAATCAAGAAAACTCTCGAGTCTCGCCCTTCCTCCTGACGAAAAAGATGGAATTGGTCCTTTCTACAACAAAGGAGTCCTTGGCTTGCCATTGAAGTTGTTTAGAGAAGTATTTCCACAGTAGCTTTGTGAGAAAAAATCCCAAGGAACTGTCTGTACCACATGCTAATGTGATTTGAAAGTATGGTTTGATGCTTGAAAATGCCAGTCCATACTTGGTATGACCATTGAGCTTCTGTCAGTTCATACTCTGTGTGTAACTATAACGCCTCGCCTGCCGAATGACAGATCAATTTTGGTGCACTTCTGCGTGCTTATTGTCACGCTGCTTTCAGTCTCGCCAAAGATGTTTGTCTCGTTGCCCCGCACAGGGCCTTGTAGGACCCCCCGTGCGTATTTGAAATACGGTGAGAGCATCTCAATAGTTAACTTCGTCTTTCCAGTTTATTTGTTCCGCTTTCTTGTTTAAACTGGTTTTGATTCGGAAAGAGGTTGAAGTATTCAATTGGCTTCGAAGTTTCGAAGAATGTTGTTTTAGAAAAATGTGCAAAAGGCAAAACTTTAAGAGACGAACATAGAAATAATAGACGAAAGAAGTTGAATTGAAAGAAGTGGGCAAAGTGGTTTTCACACCATTAATATGGAAGATAAGTTTGAGAAACATTGTCTTGCCAGGCTGGATGGACTCGAATTAGGCCCAATCTCTTATGTCCATTTGGTTCCAAGGCGGCCAATACGTTCCATATAGGCATTAAAATGGTTTTTTCTTTCACAACACTACACGTATTCTTTTATAAGAACTACTTATAAGACACTCAACTCTCAGATCGCTAAAAATTAAGAAACTCCAATACTGGAAGAAGTTAGGAAAGGAAATCCTTAGGAAATTTTTACTCTAAGGTACTCGAGAGTAATGTCTAAAAATTGGAAAAGCTTCAACAACTTTATTTTGAAATGTTCACGAGGCGGTCACGAGGGCACAGGAAGTAAATTATAATAATAAAAATAAAAATAATCTCTTTATTTTAAGTTAGTCGAAGTTCTAGTTCTACATTACAACAAGAATGGGAACTAATTTACACAAACTATAAAGGTTATTACGGAGCTCATAAGAAGCTCATAAGAAACTTTAAGTCCTCAAAATCTGATAATTTTAAGCAACTTCCGGTATGGCTCAAATTCTTAGCTTCTTCTAAAAATACGTGCATTTAGTATTTAATATTGCTAGCCTAATAATATCTGAATAGCCTACGTGCTACAAGTCTCTCTCTCAGGCAAAGAGGGGACGAAAAGAGAAGACGAGAAGAGAGGACAAGGAGAGGGAAAGAGAAGAGAGGAAGGGGGGACAGAGAGAGAGAGAGAGAGAAAAACGTAATCATGATGTCAAGGAACTTCACAGTGGAATGAAATCAACGCATCTAAAGCTGGGTCCATTATAGGGTGTCTAATATCAGAATAATCGCGTCTTTTTTGTTCCGATATCCGTAACTGCAGCAATTCTCTGGGAGGGGGGGTATATGACTTTCATTACTACGGGGGTGAGCATTCTAAGAAATAATATTTTGACCCGGTTCTAGAATTTTCCCTCCAAATGATACCCGGCTTTAGAAAAAATCGGTGAATAGTATACTCCAAAACGTAAAAATACACTGTGCAACATTGAAATAACAGTCCGCTCTATCAAGATATCCCTTTTGACAACCGGCTTTAGGAAAATTGCCTTCTTTCTATACCCGGCGCTAGAAAATAGGCGAAAACGATACCCGGAAAGGAGTGCACATCCAGTCAGTAAAATATGCTAAATACCCCCCGGGCAATTCTGCATCAATCCGTAACCGTTAAAAACAATGAAATATGGAAAATATCCGCCAACCGCACTCGAACTTCAGCTAATTCTGCATATCCACAAAACCTATATTGGACCCACCAAAAGTTCCCGTTAAGCCGTTCAATCCTATCAACTGTTTGAAAATTTGAACCTGTGTCCAAAAGTCGGGTAAATTTTTGTAGACCCGCAGATGCTATCTTCCCATTTTTCTTTGTTTTCTCATTTTCGTTATTTTGTTAAGGCTCTCGTACCCAGGGTATCTTCCCATGCGCTTACAATCTATTTTCAATCGCAAAAAGCATATTTGTATCTTATCTTTCAGCACATACTTATACAAAGCTGTCTCAGCGCAACTGTCTAGCAACTGTCCAACAGCCCAACTGTCTCAGCACACTCAGTTTCTTTCAGCGCATATGTATGCGAAATCAACAGCTCTGTTTGATTTTACTCTCGACGTGGCTCGATTCACGTTATCAGAATAACGTGATAAATGTCACATTTTTATTCACGATAAATGTCAGATTTTCTCAGAACTTTCCGGACTGAGCTGTTCTCATTTTTCATAAGAATCGTGGATTGAAAATGAAAATACAGAAAATTGCGGTAAAGTAAACCAAATGAATCATGGATACTGAAGACATTTTATGAATTTATTTATGATATTGAGAATACCGAGAAAAATTAGTTGCGTTCTTTTAGATAGACGCAACAAACAGCTTGGATACTGGACGAGTTATTTTGGTGTGTGTAGTGAATTTGCATCACTTTTGATTAGCAAAACCCGCGCGAAAGGGGTCTAGATAAGGGTCATTTTTCGGCTGCTTTTCTTTAAAGATGGGTCGGTTTGGTTGAAATCGGCAAAAAAATAGTTAAAGATTTGTAGGTCTCGCAAAAATTCCTCATAAAAGTGGGTGCGAAGGCAAATTATAACAGGTGGGCAGCTTTCTGAAAACCCGGAGGCAAACACCCGTCCATCCCCAGGTCATGTACCCCCTCCGGGTAGCGAAGCATGCACATTAACAGCAATACCAGTTCGATAATCATCATAATCTTGCTTTCCAATGTACGATAGCCTTTTACTCAACAGTAACAATAAAAAGTAGAAATAATTGCCTGCTGCCTAGTGATATGGACTGGAAAAGACGTTGAATCGTTTGAGGATTTTTTTTAAATCATTACACAATCAAGCGCCGAGATATATAAGTGGGATAAAAGTGATCATATTCGAGCTGAAGAAATCCAAGTATTCATGGCGATCAATGAATCGCATCAATCTGGAGGAACGACGATCTAAACTCAAATACAATGTTAAAACTTCTCCTACCTTGGATATTTTTAAGAAAACTCGTAAGACGTATGATATAAACATTGCTTTTAGTCTTTCTGAAGAGTTTTAACAAGTAGAGGACTTTCGATTAATGAACTCGATTTTAAACTAGTTACTTTGATTATTGTAAAGCGCCATAGACAAATAACATTGTATTTGTATGTGCACTCTAAAAATGTAAATTTTATTATTATTATTATTATTATTATTTCAACTATTATCACAGTGTAACTGGCAATGCATAGTGCACTTTCAGGTTACATCCCATAGCTTGAGAAAGTGTGCATATTGTCTATATAGAAAACATAAATAAGTCTTCCTGCTAGTTAGTCTCTTTTGTCCGCAGTACTTTTCGAACAATCCTTGCCCTGCCTATGAGGCATGCTTTCTGCAATGGTTGTATTCCCGGTTCAAAGTCTAGTGCTGCAATGTAATTCTTGAATTTTTTCGAGACTATTCAAAGTGTAAATTTCTTTTCTTCGTCCTTCCACATTTTCAAAAATTAATCTTTGAAACTGTGTATTATTATTATTATTAGTATTATTATTATTATTATTATTATTATTATTATTATTATTATTATTATTATTATTATTATTATTATTATTATTATTATGCAATTCTTCTCATGGTCTCGATGTTATACCAGTATCTTGTCTATTATCAGGTCACCTCCCGTGGCTTGAGATAATTGATCTAAAGTCTTTCTTTCTAAACCGTCTTTCCTTGTCTTCTAGTGTTCTATTTTGTCCTATTCGCTGTAGTCCAAAACTTTTCTGATTATTCTGGCAGTACCCAACAAACAAGCTTTCTGCAGAGGATCTAAGCCAGGTTTGAAGTCAATTTTTTCAAGATATTTTTCAACATTCTTCGTGACTATTCCTAAAGCGCCAATCACAATTGGTATTATGTATACTTTTGTCACTTCCGTGTTCCAAACCTTGAGAAGTTCATACTTCAGATCTGTATAATGCTCAAACTTTTCTTTCTCCTTCTTTTCAACTCTTGTATCGAAGGGGCATGCCACATCGATAATGTAGCAGGTTTTTCCTTTCTTATCCAGCAGGACCAAGTCAGGTTTGTTATGGTCTATTTTTTTTTCTGTTTGGATGGAAAAGTCCCATAATAGTTTGACATTTTCATTTTCTAAGACAGCCATTTCCTTATCTACAAAATGTTCGTAGCTCTTTGCAGTAGTGGGAAATCCATATTTTTGACACATCTGCCAGTGAAGGATAGCAGCCACTTTATCATGCCTTGCCTTTTTGTAATCGTTTTGAGCCAACTCTTTACATTCTGATACTACATGGCTGACAGTTTCATCTCTCTCACCACATAGCCTACACGACGGCGAAATGTCTTCTTTGTCAATGTTATGTCTTATCCAATTCGTCCTTATTGCTTGATCCTGCGCAGCCATTATCAGCCCTTCTGTTTCCTTCTTCAAATACCCTTTCTTAACCCATAGCCAACTGTTATCCTCGTCCCTTACTTCTTTTGTTTCTCTGAAAAATGCCGAGTGGAGTGGCTTACTGTAATATCTCTCTTCTCGTGCTTTGCGTAGTCTTTCTTTTACAGTTTTAGGATTCTCATTGTCAGACATCATATCTTCTTTCACCACCTCTTGTAATAGCACCTCTTCCTTTCCATTTATGTAGAAACCCAGGCTCGTCTTCTCAAGCATCACACACTCTTCAACACTTATTAATCCTCGTCCGCCTTTTTTTCGTTTCAAATAGGTCCTGTCTACATCTCCTTGGGGGTGCATGCTTCTATATATTGTTAGCAATTTACGGGTTTTTCTATCCATTTGCTGTAATTCTGCTTTTCGCCAGTCTACAATTCCAGCCCCATATCTAATTATAGAGACTGCCCTGGAATTTATAGCCTGGATAGTATTCCCTGCATTAAGACTCGATTTTAAAATCTTCCTGATGCGTCTAAAATATTCCTTTGACAACATTTCTTTCATTTCATTATTCTTTGTTGCGTCGCATTGGATTATACCTAAGTATTTGTACCCATCATTGCTCTCTAATGCCTTAATTGTCTCTCCCGAAGGTAAGTCTATTCCATTACTGTCCACTACTCTACCGCGTTTCATTTCTAACATTGCACATTTGGAGATTCCAAATTCCATTCCAATGTCCTGACTGTATATCCGGGTTGTTTCAACTAGTGAGTCTAATTCTTTCATGTTCTTTCCATATAGTTTTAAGTCGTCCATAAACAGGAGATGATTTAGTTTTCCCCTGTTTGGGCCTAACATATATCCACCCTTCATGTTGTTGAGGACAATTGATAATGGAATCATAGCCAATACAAAGAGAATTGGTGAGAGACTATCTCCTTGAAAGATTCCTCTCTTTATCTTGACCTCACCAAGCATTTCTCCTCCTGATGTCAATTCGACAGTCCAAGCACTCATTGACTTTTCTATCAAGTTGTGGATGTTATCTGCTAATTTGAACATACTTAAGCATGCAAGGATCCAGGAGTGGGGAACCATATCATAAGCCTTTTTATAGTCAATCCAGGCAACACACAAGTTTGTTAATCTTCTTCTGCAATTCTTCATGACCATTTTATCAATCATTAGCTGGTCTTTGGTCCCTCTACTTTGTTTCCTGCAACCTTTTTGTTCCTCTGGCAATAACTTTTCACTTTCAAGATGATGATATAACGATTCACTAGCAATGCCCGTTAATATCTTCCACATAATTGGTAGACATGTTATGGGTCTAAAGTTGGTAACATCACTTCCTTTCTTCACGTCCTTGAGAATCAGGCATGTCCGTCCTCTGGTCATCCACGTCGGGGTTTCACCTGTACTTATGCACTCATTAAGCTGTGCTGCCATCAACGGGTGTAACTTTGTAAAACCTTTAAGCCAATAACCATGTACCTTGTCTGGTCCACAAGCTTTCCATTTTGGGACTCTTCTAAGTTGTAGCTGCAGACTATGCAACGTGACTTCTATATCACTCTGCTTCCCTACATTCTCTACATGTTTTTTTACTTCCTTTATCCAACTCGCTTCACTGTTATGCTTTACATCTTTCGACCAAATGTCACTCCAGAATGCTTTACTTTGGTCCACGTCAGGTCTTATGTCATTTTCCCGTTCAACTCCTTCTATCTTTTCAAATAGCAGTTTTTGGTTGGTTTGGAACAGTCTATTNTTACCGTGTTGGTTCCAAAAGGCAAAGCGAAGTTGGAACACTAAAAATTTGCGTTGGCCCAAAACAACGCACCCATTATGTCCCCCAGTTTGTGTAACTCTTGCAGGTGCCCTGGCCTACTCGTCACTGAACAAATGCTTCCGATCTCCTCATTGAACAAATGCTTCCGAACTAGGCCTTTCATGCCACCAGGCCTTATATAGTATACTAATAATTCTTTATTCCCACGGATACCACGGAGTCACTTTTATTGTTTTTAGACTCCTTGCCCGATATTTTGATCAAAAGTTTACATTAATGCAAATAACCATAGAGTTTTATCCTTTACCCAAGGCTACCAGAAAGCATATTAAAAATATTTTTGAGGCACCCCTTTGCTGCAACTGTGTCCTTTATCATGTCATTGTCATCAAAATTCAATGAGGTGAAATTTACTGCACAGTTAGCGCAATTGGATTGTGGGTACCTATATGCTGAATGACTGTTTTAGTACGTTGATTACTAGATTTAACGCACCTATATTGACGGAAAATCGATATTTCAAAACCTTGAGAGGTGCTGGTGGCAAAATGACTGATCAGTTGATCAGATTATGATAGAGAATTAGTTAGGTTCTGTAAATTTTGCAAAAAACCAGGAAGCGGAATCTGGTCAGTTAAGCTCAGTTCACTTCATTTAAAATATTGGTCCGGTCACAGGAGACCCAATCGCATATAATATAGAGGGTTAATACTCATGGACTCTTCCTGCCATTTGCCACTATTAAACCATAGGCTATTCAGTTCAATACAACTGCTCTGTATCCTTAAAATTTTCACAGAAGACATTTGTTTCTGCTTTCCTCCATGAAATTATTTAAAACGGATGCGAAATATTCCTCATCTCCAAGACGGTATGAAATCTGCAGAGCTCATGCCAAAATCCAGCATCAAAGAGGCAGACGTTCCAAATTTCGAATTTAGAAATTAATCTGATCATACTTGAAGATTTCCTTATATGGTGTTTGTTTGAAACTAGCTACTGAGTGTATAGCAACTGAGTGTATAACTGTGTCATATTTTTCGTTATAAAATAAAGGACAATAATTTTGACAAAACGCTACACTGTTGAATTTCCTGAATGAATGATAATATATCTACACTGATAGTATAAAAGGGGTAGATATTCGAGACCTCAGAGAGACATCAGGCGGTGTCAACGTATGCAGATCCAAGATATAAAAGGTAAGTACGCATTCCTTCTTCTTGTGTGGCTCTTCTGTTGCAACAAGACCTTGCAAGTCTATCTATCAGCTGAGTAAAGAAATTCTTGCAACATTTGGAAAATCATCAACATTATATCATTTTACCGATCCTTGTGCTTTTAATTACCTTATATGTATATTATGCTTTTGATTTGGTCACAAGTGACAGAAAGAAACGCACATCGCATACTGCTTTTTTAAGACTTCAAGGATGCTAAAAATCTGAACAATTTGACTCCTAAGCAAAACTGACTTTGTTGCTGGGAAAAAATTGCTCAAAATGTGGTTTTTCAACCCGTAATTTTTTTAGCTTTATCCACGGGTGTAAGGAAACGAGGTGTTTCCTCTCCATTAAAATCATACCCGACCTGTGTCTTTATCGTTGTTCTCTGCTTCTTGACTTCCAGCAACGAACGGCCATGTTTTTTGTTTCTTGTCAAAGTGAGACCCGTGCACATGGATATAGGGAGGAACAATACTGCTGTAGGAAAAAACTACTGTCTCGTTTCCAGGCACACAACTAAGAAATGTTTAAGGGCAGGGGTTGTATGGTAGAAATGGGGCATGAAATGAGCCAATTTATTTCAACATGCTTGTTTTCCTTTGTTTTCTGCGAAAAGGGGAGGGGTTGCCACCCCCACAATCCCCCTAGATGCGCCCCTAGTTTCTTAAAGCCCATGCAACAAGTTGTCTTCTCAGAACAAAACAGATGTTGCAATCCGTTGCTTTTGATTTGTGTCGAGCAAGCGGGAAGCACCCCCACCCACTCGAGTTGTGGTATGAGTAATTTTGTGCAATTTTACTAGGAGCATTCGTTTTTCGTGTTTGTTGATTTTGGGTTTTCAACAAGTGATGTTCATGCATTGTGAAAATGCAAATTTATTTTACGTGAATTGTTCTCATAACACCTCCAATAAATGCCCTCTCCCATCAGTAGACATCGCCTCTGTTTATTGAAAGCAACATAGATTACCGAAGGAAAAAGACCAAGATTAGTTTTCTAAATTTAAGAAAGTCAGAAAGGGATCTATTTTTCAATTTCTTCCTTCTTCGACATGATTCAACTCATGCGTAGTTTTTCGCTAAGCCTCGTCAGACTTCACATTTAGATCTCAAACACTGAATCAATTAAGTTTCTTTCGAGGTTTAACCCTAATCCATATGGGGGGGATGGAATCCACCCCCCCTCGAGGTTTTTCTTGCAGCGTTTTTCAACGACATCAGCTATGTCCCCCCAACCTCCCTGACTTTTATCAATTATCTATTAGCTACAATTTGATGAAAAAAAATTTGAACAATANAAAAGGCAAAGCGAAGTTGGAACACTAAAAATTTGCGTTGGCTCAAAACAACGCACCCATTATGTCCCCCAGTTTGTGTAACTCTTGCAGGTGACCTGGCCTACTCGTCACTGAACAAATGCTTCCGAACTCCTCATTGAACAAATGCTTCCGAACTAGGCCTTTCATGCCACCAGGCCTTATATAGTATACTAATAATTCTTTATTCCCACGGATACCACGGAGTCACTTTTATTGTTTTTAGACTCCTTGCCCGATATTTTGATCAAAAGTTTACATTAATGCAAATAACCATAGAGTTTTATCCTGTACCCAAGGCTACCAGAAAGCATATTAAAAATATTTTTGAGGCACCCCTTTGCTGCAACTGTGTCCTTTATCATGTCATTGTCACCAAAATTCAATGAGGTGAAATTTACTGCACAGTTAGCGCAATTGGATTGTGGGTACCTATATGCTGAATGACTGTTTTAGTACGTTGATTACTAGATTTAACGCACCTATATTGACGGAAAATCGATATTTCAAAACCTTGAGAGGTGCTGGTGGCAAAATGACTGATCAGTTGATCAGATTATGATAGAGAATTAGTTAGATTCTGTAAATATTGCAAAAAACCAGGAAGCGGAATCTGGTCAGTTAAGCTCAGTTCACTTCATTCAAAATATTGGTCCGGTCACAGGAGACCCAATCGCATATAATATAGCGAAATATTCCTCATCTCCAAGACGGTATGAAATCTGCAGAGCTCATGCCAAAATCCAGCATCAAAGAGGCAGACGTTCCAAATTTCGAATTTAGAAATTAATCTGATCATATTTGAAGATGTCCTTATATGGTGTTTGTTTGAAACTAGCTACTGTGTATAACAACTAAGTGTATAGCAACTGAGTGTATAACTGTGTCATATTTTTCGTTATAAAATAAGGGACAATAATTTTGACAACACGCTACACTGTTGATTTTCCTGAATGAATGATAATATATCTACACTGATAGTATAAGAAGGGTAGATATTCGAGACCTCAGAGAGACATCAGGCGGTGTCAACGTATGCAGATCCAAGGTATAAAAGGTAAGTACGCATTCCTTCTTCTTGTGTGGTTCTTCTGTTGCAACAGGACCTTGCAAGTCTATCTATCAGCTGAGTAAAGAAATTCTTGCAGCATTTGGAAAATCATCAACATTATATCATTTTACCGATCCTTGTGCTTTTAATTACCTTATATGTATATTATGCTTTTGATTTGGTCACAAGTGACAGAAAGAAACGCACATCGCACACTGCTTTTGAAGACTTCAAGGATGCTAAAAATCTGAACAATTTGACTCCTAAGCAAAACTGACTTTGTTGCTGGAAAAAAATAGCTCAAAATGTGGTTTTTCAACCCGTAATTTTTTTAGCTTTATCCACGAGGTGTTTCCTCTCCATTAAAATCATACCTGACCTGTGTCTTTATCGTTGTTCTCTGCTTCTTGACTTCCAGCAACGAACGGCCATGTTTTTTGTTTCTTGTCAAAGTAAGACCCGGGCACATGGATATAGGGAGGAACAATACTGCTGTAGGAAAAACTACTGTCTCGTTTCCAGGCACACAACTAAGAAATGTTTAAGGGCAGGGGTTGTATGGTAGAAATGGGGCATGAAATGAGGCAATTTATTTCAACATGCTTGTTTTCCTTTGTTTTCTGCGAAAAGAGGAGGGGTTGCCACCCCCACAATCCCCCTAGATGCGCCCCTAGTTTCTTAAAGCCCATGCAACAAGTTGTTTTCTCAGAACAAAACAGATGTTGCAGCAATAGGATCCGTTGCTTTTGATTTGTGTCGAGCAAGCGGGAATAAGCACCCCCACCCACTCGAGTTGTGGTATGAGTAATTTTGTGCAATTTTATTAGGAGCATTCGTTTTTCGTGTTTGTTGATTTTGGGTTTTCAACAAGTGATGTTCATGCATTGTGAAAATGCAAATTTATTTTACGTGAATTGTTCTCATAACACCTCCCATAAATGCCCTCTCCCATCAGTAGACATCGCCTCTGTTTATTGAAAGCAACATAGATTACCGAAGGAAAAAGGCCAAGATTAATTTTCTAAATTTAAGAAAGTCAGAAAGGGATCTATTTTTCAATTTCTTCCTTCTTCGACATGATTCAATTCATGCGTAGTTTATCGCTAAGCTTCGTCAGACTTCACATTTAGATCTCAAACACTGAATCAACTAAGTTTCTTTCGAGGTTTAAGCCAAACATGTTCAATAACAATGAAAATATGAGGACGAAAACATCACTATCTTGCAGTCTTTTTTCGTGGGAATTTTTAGACTCTTTGGATACATCAGAGTTTGCGACGAATTTGTGCCCTATCAAAAACAGTGTTGTATCTAAACATCATAAAATACTTTTATAAACAAGATCTAAAGGTGGTCTGAAGTCAATCTTGTCAAGGTTTGACACACTGCAAAGTGCCCGAACAATTTTTGTTCTGTTTGTCTCAAGATTTCAAAATAATAGCAAGAAAAAAGTTACCAGATTTTTCAGTATCTTAATTTCCGATATCAAGTTGCAACCATCCCCGTGAAAAACAACATTGAAAATTTACAATGTTACAGTTTATTCTTTGATTTTCCTGATGACTAAAACAGCGGCCCGTAAATATTTCCTGTTATTTTGAAGCGATAAAATACTTCCGAAGAACTGAAACAGAAGCCTCCAATGTCATAGACTTGCTCCAAGTATATTCCATGGTCTATCAGCGCTCAATAAAACATAATAACTTCTGCGGGGGCGTAAATCATGACTAGGACGCTGCGAGGGAGAAACTTACGCCCCCGCAGAAGTTATTATATTTTATTGAGCGCTGATAGACCACGGAATAGACTTGGAGCAAGTCTACCAATGTCATAGATCTTGCGAAAGGTCTCAATAACCATCGGTTGTGTTGTCCTTCTGATATTCATATTTTTCATATTATTCATATCAAATTATTTATAACACAAAATACCTTTAGCATAAAATAATGCAAGTTCAAGATCACAATCAATAATACAATTTGATATACACGTATTTTTTATAAGAAACTAAGAATTTGAGCCAGTACTGAAAGTTTCCTACAATTATCAGAAGTTGAGTACTTAGAGTTTCTTATGATTTTCTTACGAGTTCTGTAACAAACTTCATGTTTACATCCTGTGCCCTCAAAAACATTTCAAACGAAGTTTTTGAAGCCTTTCCAATGTTTAGACATTTCTCAAGTACCTTCTGAGTAATATGATACGGGAAACGAGTGAAAATGAATTAAAATATGCTAAGAATCTCCTTTCCTAAATATATAGTTTCTTAAGCTATATTTTCCCAGTACTGGAGTTTCTTAAATTTTTGGCGATCTGAGAGTTGAGTTTCTTATAACCAGTTTCTTATAAAAAAAAAACTTTTATACTTATACAACCAGAAAAACTATCTTTAGAACTGTTAGGGCCTATTTGCTGCTCTTTCAGGGAGTCGTGTTTCATTTTATTCCAGCTCTGAGGTGAGTTCTTAAATTCTTTGAACTGCGGGAAGGTTGGCAGTTCCATAATAGTGTTAGGGATGCTATTCCGTGCAGAAAGAGCTGAGTAATGAAAGACTTTCTCACATATTGAAAATTGATCCTTTTTTAATAAATTAAAAATCAATAATGGCAGCCCCCAGCTTCAGTCATCGAGCCCCGGAGGGGGCACTTAACCAGATTTTGGTTGGAGAAGGGGCCAACCAAGCTTCAAAAATATACCCGTTCCTTTCCTGATACCAATTTTTCGGAAATGTATTCCCAATCTGATGTGAGTCAGTGGCGGCGCCTCGGGGGGGGGACTGGGGGGAGTCCCCCCCCAATTCTCTCCAAAGTCCATTTTATAGTTCGTACAAATCCGGAGAGAAATTTTCAAAGGAAGGATTAAGTAGTTAGATTCTGAAGTTTGGGGACAAATATGGGCGTTTCTTGGCAGTTAAAAGTGCATTTCAAAAGGATAAAAAGGGCGTTGTCCTGAAAATGTCCCCAGGGGCTTTACCCCCGGACCCCAATTTCAATTTGTCTCCTCCAGTCGTTGGCGGGCGACTGGCGCCACCACTGCAGCTGCCACTGATACCAATTTTTCAAAAATGATTTGATTTTTAATTTGATTTTAAATTCTTTAGGCACGGTGGCCACGTCAGTCAAAGGACTGATTTACAGTGGGCCGTGCAAATACATACAATAAATAATTACTGGAAACGAAAAGCATACAAAATTATATAATCTTATTTACAAAATTTTCTATAAAACAAATTAAAGTGATGCTAACTATAGCATGAAAGAGAGAATCAGCGTTCGACGTTGGAATTGCCTATACTTTTTTTGAATATCTCATAAGTGCAAGTCGCTTTTCCTAGATAGAGGATAGTTTTGTTCCTTGTAATCTCTTCCACAAGTTATCCGTGTGTATAAATAGCCGTTGACCGAGATTTAGCCCAAAAAAGAACTCGAAACTTTTCATTCTATGCTTACAACCAGCTGTCATAAGTATACCCATAGACAGCGATGATTAACACCCCCATTTGCTTCACGTATCAAATGAGAAGATTGGCAAAGAGGCTAGAAACGGTGTATGAGTTATTTTTTCTCCTTGTCGTTGATTAATTTTAACGCGAAGAATTAGAAATTCCATATTTGTATAACAAAATTTAACCTATCTTTGAAAAAAGTGGGGGGGCTATAGCCCACCCTAGCCCAATGGCTGCGCGGTCCCTGCTCTTAAGGACAATAAGAACAAAGACCTTTCCAGACAAATATGTCTGAGATTT